>CM062294.1:123066814-123447164 GCA_031216915.1 Pictodentalium vernedei | reverse complement strand
AATAGAGACTCAGTCATGGGATTATATTCAATGTAATTACAGGTGTAAATTGACAACTCTTGAGTTAAGTCACTGGTAGAGAAAATGGATCAAAATGATGAAAATTGAAAAACAGTATCTGAAATTTTTCGGGGTGGGGGCGAAAATGTTTCCAGAGGGCTCCGCCCCCTTGCCCCCCCCCCCCCCCCCCCCTGGTTGCAGGCCTGTGGCAAATCCACCCAGACTTAATAATATCACATAAAAAATTAATTGAAGTACATCCATAGAATATGACGCCTTTAGCTCTGGTACCCACACTTCAGGATAAAACACCAAAATGGGCTTCCAGCACTCAACCAGTTAATTGAAATCTCTTTGTCCAAAAGTCAGCAGTGTTAGCATTTTATGATGGAAAACCTCCAAATGAATGGGTTATAGTCATTTTAATTAAATTCGACTTGTCGGGATTCGTCTTGTTGGGATGACCATTTTCGACATTCGTCTTGTTGGGATTCGTCTTGTTGGGAATAAACCATGCAGAGTATCATTAATAATTACTGCAGCAGCCAAGGCAGATGGGATTGAAATCTTCCAGACAAACAAGCATGCGTGTAAATGGAAAATGTGTAAATAGTGTTCAGGTCATAAGATACTCATGAAATGACATAGCAAATTTTCCATCGTGCCTCACCAGGAATGTAAAAGGTTAATTTTGTTATTTTTATAAGTTCTATAGGGGCCCTACCTTTGGTAGGAATGTACGGATGAAACCTGCGATATGTTCCCCATTCTTGTCTGTCATCACACCAAAGGACATCAAACTCCGACAACCGATGCCAGAGTTATAATGCACAACGTTCATTTTACTATTTTTCTATCTTCTACAAGGGCCATAACACTGGTGTAAATGTGTGGACAACACTCACGATTTGTGGACATCATTTCCCTCAAGCTGGTCTATCATAATACCGAATTACATCAAAATCCGACAACTGATACCAGTTAGTTATAGCTATAATACAATATGTATGTACGGACAGACAGACAGACAGATAGACAAACACTAACAGACAGACGTACGGGTCTAAGTCAAACAAGAGCCATGACTCTTGTATGAATGTATGGGCAAAACCCGAGATCATTCCCGATGTTTGTATGTCATAATACCAAAGGACATCAAAATATGACAACCTATGCAAGTGCTATATTACAAAAATTGTGCGGACGGACGGACGGACGGATGGAGACCTTGACATACAACCACCGAACTTTCCAAGGAGGTCGGGACATAGGAATGTCGTCTTCGCAAGCTGGAGTTCACAAAATGATGAATTTCTTGCTCACTACGTGATTCGAGGTAGATATTACTTTTTGAAGAAGCATTCCTTCTCTGTTTCATCTGAATTAAGAAAATAGTATCTGAAGATAATATTATCTTCAACAAATTCAATGGTGAATGTTTCAGAGAAGTAATTTGTCGACAATATTGGCAATCTGATCCTTGACTGCCCATCGTTGTCTGGTGTCAGTGGAGTTACTTTAGGGTCAATGGTTTTAAGTGAATGTCAGTGGTGTTAACAACAGTTCAATAAATTTTTAGTTTCTCATTCATGTTATGAGAATGTGAAACTTAAGTCAAATTAAGATCTATGTTTGATCATCATTATTAACATGGAAGAGAGCAGGCAAAACAGCCTCTGCGAAAAAAATGAAAAATTGGGAGGTTCCGCGCGCCGAAGGCGCGCAGGCACGCTGTGGGGCAAGCCCCTTTCGACCAAAATGAATAAATAAATAAAATGAGATATATATTTGGTAAATGCAAAGGCTGGTTTTTCTTCTTGGGGACCATAAATTGCTTTCTGAACTCCTCAATATTACAACAACAAAAATGTGTTGATGATTTTCTCTGTAATATATCACGGGTTAGTCTCTTAAAAAACAGATAGTATGGTGGATGGGGATCAGGACATGTCGTACCAAAGACAACTCGGACCAAGACAAGTCGGCCCAACTTTCAAGACAACTCAGACCACTTTTGAAGACAACTCGGACCAATTTTCAAGACAAGTGACATGGCATGTTGTTTTAACGTGATATGGATTCATCAGAGCGTTGATCTCTTTTCCTTTATCTAAGACTAAAGTTGTTGTTGTTTATTATAACATCCACAGACCTCAATCCATTGTCCTTCTGTCCCGGCGCGTAATTATAATTCATTCGGAATTATTCATATGTTATTACTTATAATACCATCATAATTAAGTCAAATAGCGGGTTGAATTATTATTATGATCGCGTTATAAGTAATTACTGCTGAATAATTTATTCGGAATTATTCCCATGTTATTACTTTTAATACCAACATAACTAAGTCCAATAAACAAATCCATTGTCCGCTAATTAATAATAATAATAATTAATAATACAAGTAATGCAGCTGAATAGTTTATTTGTTATTACTCATAATCCAATCATAGTCCAATATCATAGTCAAATAGCTGATAACTGCGGCGCGTGAAGATCTTGGGGCGGGTTGTCCCAGCTGCTTTGGGGCGGGTTGTCCCTGGGCGGCTGTCCCGTTCCCGAACTAAATTATACATTTTCGGGAGAATCAGCCATAACACAACTCTTTCTGAGATTCCAAAATATTTTACCCTTTTAAACACATTTTTGAAAGAATATATATATGTGTTGAAGAAAAGAAATATAAATGGCTGAAGAAGAAATTAAAAAGATCTAGCGGACGTTTTGGGATGGCGGACGTTCCGTATCTGTGCGCTTACAACCGTGATCGTATTGACATGTAACTCAAAGACATGGGGAGACAACTGAATTTCAGCTATGGCGTCAAACGATAATTTACCTCCTCGTCTGAGTCTTCATCGGAATCATCCAAAAGATGCTATGAAAGAGGCTTCCAAGAAATCTTCAGCGGAAATTCTTGTACAAATGGGGTTCACGAAACATCGGGCGTAAGTGGTTTCTCATGGGTTCTTTTGACGAGCGTTCATTATTTCAATGAAGAATCGTTTGGGCCGAGCTGATAAAGTAAAGCCTAATGCCAAGGGCAAGGGGGTGTTGTTAATTGGGAAAAAGAATTACATCCTGATTCCCTATTTGTAATTTCTGAACGTCCAATGCCAAACATCACTGTATGACGGTGTCACTACATACCGAATATGCCTTGAAATACCGAATCTGACCCCAAAAGGTTAAGGGCCTATATAAGTAATGAAATTTTGTTTATTTTGAAAATACTCACCTCTGATATGCCTTCAATTCAAATTAAATATACACAAGACGTACATCAAAATGAAGAATGAGATGTATAGAACACGAAACACATGTGTAATCAACTCCTAAAGTCCACTGTAGGCACCACTGGTTCCTGGAAGTCTGCTGCCGTATTCGCACCAGAACTGATAATTTAATAATATTTCACAAAAACAACTTGTGGCCAAATGTGCTTTACATAACCAAGAACAAAGCTAGGGGAGCAAAATTCTTCAAAACACGGCAACAGAGCTGCATGGGGGTAAATTCCAAAGCCTTTGCTTTTGTTTACGTTTCAATATAATTTCGATTTCCGGTCGACGTCATCGACATCGGACGGAAAAGGCATGTAAAAACAACGCCGTCTAAAATCAGATAATGAAAAGATCGCCTTCATACAGTACACTGTTATTAGATAGAGATTGCACAGTTGCCATATTCAATGCAATGTATAATGATACCTGTTGAAATTTCTTAGAATTACGATTTTGTTTTTCGATGGAAATTCGTGGTATCGAATGATTTGCGCATGTCTGTCGAGCATGGAATCCAACTTCAATAAAAAATGCAGACAGTGTTGTCCTTTTCCAAAATGCAGTCCTATCGCTGCACTCGAAAGCGATTTGAATGCCTAGCTTTGTTATTGAACATCTGAAGTACATTCAGCCACGAGTTGTTCTTGTGAAATATTATTTTATTGTCAGTTCTGATGCAAATACGATAGCAGACTTCCAGGAACCAGTGGTGCCTGCTGTCAACTCTATGAGTTGATTACATATGTTTTTCATGTTCTATACATCCCAACCTTCATTTTGATGTATAATTTGTGTATATTTAATCTGAATTTAAGGAACATGAGAGGTGAGAATTTCAAAATAAACAAAATTTCATTACTTATATAGCCCCTTAATTCTAGACACTTCCTTTCTTGCTATTCTGTTGTCTAGTGAATGTAAAAATCATTTTAAATTAACTTAAGATGCTATAGTATAGCCCTATATAATTAAAATAAATTAGAAGCAGTCCTTCCCATGGCATGAGACGGGCGCTATAGCACTCACGCCCATCATTCCCGTTTCCAGGGTGCAAAAAACCGCGCTCGTGTTTTGACCAGGCATATATTATTATCAAGTAAGGAGAAAGGTTTTAAGCGACGCGATTACTATATTTTAATTATTTACTGTAAAATTACCAGAAATTTAGCGAAAGACCGGCATTTATGGTCTAGAATCATGATAATCAAAAATACCATGTATTGCTGTCACTTAGTGTAATACACATTTTGATCGGGCACCTATAAACTCATTGGGATACAAGACGATTCGGCGGAAATGCGAGTCAACAACAGTGTGCCTCGGCTCTGCTAAGAGAGCTATCAAAATCTGGTAATTCATTCCAGTTGAGAAATCATTTCTGTGTGAACAATCAATTAATTTTTATTAAGTAACAAGGGACGAATATCTGGCAGTGGGCTTTAGTAACAGCGTGAATGTATTCAGCACAAATCCTATTCACTTCTTCTGTTTGGAAAAACCTGATGTTCTCTGAGAGGTTCGTGCTTCCTGGTCCAGTCACCACTCAGTATTCACCAATGGAGCAAATTTATCAGCTCCGCATAAATTATAGCCACAATGTGCGCGAAACCATTCCATTCGTTTCTTTGTTACTTGGCGCCTAACACATCGTCATGACCCAAAAGTTGGGATTCCGTTAATGAAAACCACGAAAGCGCCAAATCGTTCAGCTTTCATGTTACCGTTCGATACAGATATGCCCAAATACCATACTGAATGCACAGTGCTGTCAATTGGTGGCTGCATTCTTCATTGCATGTTAATTGTTCTTGCCAACAACACAACCATCAGGCATCACTCCCAAGCAATCTCGCCAAAGAATTGCCGCCGACAAATTTTTTTTCTAATCGACGGGGCTGGACGCACGATAGTGTGCATCACTTCAAATAGTAGCAAGCGATGTAGGCTATAACGTACCTACGGTTTTCAAAATCGAAAGACTGTACCACGCAGCTCCGAATCTACCGAATCGCCTTGCATTTTCCATGAAAATCACTTTGTTCTGGTGGCTTGTAGGGTGTCAATCTACTTTTAATTTGGGTGGAAACAAATTTTTTTTTCTACCTGCATGTTAAAATTTTCACTGGAAAATTGTAACATGCTGTTATTGATTCACGAGTGCATAATGCCCCCGTCTCCATTTTTACAAGGGCATTTTATTGCTCCCGTGGGATTTTCATCCTGGGAAGGACTGATTAGAAGGGAACTGGACTGTTCGCCCCAGGAGACTGTACAGTACAGTCGCCGTGGACTGGTTGTATTCCACGCGTTGGCAGTGAAGTCCACGCATGCGTTTGCCAGGTAATAAAAATCAGCACCAGCAAAATTTTAATTATTGAAGCACCAGGTTTTAGGGGCATGAACCCCAATTTGGGGGTTTTGGTACATTACGGCTTATAATTCTCATATAAATGGAAATTTTCAAAACATTTGATGTGGTTTATGTATAATTTAGGTCTTCTGCATAGTTTGGTTACAATAACATCACTGTTTGGTCATTAAGGACCTCAGGTGAACCCCAAATAGGGGTTATGGACCATATGGTCCCCACAATATGGTTGTGTCTATAGTATTAGCTTTAAATTTATTTAGGTTAATTGTTTGTTGCAATATCATGTAACTTAAATTGCTATGGGTGTTACTACATATTTTTTACCATATATCAGTCTTGTAGGGGCTCCTAGGGTTATGGGGCGGGGCTTGAATGTTACACTTATTACTTATGAAAAATACCATCTTACACTAGGCCGTTATCTGTATATTTGAATGACATATTTCAACAGAATATGATGTAAGCCACTGCTATTAGGTGAATAAATAGTTTGAATGATATTTGGAACCCATAAGTTCAGTTATCTTTTTTGGGGCTCCCTATGGGAGCACGAAATTTGAAGAAAAAACTCAATCTCAACTGCTTTTTTGCCACAAACAAGCATGAAATGGCTTTCAATTCACATAAACTTGTGTTACATTTTAGTGCTGAGACCACTCATGAGAACTCACTACAAAAATATGGAAAAAACTCCATTAACAGTGGTTTAGAGGCAGTAAAATGAGAGAAAATTGTCAAAACATTTGAAGAAAAAACTAAATTTTGTCGTTGACGATCATAAAAAGGTCTTCATTCCTCGTAAAGTTGTGTAAAAATTGAGTGGTGAAGCCACACATGAGAATCAAATACAAACATACAGAGAAAACTTGACTGATATCAATATAAAGGCAGTAAAACAAGAGCAAACTGTGAATTTCAAGAAAAAACTCAATTTTGACTAGATTTTTGTTGGCAACAAACATAAAATGACCTTTACTTCTTGTAAACTTCTGCTATATTCAAAAGAAGGTTACCAGTTGGTAATGTGAAGCACATTTGGTCACAAATTGTTTTTGGGTAATATAATTTCATTATCAGTTCTGGTACTAATATAGTAGCAGACTTCCAGGAACTAGTGTGCCTACTGCCAACTCTATGAGTTGATTTCATGTATTTTTCATGTTGTGTATCTCCCAAACTTCATTTTGATGTATAATTTGTGTATATTTAATTTGAATTGAAGGAATATCTGAAGCGGGAATTTCAAAATAAAAAAAAAACTCCATTACTTATACAGTTAAAACTAGAAGTCCTGTCATGAAATGCGCAATAATAGCACGTCGATCTGCGCGTTAATCTACGCATTGTGACCATAGTAAGGCTATCAAATTCTGTACATATGGCCCGTGCACAAGCAATGTTTCAGCCAATGGACCTCCGGGTAACCCGGAGGTCCATTGGCAGAAACATTGCCCGTGTTTGCTATGAGTAACCAGGAGAACCTGCCGTGCTTTGGATGCCATTCATTATGTCAATTGCGCGCAATTCATACGCGCAATTAAGCCTAGATAAGCGCACAGTTCATGACAGGACTTCTAGTTTTAACTGTAGCACCTTACAAAGTCCAGGCAAATAATTGAAATATTTGCGAATTTTGTGTTTTTAAGTCATTGATGAGGTATCACATAGCCTCTTTGATAACTGCCGACATGTGACTTGTTTTAGCATACATCAGATTATCAATATCTGATTTAATATCACCGATTAGTGTTTATTCAGTTGGGCTGCAACAAGTTGTTTCATTGAGCCATCAAATCAAAAGTGAAAGCACATTTTGATTAATACTTAGTTGACTCATTAACTGTTAACTGTAAATTGTTTATTTTGTATTTATATATCAGTAGAGGAATAAAATGACTTTCAAGGGCAGTGTGGCTCATTAGTGGCTCAAGAGAAAATTAAGTCAGAAATGCTTAAAAGCCCATGGTCTTATTATCAGCCTCAACTTCGTGTCGGGCCTCTTATAAGACCTCAGACTGTTAATCATTTCTGTTGGGCTGCTAATGAACCATAATCCCCCTAAAACCATGTTATTGTTATATTAATCCTTTATGGTCTCTCCTATTAGTGGTGATAATAGTAATAACATGACTTTTAAGGGCATAAGGTTCATTAGTGGCCCAACAGAAATTAATAGCCTGAGGTCTTAAAAGTGACCCAAGACAGGACTGCTTATAAGACCTCAGACTTTTAATCATTTCTGTCGGGTCACCTTAATTCCTTTCATCTGGTATGGCCAATATCCATGTCTCACAAACTCGTATACATGTCCATGTAAAACTGAACATTCGAACGTGCCCCATAATGGAACTCATGACCTGAAAACAGATATTTGTCAGTCTTTTTCCTTTGAAATAATTTTCTATTATTACTGAATACCCACAATAGCAAGAAATTAACAAGAGGCCCCAAGGGGCCTGAGGGCGCTCACCTGACATGGTAGCCTAAATTTATATCAACCCAGAGAATTGATTTCAACAAGTTGCATCTGCTCCTCCCAAGAAAAGCTTATAGCAAATATCCAAAGATTCTGACCAGTGGATCTAAAAAAAAAGAAGATTTTTAAAGAATATTCCTCATATTGAACTAAGTTATAATTCAGGCTCCCACAGGGAGCCCATATATGAACCCAGGGACTTGGCTTTAACAAACTTGAATCTCACCCCCCTAAGGATGCTGCACACCAAATATCAAAACATTCCGACTGCTGGATCTGAAGAAGAAGATTTTTAAAGAAAAGTCCTCATTTTGAACTAAGTTACAATTCGAGCTCCCACAGTGAGTCCAAATATGGACCTAGGGACATGGCTGAAGAAGAAGATTTTTAAAAAAAAGTCCTCATTTTGAACTAAGTTACAATTCGAGCTCCCACAGTGAGTCCAAAGATGGACCTAGGGACATGGCTTGAACAAACTTTAATCTCACCCCTAAGGATGCTGCATACCAAATATCAAAACATTCCGACTGCTGGATCTGAAGAAGATTTTTAAAGAAAATTCCTCATTTTGAACTAAGTTATAATTCGGGCTACCACAGTGAGCCCAAATATGAACCCAGGGACTTGGCTTGAACAAACTTGAATCTCACCCCCCTAAGCATGGTGCATACCCAATATCAGAAGATTCTGCCTGCTGGATCTTGAGAAGAAGATTTTCAAAGAAATTTGCCTGAAATGCACTAAGTTCAAATTTGGGCTCCTATACTGAGCCCAAATATAAACCCAGGGGGCCGATTTGAACAAACTTGAATCAGATCCACCCCACAATGTTGCATACCAAATATCAAAAGATTCTGCCTGCTGGATCTGGAGAAGAAGATTTTTTAAGAAATATGCCTGAAATGCACTAAGTTAAAATTTGGGCTCCTATACGGAGCCCAAATATAAACCCAGGGGGCCGATTTGAACAAACTTGAATCAGATCCACCCCACAATCAGACTTGGGGCCAAATGCAAATGCATTTGCATTTAAATGCATTTAAATGCGTGATTTCAAGTATTTGCATTTGCATTTGAATATTTTAGAATCAAGTATTTGCATTTGAAAGAAAAAGTATTTTAAATTTCAATTACTTTCCAAATACATTTCAAATACTTTTGTCTTAACTCCATAAATTGAACTGTGCATTTGTTACTCAATAGATCAATTATATCTAGTTTTACACAGTTGGCTGGAAAGGGAATTCCTTCTTGTTAATTAATTTGTTTGTCCAGTCTAAAGAAATCTTGAACTTGGAAGATTACTGTGCTGATAAAGTGTGTTCATACAAACTGTGACAAGAGGCACAGCATGGTGTAATAAATGACCATCCACTTAGTCTTTTGAATCAACTGAAGTAGCATATTTTTTTTATCAGAATACAGCCTAGGGTATAACACAGGTGGAAAGTGGATTAAGGAACACTCATTCAACACTGGGTGAAAAATTATACAAGAGAAATTATATACCAAGCAGAAGAAATTGAATATTATTTTCTGTAACTGAACAAACTGAATTTTTTGATCAGTCATCAAAAGACCATTCTAAGCTTTTGTTTTTTTAGTGGGGATTATAGATTAGGACCCTTGTTATTACTCGTTTGTGTTGCTGAAATAAATTTATTATTTGATAGAATGTAATCAATCCACAATGGCCGTGGTAGGGCCGAGATAGTAATACAAAAATGTTTAATAAACATTGAAAGAAAGATTTAGTTGATTTTTAGTTTTATTTTCTTGAACTTGTCAGAATGTATTTGAAAGTATTTGAAAAGTATTTGAATTGATTTTCAAATGCATTTGCATTTGAACAATTTCAGCTGCATTTGCATTTGTATTTGCATTTGAAAATTTGAAAAGTATTTGCATTTGCATTTAAATACTTTCCAAAGTATTTGACCCCATGTCTGCCCACAATGTTGCTTACCAAATATGAAAAGATTCTGAAGCTGGATCTGGAGAAGAAGATTTTTTACGAAATTTGCCTGAAATGCACTAAGTTCGAATTCGAGCTTCTATAGTGAGCCCAAATATGAATCTAGGAAGCCGATTTGAACAAACTTGAATCAGATCCACCCCACTATGTTGCATACCAAATATCAAAGGATTCTGCCTGCTGGATCTGGAGAAGAAGATTTTTTAATAAATTTGCCCGAAATGCACTAAGTCCGAATTCAGGCTTCTATATTAAGCCCAAATATGAATCCAGGGGGCCGATTTGAACAAACTTGAATCAGATCCACCCCGCAATGTTGCATACCAAATATCAAAAGATTCTGCCTGCTGGATCTGGAGAAGAAGATTTTTGAAGAAATTTGCCCGAAATGCACTAAGTTTGAATTCTAGCTTCTATAGTGAGCCCAAATATGAATCCAGGGGGCCGATTTGAACAAACTTGAATCAGATCCACCCCGCAATGTTGCATACCAAATATCAAAAGATTCTGCCTGCTGGTTCTGGAGAAGATGATTTTTAAGAAATTTGCCTGAAATGCACTAAGTTCGAATTCGAGCTTCTATAGTAAGCCCAAATATGAATCTAGGGAGCCGATTTGAACAAATTTGCATCAGATCCATCCCACAATGTTGCATACCAAATATCAAAAGATTCTACCTGCTGGATCTGGAGAAGAAAATTTTTTAATAAATTTGCTTGAAATGCACTAAGTTCAAATTTGGGCTCCTATACTGAGCCCAAATATAAACCCAGGGGGCCGATTTGAACAAACTTGAATCAGATCCACCCCACAATGTTGCTTACCAAATATGAAAAGATTCTGCCTGCTGGATCTGGAGAAGAAGATTTTTTAAGAAATTTGCATGAAATGCACTAAGTTCAAATTCGAGCTTCTATAGTGAGCCTAAATATGAATCTAGGAAGCCGATTTGAACAAACTTGAATCAGATCCACCCCACAATGTTGCATACCAAATATCAAAAGATTCTGCCTGCTGGATCTGGAGAAGATTTTTAAAGAAATTTGCCTGAAATGCACTAAGTTCGAAATCGGGCTCCTATACTGAGCCCAAATATTAACCCAGGGGACCGGTTTGAACAAACTTGAATCAGATCCACACCACAATGTTGCTTACCAAATATGAAAAGATTCTGCCTGCTGGATCTGGAGAAGAAGATTTTTAAAGAAATTTGCCTGAAATACACTAAGTTCGAATTCGGGCTTCTATAGTAAGCCCAAATATGAATCCAGGGGGCCGATTTGAACAAACTTGAATCAGATCTACCCCGCAACGTTGCTTACCAAATATGAAAAGATTCTGCCTGCTGGATCTGGAGAAGAAGATTTTTAAAGAAATTTGCCTGAAATACACTAAGTTCGAATTCGAGCTCCTATAGTGAGCCCAAATATGAATCTAGGGAGCCGATTTGAACAAACTTGAATCAGATCCACCCTACAATGTTGCATACCAAATATCAAAAGATTCTGCCTGCTGGATCTGGAGAAGAAGATTTTCAAAGAAATTTGCCTGAAATGCAGCAAGTTCAAATTTGGGCTCCTATACTGAGGCCAAATATAAACCCAGGGGGCCAATTTGAACAAACTTGAATCAGATCCACCCCACAATGTTGCATACCAAATATCAAAAGATTCTGCCTGCTGGATCTGGAGAAGAAGATTTTTGAAGAAATTTGCCCGAAATGCACTAAGTTTGAATTCTAGCTTCTATAGTGAGCCCAAATATGAATCCAGGGGGCCGATTTGAACAAACTTGAATCAGATCCACCCCGCAATGTTGCATACCAAATATCAAAAGATTCTGCCTGCTGGTTCTGGAGAAGATGATTTTTTAAGAAATTTGCCTGAAATGCACTAAGTTCGAATTCGAGCTTCTATAGTAAGCCCACATATGAATCTAGGGAGCCGATTTGAACAAATTTGCATCAGATCCATCCCACAATGTTGCATACCAAATATCAAAAGATTCTACCTGCTGGATCTGGAGAAGAAAATTTTTTAAGAAATTTGCCTGAAATGCACTAAGTTCGAATTCGAGCTTCTATAGTGAGCCCAAATATGAATCTAGGAAGCCGATTTGAACAAACTTGAATCAGATCCATCCCACAATATTGCATACCAAATATCAAAAGATTCTGCCTGCTGGATCTGGAGAAGAAGATTTTTGAAGAAATTTGCCCGAAATGCACTAAGTTTGAATTCTAGCTTCTATAGTGAGCCCAAATATGAATCCAGGGGGCCGATTTGAACAAACTTGAATCAGATCCACCCCGCAATGTTGCATACCAAATATCAAAAGATTCTGCCTGCTGGTTCTGGAGAAGATGATTTTTTAAGAAATTTGCCTGAAATGCACTAAGTTCGAATTCGAGCTTCTATAGTAAGCCCAAATATGAATCTAGGGAGCCGATTTGAACAAATTTGCATCAGATCCATCCCACAATGTTGCATACCAAATATCAAAAGATTCTACCTGCTGGATCTGGAGAAGAAAATTTTTTAAGAAATTTGCCTGAAATGCACTAAGTTCGAATTCAAGCTTCTATAGTGAGCCCAAATATGAATCTAGGAAGCCGATTTGAACAAACTTGAATCAGATCCACCCCACAATGTTGCATACCAAATATCAAAAGATTCTGCCTGCTGGATCTGGAGAAGATTTTTTAAGAAATTTGCATGAAATGCACTAAGTTCAAATTCGAGCTTCTATAGTGAGCCCAAATATGAATCTAGGAAGCCGGTTTGAACAAACTTGAATCAGATCCACCCCACAATGTTGCATACCAAATATCAAATGATTCTGCCTGCTGGATCTGGAGAAGAAGATTTTTTAAGAAATTTGCCTAAATGCACTAAGTTCGAAATCGGGCTCCTATACTGAGCCCAAATATTAACCCAGGGGGCCGGTTTGAACAAACTTGAATCAGATCCACCCCACAATGTTGCTTACCAAATATGAAAAGATTCTGCCTGCTGGATCTGGAGAAGGAGATTTTTAAAGAAATTTGCCTGAAATACACTAAGTTCGAATTCGGGCTTCTATAGTAAGCCCAAATATGAATCCAGGGGGCCGATTTGAACAAACTTGAATCAGATCTACCCCGCAACGTTGCATACCAAATATCAAAAGATTCTGCCTGCTGGATCTGGAGAAGAAGATTTTTGAAGAAATTTGCCAGAAATGCACTAAGTTCGAATTCGAGCTCCTATAATGAGCCCAAATATGAATCTAGGGAGCCGATTTGAACAAACTTGAATCAGATCCACCCTACAATGTTGCATACCAAATATCAAAAGATTCTGCCCGCTGGATCTGGAGAAGAAGATTTTCAAAGAAATTTGCCTGAAATGCAGCAAGTTCAAATTTGGGCTCCTATACTGAGGCCAAATATAAACCCAGGGGGCCGATTTGAACAAACTTGAATCAGATCCATCCCACAATGTTGCATACCAAATATCAAAAGATTCTGCCTGCTGGATCTGGAGAAGAAGATTTTTTAAGAAATTTGCCTGAAATGCACTAAGTTCGAAATCGGGCTCCTATACTGAGCCCAAATATGAACCCAGGGGGCCGATTTGAACAAACTTGAATCAGATCCACCCTACAATGTTGCATACCAAATATCAAAAGATTTTGCCTTCTGGATCTGGAGAAGAAATTTGCCCGAAATGCACTAAGTTTGAATTCTAGCTTCTATAGTGAGCCCAAATATGAATCCAGGGGGCCGATTTGAACAAACTTGAATCAGATCTACCCCGCAATGTTGCATACCAAATATCAAAAGATTCTGCCTGCTGGATCTGGAGAAGAAGATTTTTGAAGAAATTTGCCCGAAATGCACTAAGTTTGAATTCTAGCTTCTATAGTGAGCCCAAATATGAATCCAGGGGGCCGATTTGAACAAACTTGAATCAGATCCACCCCGCAATGTTGCATACCAAATATCAAAAGATTCTGCCTGCTGGTTCTGGAGAAGATGATTTTTTAAGAAATTTGCCTGAAATGCACTAAGTTCGAATTCGAGCTTCTATAGTAAGCCCAAATATGAATCTAGGGAGCCGATTTGAACAAATTTGCATCAGATCCATCCCACAATGTTGCATACCAAATATCAAAAGATTCTACCTGCTGGATCTGGAGAAGAAAATTTTGTAAGAAATTTGCCTGAAATGCACTAAGTTCGAATTCGAGCTTCTATAGTGAGCCCAAATATGAATCAAGGAAGCCGATTTGAACAAACTTGAATCAGATCCACCCCACAATGTTGCATACCAAATATCAAAAGATTCTGCCTGCTGGATCTGGAGAAGAAGATTTTTTAATAAATTTGCTTGAAATGCACTAAGTTCAAATTTGGGCTCCTATACTGAGCCCAAATATGAACCCAGGGGGCCGATTTGAACAAACTTGAATCAGATCCACCCCACAATGTTGCTTACCAAATATGAAAAGATTCTGCTTGCTGGATCTGGAGAAGAAGATTTTTAAAGAAATTTGCCTGAAATACACTAAGTTCGAATTCGGGCTTCTATAGTAAGCCCAAATATGAATCCAGGGGGCCGATTTGAACAAACTTGAATCAGATCTACCACGCAACGTTGCATACCAAATATCAAAAGATTCTGCCTGCTGGATCTGGAGAAGAAGATTTTTGAAGAAATTTGCCAGAAATGCACTAAGTTCGAATTCGAGCTCCTATAGTGAGCCCAAATATGAATCTAGGGAGCCGATTTGAACAAACTTGAATCAGATCCACCCTACAATGTTGCATACTAAATATCAAAAGATTCTGCATGCTGGATCTGGAGAAGAAGATTTTCAAAGAAATTTGCCTGAAATGCAGCAAGTTCAAATTTGGGCTCCTATACTGAGGCCAAATATAAACCCAGGGGGCCGATTTGAACAAACTTGAATCAGATCCACCCCACAATGTTGCATACCAAATATCAAAAGATTCTGCCTGCTGGATCTGGAGAAGAAGATTTTTTAAGAAATTTGCCTGAAATGCACTAAGTTCGAAATCGGGCTCCTATACTGAGCCCAAATATGAACCCAGGGGGCCGATTTGAACAAACTTGAATCAGATCCACCCTACAATGTTGCATACCAAATATCAAAAGATTTTGCCTGCTGGATCTGGAGAAGAAAATTTTTTAAGAAATTTGCCTGAAATGCCCTAAGTTCGAATTCGAGCTTCTATAGTGAGCCCAAATATGAATCTAGGAAGCCGATTTGAACAAACTTGAATCAGATCCACCCCACAATGTTGCATATCAAAAGATTCTGCCTGCTGGATCTGGAGAAGAAGATTTTTTAATAAATTTGCTTGAAATGCACTAAGTTCAAATTTGGGCTCCTATACTGAGCCCAAATATAAACCCAGGGGGCCGATTTGAACAAACTTGAATCAGATCCACCCCATAATGTTGCTTACCAAATATGAAAAGATTCTGCCTGCTGGATCTGGAGAAGAAGATTTTTTAAGAAATTTGCATGAAATGCACTAAGTTCAAATTCAAGCTTCTACAGTGAGCCCAAATATGAATCTAGGAAGCCGATTTGAACAAACTTGAATCGGATCCACCCCACAATGTTGCATACCAAATATCAAAAGATTCTGCCTGCTGGATCTGGAGAAGAAGGTTTTTTAAGAAATTTGCCTAAATGCACTAAGTTTGAAATCGGGCTCCTATACTGAGCCCAAATATGAACCCAGGGGGCCGATTTGAACAAACTTGAATCAGATCCACCCTACAATGTTGAATACCAAATATCAAAAGATTCTGCCTGCTGGATCTGGAGAAGAGGATTTTTTAAGAAATTTGCCTGAAATGCACTGAGTTCGAAATCGGGCTCCTATACTGAGCCCAAATATTAACCCAGGGGGCCGATTTGAACAAACTTGAATCAGATCCACCCCACAATGTTGCTTACCAAATATGAAAAGATTCTGCCTGCTGGATCTGGAGAAGAAGATTTTTTAAGAAATTTGCCTGAAATGCACTAAGTTCGAATTCGGGCTTCTATAGTAAGCCCAAATATGAATCCAGGGGGCCGATTTGAACAAACTTGAAGCAGATCTACCCCGCAACGTTGAATACCAAATATCAAAAGATTCTGCCTGCTGGATCTGGAGAAGAAGATTTTTGAAGAAATTTGCCTGAAATGCACTAAGTTCGAATTCGAGCTTCTATAGTGAGCCCAAATATGAATCTAGGAAGCCGATTTGAACAAACTTGAATCAGATCCACCCCACAATGTTGCATACCAAATATCAAAAGATTCTGCCTGCTGGATCTGGAGAAGAAGATTTTTGAAGAAATTTGCCCGAAATGCACTAAGTTTGAATTCTAGCTTCTATAGTGAGCCCAAATATGAATCCAGGGGGCCGATTTGAACAAACTTGAATCAGATCCACCCTGCAATGTTGCATACCAAATATCAAAAGATTCTGCCTGCTGGTTCTGGAGAAGATGATATTTTTATACTGTACCAATGACCCAGACACAGCTGGTGCTAACTCTTAAAATATAGGGCCAAACACAAATTTTGCCCCCCAATCCCCAAAATTTGCATCTAAAACTAAAGAAAACATGTCCTGAAAGGCCCTCCACACTTCGCCCCTACTGCGCATGCGTAGTGTCAAGGACGTTCCGAAATTGGCGCCATTAATCATTCTAAGTTTGGCCCTTCATCAGTTAACATCTGACTGATCTTTGTGCTTATAAATCTCAGTTTAAATGATGCCAGACACATAAATATTAGTGAAATGGTGATTCTAAGGAGGATAGAGAAGGAGGAGAGGAAAAGAATGTGTGACAGAATATTATCAGGGCTGTAACTTAAATTTTTTAATGAAATTATGTTAAGTTACCTATTTTCAAGGCAGCAGCCATTTTGTTGTCATTCTGATTATTTAGTTACACTGTTTTTTAAGTGTTTTCCTCTCTCCCTGTCCTTTAAGTTCCCCCTTGCTATTCTCCCATGCTTTTGGCATAGTTTTTGTAATTATTATTATTAAATTTTCTTGGGAGTTTTAGCTGAATAACAGAATGAATTCTGTTCTTTCCCCATGTTTACGTCTTCACCTACGGGTGGTTAGGCGTTGTGTTCTGCATCTACCATCTGATGTTCTGCAGTTTCTTCTCTGGAAGTCTCTGTTTTGCATCAGATGGTGTGTTTTTGGTAACTGATTTCGGGCCTGGGTGCCTGGAGTCTTATTTTAGTGTTTTTACACTCATTGTTAGCTCACCTGACTTTCAGTCAGGAGAGCTATAGTGATCACTCACCGTCCGTCGTCCGTCGTCTGTCGTCCGTCGTCCTGCGTCCGTCGTCCGTCGTCCGTCGTCCGTGAACATGGTGTTTGCGTCTTCTCCTCCCAAACCGCTGAACCAATTTAATTGATATTTGAGATAATAGTTTGTTATGACATCGCAATTTGATTTTGTTCAAATCAAGTTGCCCCGCCCGTGGGTAGGGCCACACCCAAAAAGTGTGCTGAAATCTTAAAAAATCTTCTTCTCATGAACCAGCAGTAGCAGAGACTAGATATGTGGTGTGCAGCTTCCTTTTGAGGTGTAGACTCAGATTTGTTCAAGAGAAGATTGTGGGGCTATACTTGGCGTCGTTATGGGAGGGGCAAAATTTTTGGCCCCGCCCAAAATTTCTATTTTCCAAACCGAGAGGCTGATTTGAACCAAATTTTATGTGAGGGCTTATTGGGTCATAAGTAACTAATTTATGCTGATTTTTTTTTTCCCGTAGCCCCATGGGAACCGCAGGAGCTAAAAATAGAAAAAAATTAAAACGCCCATATCTCCAAAACTGCACGGCACCGAGAATTTTTATTTGGTGTGAAGCTTCCTTAGGACCAACAGAAAGAATTGGTAAAAAAAATTGCTATCGGTTTTATCATAGGGTACAGTTTCGGGACATTGAAAAAGTGCTGAGTCAGCACTTTTTAACACTGTAGGCAATGGGAAAAACATTAAAAAATCTTCTTCTCCAGATCCAGCAGGCAGAATCTTTTGATATTTGGTATGCAACATTGGAGGGTGGATCTGATTCAGGTTTGTTCAAACCGGCCCCCTGGGTTCATATTTGGGCTCAGTATAGGAGCCCGATTTCGAACTTAGTGCATTTCAGGCAAATTTCTTAAAAAATCTTCTTCTCCAGATCCAGCAGGCAGAATCTTTTGATATTTGATATGCAACATTGTGGGGTGGATCTGATTCAAGTTTGTTCAAATCGGCCCCCTGGGTTTATATTTGGGCTCAGTATAGGAGCCCAAATTTGAACTTACTGCATTTCAGGCAAATTTCTTTGAAAATCTTCTTTTCCAGATCCAGCAGGCAGAATCTTTTGATATTTGGTATGCAACATTGTGGGGTGGATCTGATTCAAGTTTGTTCAAATCGGCCCCTTGGGTTTATATTTGGGCTCTGTATAGGAGCCCAAATTTGAACTTAGTGCATTTCAGGCAAATTGCTTTGAAAATCTTCTTCTCAAGATCCAGCAGGCAGAATCTTTTGATATTGGGTATGCAACATTGTGGGGTGGATTTGATTCAAGTTTGTTCAAATTGGCCCCTTGGGTTTATATTTGGGCTCAGTATAGGAGCCAAAATTTGAACTTAGTGCATTTCAGGCAAATTTCTTAAAAAATCTTCTTCTCAAGATCCAGCAGACAGAATCTTTTGATATTTGGTATGCAACATTGTGGGGTGGATCTGATTCTATTTTGTTCAAATCGGCTCCCTAGATTCATATTTGGGCTCACTATAGAAGCTCGAATTTGAACTTAGTGCATTTCAGGCAAATTTCTTCAAAAATCTTCTTCTCCAGATCCTGCAGGCAGAATCTTTTGATATTTGGTATGCAACATTGTGGGGTGGATCTGATTCCAGTTTGTTCAAATCGGCTCCCTGGGTTTATATTTGGGCTCGGTATAGGAGCCCAAATTTGAACTTAGTGCTTTTCAGGCAAATTTCTTAAAAAATCTTCTTCTCCAGATCCAGCAGGCAGAAGGGGGGCTGAGATTCAAGTTTGTTCAAGCCAAGTCCCTTGGTTCATATTTAGGCTCACTATGGGAGCCTGAATGACAACTTAGTTCAAAATGAGGAATTTTATTTAAAAATCTTCAGATCCAGCAGATGAATGCTTTTGATATTTTTTATGCAGCATCCTTAGGGGGGTAAGATTCAAGTATTTTCAAGCCATGTCCCTAGGTCCATATTTGGGCTGATTGTGGGAGCTCGAATTGTAACTTGGTTCAAAATGAGGAATTTTCTTTAAAAATCTTCTTCTTCAGATCCAGCCAGGGCTTGATTTAATCTGAAAATTTTGAATAGCAATTTACTATTCTCCCTGGAAAATTGATTAGCAGTTGATCCAAAAGCACTTGAAACTAATAAATCTTGAATAGCAAAATTCAGAAATTGGAGAGCAAAGTGCTATGCTAATCCAGTTAAATCGAGCCCTGGATCCAGCAGTCGGAATGTTTTGATATTTGGTGTGCAGAATCCTTAGGGGTGTGAGATTCAGGTTGTTAAAGCCAAGTCCCTGGGTTCATATATGGGCTTCCTGTGGGAGCCCGAATTATGACTTAGTTCAGTATGAGGAATATTCTTTAAAAATCTTTTTTTTAGATCCACTGGTCAGAATATTTGGATATTTGGTTTCAGCGTTTCTTAGGAGGAGCAGATGCAACTTGTGGAAATCAATTCTCTGGGTTGCTATTTAGGCTACCATGTCAGGTGAGCGCCCTCAGGCCCCCTGGGGCCTCTTGTTTACATTTACAACAGCCCTCTGTGTGAGGGGGGGATTTCTAAAAAATAATATCTTGATGTTATTTTAATCATAACTAGATACATTATTATTGTTCGTAAGTGTTGAATAAATTGTTTAAAATATTTTTAAAATTTTTGTCCACACTTAGGCTTGGGTTCCATTGGGGCTCAACGTTACTTTTCAGAAACTTGGGCTGTTCTGAAAAAATATTTTTTCAAAATATTTTGATTTCAATTATTTTTTCTATATTAATGGATCATATTATTATTATGTATTTTGATTGCCAGGGGTTAGTGCGAGTACCAGGACTTGTTTTCTTTTCACATTGAAAGGATATTGATCAATTGTTTTAAGAGGAAGTCTTCCTCTGACTTATTATCATTCTATATGTGGTCAGTGTACTCGCATTAACTCCTGTTCTGTATCGTATGATTTCGATGACAATATGGGAAGCGTATGTCACGGTATGTTATTGGGGATTTGGACACTCAGGTCCTTTCCCCGCAGGGTCACTCTACTTTATCAATTTCTATTTCAGACGATCAAGATTAGGGTGATGTATCTGTGATGTCTTCCAACAGTGTGCCTCCGTCGTCACAATTAATGAAGGGCTAGCGGAAAAGTGCTCATGTAAATACGCCAATTGCCTAAGAGGACCCTAGTAGGTTCGACGGCCTTTGATGTCCGCTAGCTCGCCCGGTGTAGCGTCCATTCACCGAATGGTTCGGCAGCCGGGTTCGTCCGTTGCGGTCTAGAAGGAATTTTGGGGTGATGCGAGCACTATAAATTAACCTAATGCACACCCAGTGACGGCGGATCGGAGGGAGAACGCAGGAAGCCTTTTAGTCCGGTTCATAGCTCGTTCCGGTCCATCCGGACGGCAAGCGAGAGAGGCCCCTCTCTCGTTCAACAACATCTGGCCCCAGATGTTGTGGTACAAAATGTGTCGCAAGCGGAGCATACGTCCGTCGCTCGGGACGCTTCGTTGTATAGGCAGTCCGCTGAGACTGCTAAGGCTTCCTCTTCTCGTCAGCGCACACGACCGCACCTTGGCTGCGTGACCGCCGATATATTACCAGCTTCGCCGATCAAGGATTCTTCGGCGACCAGGTCACACCATCCGGTAGCCAGGGACACGAGGCCTGCAGACTCCGGACGTTCGCATAGGAAGTGTGCGGGAGTCAACGTACACGGAGCTTCCGGCGGCAATGCATCGTAAGACCGCTACTGCACAGGCCTCGGGAACGGACGTGCTTTCCTTAATAGCACAGTTTATCGCAGCATCCCAGCATCAACTGAATCTGTCGCATATATTTTATCCGACGATGCTGGGTCGGGACGCTCCGCGGAAGCGGGTACGGACGTCCGAAAGTTTCATTCGGTCCGACGGGATACCGAAAGGGATTCGAAGGATTTCGAGCTTTCCCTTTCGGAACAACATATGCTGTTGTGTATGTCATCTGACTTGGTCTTCTACAGCTTCTTTCGTCGGACCAGAATGCTGCGATGCCGGATAAGAAACTGATAGCGTCGGTGGACTTAGAAATTTTTGGTTCAGTTCAGGGACATCGTCCCTCAGTTCCGACATAGTCCAATAATGTCACACAAACTTTCGAATTATTGAACGACGCTATATATATTATTATTTTATGCTTGCTAACCAAGCATTTCTGGTTTCTTGTTCGAAGAGTTATGGAGATGTCTTTCAAAAGTGTGCCTCTGTCGTCATAGTTAATGAAGAGTTAGCGGCAATAAGTGCTCATGGAATATGTCTATCGCCTACGGAGTGACATTCGCTAGCTCACCCGGTGTAGCGTACATTCATCGAATGGTTCGGCTGCCGGGTTCGTCCGTTGCGGTCTAGGAAGGAGATTTGGGTGATGCGAGCACTTTAATTACTTTAGTACTCACCCAGTGACGGCAGATTGAGGACAGATCAGAGGAAGCCTGTTAGTCCGGTTCCTGGCTTGTCCAGGTCCGTCCGGGCTGTGAGCGAGAGAGGTCCCTCTCTCGCCCAACAACATAGGGGACCGCATGTTGTGGTTCAGATATTTTACATTCGGAGCATATGTCCGTTGGTCGGGACGCTCCGTTATATTGACAGTCCGAGAGACTGTCTTTTATGCTTCCTCATCCTCACAGCAGGGCACACGACCGCACATTGGCTACGTGACCTCGAGTATCCGATCAGTTTCGGCATTCAGTGATTCCACGGCGAATAGGTCGCGCCATCCGGTAGCCAAGGGACACGAGGCCTATACACTCCGTTCGCTCGCATATTGGTAGTATGCACGGGGTAACGATCACGGAGCTTCCAGCGGCAATGCATCGTAAAACCGCTTCTCCTCAGGCCTCAGTGACGGACGTGCTATCCGAGTTAGCACAGTTGTTTCGCAGCATCCCAGCAATTGACAGTTTCTCGGTCGAATCAGGAATTATCCGACGGCGCTGGGTCGGTGCGGTCCGCGGTTGCATCAGGTACGGACGACCGAACGCTTTATAGGGTCCGACAGGATGGCGAAAGGGATTCGAAAGATTTCAAGTTTTCCCTTTAGTAGTATCGGAAGATGCCTTTCATATCTTCTGGCATTATCTTCCAGTGATTATTATTTCGGACTTCATTGCTGCGATCTTGAATAAGAGACTTATAGCGTCATTGGACTCGGATTTTTCGATCGGTTCAGGGACATTGTCCCTGACTTACCGACGCAGTCCAATATTGTCATTACAACATGTGTTTTATTTTTCGACGCTATATATATATATATACAAGCCTGCTACTAAGCATGATAGTTTAGTTTCTTGTCCGCGTTGCTCATTTCTGCCATTTTATCATTTATACAAATAGTTTATTTTGGCAGAGCAGGGCATACCGAGAGTTCATATGCGTCTAGACGGTGTGATTAAAGACTGCATATATTCTTTTTCGCCGTTTATGTCTTTTCCAATTTCAATGTTGGGAACGACATTATGTATAGTAGACTTAACTTAGACGCTTTATTATACGTAATCCGCCTTACTGAGGCGTTATCATTACGTCTTCAAGAAAAGATTTACGGGATATTATTCTCAATGTAATTTCTTTTGATGGCAGTAGTTTGTTCACGTATAACTCCGCCCTTCAGTGGCTGATTGGAGTTAGTTAGACGTGACGCAGCCCTAGCTACATCCACACGCGTGGATAGTAAGGTTAAGAACTCTCTCAGAGTCGCTTCGTTCTCGGAGGAGCTTCTCTTCGACGGCAACTTTTCGGCAATCCATGAATTGCTTGATTTACACGTTCTCTTGTCTATCTAGTGTTACAAGAGATTCAGACTGGGGCAAACATTCGGTGGTTGACTCAGAGAGTGCCGCCGCAGTTGCCGGACCCGAGTGTGGCTGTTATGATGGTTGCCAGTCAAACAGATTGGGATATAATACTGATCCCTACGGATTCGAAGTGCCAGGGTCTTTGGGTTCCGCAGTCTTTTAGCAATCAGTTTTCTTCCGCGGAATAATGTTTTTTAGGCTTGCTTTATGTCATTGCATGAACATTATTCAGAAACGCATGCCCAAATTCCTGTCCTTTAATTTGACAGTAGTGGCGTATCTCCGGAACCAGGGAGGCACTCTTTCGTTTCCGTTATTCAATTTAATGGAAAGAATCCGTCTGTTGGTTATAGTACACCAAGTTCAGTTTTGGTCCGTCATATTCCAGGTCGTCTGATTGTTTTATCGGACTCGCGTTCTCTTACAGGTCGCTTGTTGCTGTCAGAATGGACTCTCAACAAACAAGTATTCAATCAGATTTGCTATCTATGGGAGCGCCCAATGATGATTTATTTATGACACAGCTTGCTAATCAATTGCAGACGTATGTGTTGGCTTGTCCAGATCTCTGAGCTAATATTGTTAACGCTCTATTGATCTATAGGACGGAATGATAGGATACGCGTATCCTCCGGCACTGTTGTTTTAGCAGGTATTGCTAAGATAAACAACCACAATACATTTCTGTTGATAGCATCTCTATCTTCACAGAGAGCATGAGTAATTTACTCTCTTGTCTACTGTGGGTCTTAACGTGAAATCTTCCTCTATGTGAGGATCTTTTTCACTGGGTAAATCGTGTCATCTTTATCACAACCAGCAAGGTTCCAACCTTCATGTATTCCGTTGTGTGGTCCGTATTGCATTGTAAGCACTGTACTGGACGAGCTTTGGACGCGATTTCTTACTATAGGAGATCCTCTTCTTCGCTATTCTATGCGGCTAAAGTGGAGGCTCTTCCGTCGTGGTGTAGGGATCATTATGTTCATATTGTTGATCCCTCCATACTACTCATTGCTATTTTTTAGTATACTTGTTTCACAAGATCTACTGCAGCCTGTTATTATTTAGGTTATAGGTTTATGTTACCTCATACCTATGCACTCTACGATAGTTTACAATTGAGTCTTTTGTCTCTTTATCTAAGTCAGTTAGTAACTTTTTGATAAATAGACTTAGAATCTTTAGATTAAATTCCTATACGGATTTTAACTTCAGTTCTTATTTAGCTAAGTAGTCATTTGAGCCTCTGGAAACAGTAGTTTTCAAATTCTGACCTTTTAGACAGTAATTCTGTTGGTTTCTCTTTTACTGTAGAGTCAGTGAGTTTCATGCACTATCGATGGATGATTTTCACTTTCGTAGTTTCGGAATCAATACTTCCGTTACTATTTAGGTTGGATTGTTGCATAAGAGTTAGGCTCCTATTATCCGGAACCTATTATTTTAAGGTCCTTCCGTCTTCGTATGGGCATAGGCCTTTACTCTTTCCGGGTACAGTTTATGTATTTATAAACAGATATCTGTTTATTACTATGGGCGTAAGCTTCTTCTGTCTTTGATGTCTAGTAGAAGGACGTTACGCTCCATTTTATTGTTAATGGATTCTATTAACTATCGGTACTGCTTATGGTATATCATTGACTTAGCAGTTGTACTTAAGATTTCGGCTCATGAAGTAAGAGTTCTTCTACTTCTTGGGCTTACATTAATAGTGTCGCTATTATAGATTTTTGAAGGCCGCTCATTGCGCTCAGCCATCCACATTCATGAATTTTATCTCAGAAATATCGAGTCCATTTCTGGAGGCCTCTATTGTTAGGTCTATTATCTACTGCTCAGAATGTCATTCACTTAACAGTTGCTACTATAGCTAGGTAGGCTGTCTGTTTCGGCAGTGTCTCCGTTCGGCTGCCCTCTTCGCTCTGGGCTATTTGACCCAGGGCAAGAAAAAGTGGGGGGGGGGGGGGGGGGGGGAGGGTGTTCCCTTGGGTCACCTGTTTTACTATGAAAACAAGGGGATACCTCCTCCGGAGTTAGTAATTCTGAGCTGTTATTGGGATGGTTGTTTAGTGAGAAGTTTAGGTTTTTAAAATTCATTCAAGTCTTAGTTTTTAAAGTATAGCTTTTGAATATTGCATATGTCAACGGACATGATTATGCAATCCTCAGACACTTTTAGGAGTATAAGAGTCTCTATTCTCTAGACTTACTTTATTTATTGGCTTACTTTAAAAATTATTAGTATAAGGATTATATTGGATATTAATAGAGTACATGGATGTATGAAGCTCAATTTTGGAAGGTGTTGTATCTTTCTAATTTATCATAAATAAGAAAGATACATGTAAGGCCTATTACTTCTTTTTCCCTACAGGGGATGACTCTATTTTATTTTATTGAGCGTATTCCATTTTGCTCTATGTCCTTGGCCCTCCAGCCTTTTTACTATTCAGCTATGTCTGGGTCATTGGTACAGTATAAAAATGTTAAAAAATTTATAGTAATTTATATATTTTTTATACTTACCAATGACCCAGACGGGGATGGCCCTCCCAGGAGTTGGGAACTCTTGCCTCCCCGCTGAGTACATAGCGCTTACCAGGCACTGGTTATTAGAATGATTAATGGCGCCAATTTCGGAACGTCCTTGACACTGCGCATGCGCAGTAGGGGCGAAGTGTGGAGGGCCTTTCAGGACATGTTTTCTTTAGTTTTAGATGCAAATTTTGGGGATTGGGGGGCAAAATTTGTGTTTGGCCCTATATTTTAAGAGTTAGCACCAGCTATGTCTGGGTCATTGGTAAGTATAAAAAATATATAAATTACTATAAATTTTTTAACTTTTTAAAAAATTTGCCTGAAATGCACTAAGTTCGAATTCGAGCTTCTATAGTAAGCCCAAATATGAATCTAGGGAGCCGATTTGAACAAATTTGCATCAGATCCATCCCACAATGTTGCATACCAAATATCAAAAGATTCTACCTGCTGGATCTGGAGAAGAAAATTTTTTAAGAAATTTGCCTGAAATGCACTAAGTTCGAATTCGAGCTTCTATAGTGAGCCCAAATATGAATCTAGGAAGCCGATTTGAACAAACTTGAATCAGATCCACCCCACAATGTTGCATACCAAATATCAAAAGACTCTGCCTGCTGGATCTGGAGAAGAAGATTTTTTAATAAATTTGCTTGAAATGCACTAAGTTCAAATTTGGGCTCCTATACTGAGCCAAAATATAAACCCAGGGGGCCGATTTGAACAAACTTGAATCAGATCCACCCCACAATGTTGCTTACCAAATATGAAAAGATTCTGCCTGCTGGATCTGGAGAAGAAGATTTTTAAAGAAATTTGCATGAAATGCACTAAGTTCAAATTCGAGCTTCTATAGTGAGCCCAAATATGAATCTAGGAAGCCGATTTGAACAAACTTGAATCAGATCCACCCCACAATGTTGCATACCAAATATCAAAAGATTCTGCCTGCTGGATCTGGAGAAGAAGATTTTTAAAGAAATTTGCCTAAATGCACTAAGTTCGAAATCGGGCTCCTATACTGAGCCCAAATATGAACCCAGGGGGCCGATTTGAACAAACTTGAATCAGATCCACCCTACAATGTTGAATACCAAATATCAAAAGATTCTGCCTGCTGGATCTGGAGAAGAGGATTTTTTAAGAAATTTGTCTGAAATGCACTAAGTTCAAAATCGGGCTCCTATACTGAGCCCAAATATTAACCCAGGGGGCCGGTTTGAACAAACTTGAATCAGATCCACCCCACAATGTTGCTTACCAAATATGAAAAGATTCTGCTTGCTGGATCTGGAAAAGAAGATTTTTAAAGAAATTTGCCTGAAATACACTAAGTTCGAATTCGGGCTTCTATAGTAAGCCCAAATATGAATCCAGGGGGCCGATTTGAACAAACTTGAATCAGATCTACCACACAACGTTGCATACCAAATATCAAAAGATTCTGCCTGCTGGATCTGGAGAAGAAGATTTTTGAAGAAATTTGCCAGAAATGCACTAAGTTCGAATTCGAGCTCCTATAGTGAGCCCAAATATGAATCTAGGGAGCCGATTTGAACAAACTTGAATCAGATCCACCCTACAATGTTGCATACTAAATATCAAAAGATTCTGCCTGCTGGATCTGGAGAAGAAGATTTTCAAAGAAATTTGCCTGAAATGCAGCAAGTTCATATTTGGGCTCCTATACTGAGGCCAAATATAAACCCAGGGGGCCGATTTGAACAAACTTGAATCAGATCCACCCCACAATGTTGCATACCAAATATGAAAAGATTCTGCCTGCTGGATCTGGAGAAGAAGATTTTTTAAGAAATTTGCCTGAAATGCACTAAGTTCGAAATCGGGCTCCTATACTGAGCCCGAATATGAACCCAGGGGGCCGATTTGAACAAACTTGAATCAGATCCACCCTACAATGTTGCATACCAAATATCAAAAGATTCTGCCTGCTGGATCTGGAGAAGAAGATTTTCAAAGAAATTTGCCTGAAATGCAGCAAGTTCAAATTTGGGCTCCTATACTGAGCCCAAATATAAACCCAGGGGGCCGATTTGAACAAACTTGAATCAGATCCACCCCACAATGTTGCATACCAAAGATCAAAAGATTCTGCCTGCTGGATCTGGAGAAGAAGATTTTTTAAGAAATTTGCCTGAAATGCACTAAGGTCGAAATCGGGCTCCTATACTGAGCCCAAACATGAACCCAGGTGGCCGATTTGAACAAATTTGAATCAGATCCACCCTACAATGTTGCCTACCAAATATCAAAAGATTCTGCCTGCTGGATCTGGAGAAGAAGATTTTTGAAGAAATTTGCCTGAAATGCACTAAGTTCGAATTCGAGCTTCTATAGTGAGCCCAAATATGAATCTAGGAAGCCGATTTGAACAAACTTGAATCAGATCCACCCCACAATGTTGCATACCAAATATCAAAAGATTCTGCCTGCTGGATCTGGAGAAGAAGATTTTTGAAGAAATTTGCCCGAAATGCACTAAGTTTGAATTCTAGCTTCTATAGTGAGCCCAAATATGAATCCAGGGGGCCGATTTGAACAAACTTGAATCAGATCCACCCCGCAATGTTGCATACCAAATATCAAAAGATTCTGCCTGCTGGATCTGGAGAAGAAGATTTTTGAAGAAATTTGCCAGAAATGCACTAAGTTCGAATTCGAGCTCCTATAGTGAGCCCAAATATGAATCTAGGGAGCCGATTTGAACAAACTTGAATCAGATCCACCCTACAATGTTGCATACTAAATATCAAAAGATTCTGCCTGCTGGATCTGGAGAAGAAGATTTTCAAAGAAATTTGTCTGAAATGCAGCAAGTTCAAATTTGGGCTCCTATACTGAGGCCAAATATAAACCCAGGGGGCCGATTTGAACAAACTTGAATCAGATCCACCCCACAATGTTGCATACCAAATATCAAAAGATTCTGCCTGCTGGATCTGGAGAAGAAGATTTTTTAATGCCTGAAATGCACTAAGTTCGAAATCGGGCTCCTATACTGAGCCCAAATATGAACCCAGGGGGCTGATTTGAACAAACTTGAATCAGATCCACCCTACAATGTTGCATACCAAATATCAAAAGATTTTGCCTGCTGGATCCGGAGAAGAAAATTTTTTAAGAAATTTGCCTGAAATGCCCTAAGTTCGAATTCGAGCTTCTATAGTGAGCCCAAATATGAATCTAGGAAGCCGATTTGAACAAACTTGAATCAGATCCACCCCACAATGTTGCATTCCAAATATCAAAAGATTCTGCCTGCTGGATCTGGAGAAGAAGATTTTTTAATAAATTTGCTTGAAATGCACTAAGTTCAAATTTGGGCTCCTATACTGAGCCCAAATATAAACCCAGGGGGCCGATTTGAACAAACTTGAATCAGATCCACCCCATAATGTTGCTTACCAAATATGAAAAGATTCTGCCTGCTGGATCTGGAGAAGAAGATTTTTTAAGAAATTTGCATGAAATGCACTAAGTTCAAATTCAAGCTTCTACAGTGAGCCCAAATATGAATCTAGGAAGCCGATTTGAACAAACTTGAATCAGATCCACCCCACAATGTTGCATACCAAATATCAAAAGATTCTGCCTGCTGGATCTGGAGAAGAAGGTTTTTTAAGAAATTTGCCTAAATGCACTAAGTTCGAAATCGGGCTCCTATACTGAGCCCAAATATGAACCCAGGGGGCCGATTTGAACAAACTTGAATCAGATCCACCCTACAATGTTGAATACCAAATATCAAAAGATTCTGCCTGCTGGATCTGGAGAAGAGGATTTTTTAAGAAATTTGCCTGAAATGCACTAAGTTCGAAATCGGGCTCCTATACTGAGCCCAAATATTAACCCAGGGGGCCGATTTGAACAAACTTGAATCAGATCCACCCCACAATGTTGCTTACCAAATATGAAAAGATTCTGCCTGCTGGATCTGGAGAAGAAGATTTTTTAAGAAATTTGCCTGAAATGCACTAAGTTCGAATTCGGGCTTCTATAGTAAGCCCCAATATGAATCCAGGGGGCCGATTTGAACAAACTTGAATCAGATCTACCCCGCAACGTTGAATACCAAATATCAAAAGATTCTGCCTGCTGGATCTGGAGAAGAATATTTTTGAAGAAATTTGCCAGAAATGCACTAAGTTCGAATTCGAGCTCCTATAGTAAGCCCAAATATGAATCTAGGGTGCCGATTTGAACAAACTTGAATCAGATCCACCCTACAATGTTGCATACCAAATATCAAAAGATTCTGCCTGCTGGATCTGGAGAAGAAGATTTTCAAAGAAATTTGCCTGAAATGCAGCAAGTTCAAATTTGGGCTCCTATTCTGAGCCCAAATATAAACCCAGGGGGCCGATTTGAACAAACTTGAATCAGATCCACCCCACAATGTTGCATACCAAATATCAAAAGATTCTGCCTGCTGGATCTGGAGAAGAAGATTTTTTAAGAAATTTGCCTAAATGCACTAAGTTTGAAATCGGGCTCCTATACTGAGCCCAAATATGAACCCAGGGGGCCGATTTGAACAAACTAGAATCAGATCCACCCTACAATGTTGCATACCAAATATCAAAAGATTCTGCCTGCTGGATCTGGAGAAGATTTTTTAAGAAATTTGCCTGAAATGCACTAAGTTCGAAATCGGGCTCCTATACTGAGCCCAAATATTAACCCGGGGGGCCGGTTTGAACAAACTTGAATCAGATCCACCCCACAATGTTGCTTACCAAATATGAAAAGATTCTGCCTGCTGGATCTGGAGAAGGAGATTTTTAAAGAAATTTGCCTGAAATACACTAAGTTCGAATTCGGGCTTCTATAGTAAGCCCAAATATGAATCCAGGGTGCCGATTTGAACAAACTTGAATCAGATCTACCCCGCAACGTTGCATACCAAATATCAAAAGATTCTGCCTGCTGGATCTGGAGAAGAAGATTTTTGAAGAAATTTGCCAGAAATGCACTAAGTTTGAATTCGAGCTCCTATAGTGAGCCCAAATATGAATCTAGGGAGCCGATTTGAACAAACTTGAATCAGATCCACCCTACAATGTTGCATACCAAATATCAAAAGATTCTGCCTGCTGGATCTGGAGAAGAAGATTTTTTAAGAAATTTGCCTGAAATGCACTAAGTTCGAAATCGGGCTCCTATACTGAGCCCAAATATGAACCCAGGGGGCCGATTTGAACAAACTTGAATCAGATCCACCCCACAATGTTGCATACCAAATATCAAAAGATTCTGCCTGCTGGATCTGGAGAAGAAGATTTTTTAAGAAATTTGCCTGAAATGCACTAAGTTCGAAATCGGGCTCCTATACTGAGCCCAAATATGAACCCAGGGGGCTGATTTGAACAAACTTGAATCAGATCCACCCTACAATGTTGCATACCAAATATCAAAAGATTTTGCCTGCTGGATCTGGAGAAGAAAATTTTTTAAGAAATTTGCCTGAAATGCCCTAAGTTCGAATTCCAGCTTCTATAGTGAGCCCAAATATGAATCTAGGAAGCCGATTTGAACAAACTTGAATCAGATCCACCCCACAATGTTGCATTCCAAATATCAAAAGATTCTGCCTGCTGGATCTGGAGAAGAAGATTTTTTAATAAATTTGCTTGAAATGCACTAAGTTCAAATTTGGGCTCCTATACTGAGCCCAAATATAAACCCAGGGGGCCGGTTTGAACAAACTTGAATCAGATCCACCCTACAATGTTGAATACCAAATATCAAAAGATTCTACCTGCTGGATCTGGAGAAGAGGATTTTTTAAGAAATTTGCCTGAAATGCACTAAGTTCGAAATCGGGCTCCTATACTGAGCCCAAATATTAACCCAGGGGGCCGATTTGAACAAACTTGAATCAGATCCACCCCACAATGTTGCTTACCAAATATGAAAAGATTCTGCCTGCTGGATCTGGAGAAGAAGATTTTTTAAGAAATTTGCCTGAAATGCACTAAGTTCGAATTCGGGCTTCTATAGTAAGCCCAAATATGAATCCAGGGGGCCGATTTGAACAAACTTGAATCAGATCTACCCCGCAACGTTGAATACCAAATATCAAAAGATTCTGCCTGCTGGATCTGGAGAAGAATATTTTTGAAGAAATTTGCCAGAAATGCACTAAGTTCGAATTCGAGCTCCTATAGTAAGCCCAAATATGAATCTAGGGAGCCGATTTGAACAAACTTGAATCAGATCCACCCTACAATGTTGCATACCAAATATCAAAAGATTCTGCCTGCTGGATCTGTAGAAGAAGATTTTCAAAGAAATTTGCCTGAAATGCAGCAAGTTCAATTTTGGGCTCCTATTCTGAGCCCAAATATAAACCCAGGGGGCCGATTTGAACAAACTTGAATCAGATCCACCCCACAATGTTGCATACCAAATATCAAAAGATTCTGCCTGCTGGATCTGGAGAAGAAGATTTTTTAAGAAATTTGCCTGAAATGCACTAAGTTCGAAATCGGGCTCCTATACTGAGCCCAAACATGAACCCAGGGGGCCGATTTGAACAAACTTGAATCAGATCCACCCTACAATGTTGCATACCAAATATCAAAAGATTCTGCCTGCTGGATCTGGAGAAGAAGATTTTTGAAGAAATTTGCCTGAAATGCACTAAGTTCGAATTCGAGCTTCTATAGTGAGCCCAAATATGAATCTAGGAAGCCGATTTGAACAAACTTGAATCAGATCCACCCCACAATGTTGCATACCAAATATCAAAAGATTCTGCCTGCTGGATCTGGAGAAGAAGATTTTTGAAGAAATTTGCCCGAAATGCACTAAGTTTGAATTCTAGCTTCTATAGTGAGCCCAAATATGAATCCAGGGGGCCGATTTGAACAAACTTGAATCAGATCCACCCCACAATGTTGCATACCAAATATCAAAAGATTCTGCATGTTGGTTCTGGAGAAGATGATTTTTTAAGAAATTTGCCTGAAATGCACTAAGTTCGAATTCGAGCTTCTATAGTAAGCCCAAATATGAATCTAGGGAGCAGATTTGAACAAATTTGCATCAGATCCATCCCACAATGTTGCATACCAAATATCAAAAGATTCTACCTGCTGGATCTGGAGAAGAAAATTTTGTAAGAAATTTGCCTGAAATGCACTAAGTTCGAATTCGAGCTTCTATAGTGAGCCCAAATATGAATCTAGGAAGCCGATTTGAACAAACTTGAATCAGATCCACCCCACAATGTTGCATACCAAATATCAAAAGATTCTGCCTGCTGGATCTGGAGAAGAAGATTTTTTAATAAATTTGCTTGAAATGCACTAAGTTCAAATTTGGGCTCCTATACTGAGCCCAAATATAAACCCAGGGGGCCGATTTGAACAAACTTGAATGAGATCCACCCCACAATGTTGCTTACCAAATATGAAAAGATTCTGCCTGCTGGATCTGGAGAAGAAGATTTTTTAAGAAATTTGCATGAAATGCACTAAGTTCAAATTCGAGCTTCTATAGTGAGCCCAAATATGAATCTAGGAAGCCGATTTGAACAAACTTGAATCAGATCCACCCCACAATGTTGCATACCAAATATCAAAAGATTCTGCCTGCTGGATCTGGAGAAGAAGTTTTTTTTAGAAATTTGCCTAAATGCACTAAGTTTGAAATCGGGCTCCTATACTGAGCCCAAATATGAACCCAGGGGGCCGATTTGAACAAACTTGAATCAGATCCACCCTACAATGTTGCATACCAAATATCAAAAGATTCTGCCTGCTGGATCTGGAGAAGATTTTTTAAGAAATTTGCTTGAAATGCACTAAGTTCAAATTTGGGCTCCTATACTGAGCCCAAATATAAACCCAGGGGGCCGATTTGAACAAACTTGAATGAGATGCACCCCACAATGTTGCTTACCAAATATGAAAAGATTCTGCCTGCTGGGTCTGGAGAAGAAGATTTTTTAAGAAATTTGCCTAAATGCACTAAGTTCGAAATCGGGCTCCTATACTGAGCCCAAATATGAACCCAGGGGGCCGATTTGAACAAACTTGAATCAGATCCACCCTACAATGTTGCATACCAAATATCAAAAGATTCTGCCTGCTGGATCTGGAGAAGATTTTTTTAGAAATTTGCCTGAAATGCACTAAGTTCGAAATCGGGCTCCTATACTGAGCCCAAATATTTACCCAGGGGGCCGGTTTGAACAAACTTGAATCAGATCCACCCCACAATGTTGCTTACCAAATATGAAAAGATTCTGCCTGCTGGATCTGGAGAAGGAGATTTTTAAAGAAATTTGCCTGAAATACACTAAGTTCGAATTCGGGCTTGTATAGTAAGCCCAAATATGAATCCAGGGGGCCGATTTGAACAAACTTGAATCAGATCTACCCCGCAACGTTGCATACCAAATATCAAAAGATTCTGCCTGCTGGATCTGGAGAAGAAGATTTTTGAAGAAATTTGCCAGAAATGCACTAAGTTCGAATTCGAGCACCTATAGTGAGCCCAAATATGAATCTAGGGAGCCGATTTGAACAAACTTGAATCAGATCCACCCTACAATGTTGCATACCAAATATCAAAAGATTCTGCCTGCTGGATCTGGAGAAGAAGATTTTCAAAGAAATTTGCCTGAAATGCAGCAAGTTCAAATTTGGGCTCCTATACTGAGGCCAAATATAAACCCAGGGGGCCGATTTGAACAAACTTGAATCAGATCCACCCCACAATGTTGCATACCAAATATCAAAAGATTCTGCCTGCTGGATCTGGAGAAGAAGATTTTTTAAGAAATTTGCCTGAAATGCACTAAGTTCGAAATCGGGCTCCTATACTGAGCCCAAATATGAACCCAGGGGGCCGATTTGAACAAACTTGAATCAGATCCACCCTACAATGTTGCATACCAAATATCAAAAGATTTTGCCTTCTGGATCTGGAGAAGAAAATTTTTGAAGAAATTTGCCCGAAATGCACTAAGTTTGAATTCTAGCTTCTATAGTGAGCCCAAATATGAATCCAGGGGGCCGATTTGAACAAACTTGAATCAGATCTACCCCGCAATGTTGCATACCAAATATCAAAAGATTCTGCCTGCTGGATCTGGAGAAGAAGATTTTTGAAGAAATTTGCCCGAAATGCACTAAGTTTGAATTCTAGCTTCTATAGTGAGCCCAAATATGAATCCAGGGGGCCGATTTGAACAAACTTGAATCAGATCCACCCCGCAATGTTGCATACCAAATATCAAAAGATTCTGCCTGCTGGTTCTGGAGAAGATGATTTTTTAAGAAATTTGCCTGAAATGCAGTAAGTTCGAATTCGAGCTTCTATAGTAAGCCCAAATATGAATCTAGGGAGCCGATTTGAACAAATTTGCATCAGATCCATCCCACAATGTTGCATACCAAATATCAATAGATTCTACCTGCTGGATCTGGAGAAGAAAATTTTGTAAGAAATTTGCCTGAAATGCACTAAGTTCGAATTCGAGCTTCTATAGTGAGCCCAAATATGAATCAAGGAAGCCGATTTGAACAAACTTGAATCAGATCCACCCCACAATGTTGCATACCAAATATCAAAAGATTCTGCCTGCTGGATCTGGAGAAGAAGATTTTTTAATAAATTTGCTTGAAATGCACTAAGTTCAAATTTGGGCTCCTATACTGAGCCCAAATATAAACCCAGGGGGCCGATTTGAACAAACTTGAATCAGATCCACCCCACAATGTTGCTTACCAAATATGAAAAGATTCTGCCTGCTGGATCTGGAGAAGAAGATTTTTTAAGAAATTTGCATGAAATGCACTAAGTTCAAATTCGAGCTTCTATAGTGAGCCCAAATATGAATCTAGGAAGCCGATTTGAACAAACTTGAATCAGATCCACCCCACAATGTTGCATACCAAATATCAAAAGATTCTGCCTGCTGGATCTGGAGAAGAAGATTTTTTAAGAAATTTGCCTAAATGCACTAAGTTCGAAATCGGGCTCCTATACTGAGCCCAAATATGAACCCAGGGGGCCGATTTGAACAAACTTGAATCAGATCCACCCTACAATGTTGAATACCAAATATCAAAAGATTCTGCCTGCTGGATCTGGAGAAGAGGATTTTTTAAGAAATTTGCCTGAAATGCACTAAGTTCAAAATCGGGCTCCTATTCTGAGCCCAAATATTAACCCAGGGGGCCGGTTTGAACAAACTTGAATCAGATCCACCCCACAATGTTGCTTACCAAATATGAAAAGATTCTGCTTGCTGGATCTGGAGAAGAAGATTTTTAAAGAAATTTGCCTGAAATACACTAAGTTCGAATTCGGGCTTCTATAGTAAGCCCAAATATGAATCCAGGGGGCCGATTTGAACAAACTTGAATCAGATCTACCACGCAACGTTGCATACCAAATATCAAAAGATTCTGCCTGCTGGATCTGGAGAAGAAGATTTTTGAAGAAATTTGCCAGAAATGCACTAAGTTCGAATTCGAGCTCCTATAGTAAGCCCAAATATGAATCCAGGGGGCCGATTTGAACAAACTTGAATCAGATCCACCCCATAATGTTGCTTACCAAATATGAAAAGATTCTGCCTGCTGGATCTGGAGAAGAAGATTTTTTAAGAAATTTGCATGAAATGCACCAAGTTCAAATTCAAGCTTCTACAGTGAGCCCAAATATGAATCTAGGAAGCCGATTTGAACAAACTTGAATCAGATCCACCCCACAATGTTGCATACCAAATATCAAAAGATTCTGCCAGCTGGATCTGGAGAAGAAGGTTTTTTAAGAAATTTGCCTAAATGCACTAAGTTCGAAATCGGGCTCCTATACTGAGCCCAAATATGAACCCAGGGGGCCGATTTGAACAAACTTGAATCAGATCCACCCTACAATGTTGAATACCAAATATCAAAAGATTCTGCCTGCTGGATCTGGAGAAGAGGATTTTTTAAGAAATTTGCCTGAAATGCACTAAGTTCGAAATCGGCTCCTATACTGAGCCCAAATATTAACCCAGGGGGCCGATTTGAACAAACTTGAATCAGATCCACCCCACAATGTTGCTTACCAAATATGAAAAGATTCTGCGTGCTGGATCTGGAGAAGAAGATTTTTTAAGAAATTTGCCAGAAATGCACTAAGTTCGAATTCGAGCTCCTATAGTGAGCCCAAATATGAATCTAGGGAGCCGATTTGAACAAACTTGAATCAGATCCACCCTACAATGTTGCATACTAAATATCAAAAGATTCTGCCTGCTGGATCTGGAGAAGAAGATGTTCAAAGAAATTTGCCTGAAATGCAGCAAGTTCAAATTTGGGCTCCTATACTGAGGCCAAATATAAACCCAGGGGGCCGATTTGAACAAACTTGAATCAGATCCACCCCACAATGTTGCATACCAAATATGAGAAGATTCTGCCTGCTGGATCTGGAGAAGAAGATTTTTTAAAGAAATTTGCCTGAAATGCACTAAGTTCGAAATCGGGCTCCTATACTGAGCCCAAATATGAACCCAGGGGGCCGATTTGAACAAACTTGAATCAGATCCACCCTACAATGTTGCATACCAAATATCAAAAGATTTTGCCTGCTGGATCTGGAGAAGAAAATTTTTTAAGAAATTTGCCTGAAATGCCCTAAGTTCGAATTCGAGCTTCTATAGTGAGCCCAAATATGAATCTAGGAAGCCGATTTGAACAAACTTGAATCAGATCCACCCCACAATGTTGCATACCAAATATCAAAAGATTCTGCCTGCTGGATCTGGAGAAGAAGATTTTTTAATAAATTTGCTTGAAATGCACTAAGTTCAAATTTGGGCTCCTATACTGAGCCCAAATATAAACCCAGGGGGCCGATTTGAACAAACTTGAATCAGATCCACCCCATAATGTTGCTTACCAAATATGAAAAGATTCTGCCTGCTGGATCTGGAGAAGAAGATTTTTTAAGAAATTTGCATGAAATGCACTAAGTTCAAATTCAAGCTTCTACAGTGAGCCCAAATATGAATCTAGGAAGCCGATTTGAACAAACTTGAATCAGATCCACCCCACAATGTTGCATACCAAATATCAAAAGATTCTGCCTGCTGGATCTGGAGAAGAAGGTTTTTTAAGAAATTTGCCTAAATGCACTAAGTTCGAAATCGGGCTCCTATACTGAGCCCAAATATGAACCCAGGGGGCCGATTTGAACAAACTTGAATCAGATCCACCCTACAATGTTGAATACCAAATTTCAAAAGATTCTGCCTGCTGGATGTGGAGAAGAGGATTTTTTAAGAAATTTGCCTGAAATGCACTAAGTTCGAAATCGGCTCCTATACTGAGCCCAAATACTAACCCAGGGGGCCGATTTGAACAAACTTGAATCAGATCCACCCCACAATGTTGCTTACCAAATATGAAAAGATTCTGCGTGCTGGATCTGGAGAAGAAGATTTTTTAAGAAATTTGCCTGAAATGCACTAAGTTCGAATTCGGGCTTCTATAATAAGCCCAAATATGAATCCAGGGGGCCGATTTGAACAAACTTGAATCAGATCTACCCCACAACGTTGAATACCAAATATCAAAAGATTCTGCCTGCTGGATCTGGAGAAGAAGATTTTTGAAGAAATTTGCCAGAAATGCACTAAGTTCGAATTCGAGCTCCTATAGTGAGCCCAAATATGAATCTAGGGAGCCGATTTGAACAAACTTGAATCAGATCCACCCTACAATGTTGCATACCAAATATCAAAAGATTCTGCCTGCTGGATCTGGAGAAGAAGATTTTCAAAGAAATTTGCCTGAAATGCAGCAAGTTCAAATTTGGGCTCCTATACTGAGCCCAAATATAAACCCAGGGGGCCGATTTGAACAAACTTGAATCAGATCCACCCCACAATGTTGCATACCAAATATCAAAAGATTCTGCCTGCTGGATCTGGAGAAGAAGATTTTTTAAGAAATTTGCCTGAAATGCACTAAGTTCGAAATCGGGCTCCTATACTGAGCCCAAACATGAACCCAGGGGGCCGATTTGAACAAACTTGAATCAGATCCACCCTACAATGTTGCATACCAAATATCAAAAGATTTTGCCTGCTGGATCTGGAGAAGAAGATTTTTTTAATGTTTTTCCCATTGCCTACAGTGTTAAAAAGTGCTGACTCAGCACTTTTTCAAAGTCCCGAAACTGTACCCTATGATAAAACCGATGGCAATTTTTTTTTACCAATCCTTTCTGTTGGTCCTAAGGAAGCTGCACACCAAATAAAAATTCTCAGTGCCGTGCGGTTTTGGAGATATGGGCGTTTTAAATTTTTTCTATTTTTAGCTCCTGCGGTTCCCACGGGGCTGCAGGAAATTTTTTTTTTGCATAAATCAAGTACTCATGACCCAATAAGCCCTCACATAAAATTTGGTTCAAATCAGCCTCTCGGTTTGGAAAATAGAAATTTTGGGCGGGGCAAAAAATTTTGCCCCTCCCATAACGACGCCAAGTATAGCCCCACAAACTTCTCTTGAACAAATCTGAGTCTACACCTCAAAAGGAAGCTGCAAACCAAATATCAAGTCTCTGCTACTGCTGGTTCATGAGAAGAAGATTTACAAAGATTTTGGTGCCCCTTGGGGGCGTGGCACCACCCAGGAGGAGGGGCAACTTCATTTGAACAAATCTGAATTGGCATTAGGTAATAAACATTTAGTCAACATTTGAATAAAATTGGGCTATTGGTTTAGGAGAAGAAGTCGATAATGTAAAGTTAACGCCGGACGGACGACGACGGACGACGGACAGAAAGTGATTAGTAAAGCTCCCCTTGAGCTTCGCTCAGGTGAGCTAAAAAAGAAAATATGTAATTACCTTTTTGGGGGTCAGATTTCGTATTTCAAGTCAGATTCGGTATATTTTGAGTCCCCCACGTGAGACTTGTCATGTGCTAAACACTGAATACTATAGAATTCTTAAAGGGAGTGCCCAGTTAATTTGCAACAGTTTACCCTGCAAAACTAGACTACCATTAGAATAACCAAAACTTGAGACTGAGTAAGTAAGGGAAATTTGTTTACTTTGAAATTCCCACATCTGATATTCCATAAATTAAATATACACAAATTATACATCAAAATGAAGGCAGTGATGTATAGAACATGAAAAATTCCAGTATATACAGTCAACTCACAAGTTGACAGCAGACATCAATGAATGGTTCCTGGAAGTCTGCAACTGTATTTATAGCAGAACTGATAATAAAATATTTCAGTAGAACAATAATTTGTGGCTAAATATGCTTCAGATATCCAAAAACAAAGCTACAGTGATGTCCACGCATGCGTTTACCACATAATAAAAAGTGTCATCAATAAAATTTTAATGCTTCTTTAATTTAGTTTTTGATGATTATTCCCATAATTAGTGTTTGGAATTTAGTATTATTGTGTCCGTGGAAATAATGCCCACCCATGGAAAGTGACCAGTCCATGGTGGCCATACTGTAGGCATTCAAAACACTTTACAATGCAGTAACAGGACTGCATATAGGGAAAGTATCTAACAAAGAACTACTCAATGGAGTATGAGAGGGCTTGAATCTCGAATTATTCTTTACAGCACTTGTATAGCCTGACCGGTTTCGTTCGGTGTGAACTTCATCAGAGGCGATCAACTGCTCGATGGCACTGCCTGTATATTCTGTTGAACACTTCAGCCACTAGCACTGAACAGAAAGGACGTTTAGTGTACATGTATTGGTTATGTATATAGGGAAAGGCCAATACTGTCTGCATTTTGTAATAATTCGAAGAAGGGTTTCATGGCTGCTGGACATGTGTACAGTTGTTAACAGCGATTCCAGATCAATTTTGATTTCTTTTCTATTTATTATTAAAGGACAAAGGTCCACTGCTTTGTTGAAAGGCAAATCCACATTAGTAAAGATTTATTACAGGTTCCGAATGCCAAACAAAATCCTCAACATCCATCCACAAAAAGTTTCAAACTGAAAATTATACTTTTTACACATGCGCAAGGCGACTGGAAATTCTTCTTCATGAAAAAACAAGTAATCACAAAATTATTGTATGTTTTGGTAATGAAGCTTTACAAGTGTAAATTAATCAGATATATTGTTTGATATGAACAATAACTTTATACCTACAAACTTGTGAGCTGATTGCATCTTATTTAATATCTGTACAAACTCTTATTTAAAGGCACCCAATTCTGTCTGTTGTGGGTCGCTGCTTGTGCTATTCTCTGACAGCGATAGACTGTGGGCAGAGATTTAAGGGGCTATATATGTAATGGAATTTTGTTTGTTTTGAAACTCTCACCTCTGATATTCCTTCAATTCAGATTAAATATACACAAATTATACATCAAAATGAAGGTTGGGATGTATAGAACACGAAACACATATGCAATCAACTCACAGAGTTGACAGCAGGCACCACTGGTCCCTGGAAGTCTGCTATCAGGCCTTGAAATGTTCTAAAATTTCTACCTGTCGCATATAATTAACACTAGCCCCATCTGCCATGAAGCCTACCATTTTAGTTTTGAAGTCTAATCCAGCTTCCGCGAACACAGTTTCCAACGCCTTTTTAATTCCATATGCCCTGGCAATTTCGACATCAGTCACAGCAGGGACCAGCCGTGAGGGCGACTAGGGCGATTATGTCGCCCTCCTAAGCTCAAAGTCGCCTAGAAAAATAGTCGGGGCGATTACAAGTCGCCCTCTAAAAATTGGCCAAAATGAGGAAAGGCTGAACTGAGTGATGCGAGCTTTGCATGAAAATGATTATTTTCAAAAATCGAATGTGCTTGAGTGTGATAAATTGGCATTTTAATTCGTCAAATAAACGTCCATTTAATGAAATCACACGACAATCAATTGTCCATTGTCTCTTTTGGCGGATTTTTTACAATCAATTGTCCATTGTCTCTTTTGGCGGATTTTTTATTTCTATTTTGTTGCGTTTTAGTCGGAGCTTCAAATGTCGAAACGAAAATAGGTGACTTACGCGACTCAACAAAATAACTCAGTTTGAAAGTAGGTTACGTCGCTTAGGATGCCGAAAATGTATACACAACGGATGTATTTTATAACACAGAATTTTTATTTCGTTTTGCTGACGACTGTTAACTGTTGGGCCGTCTATTCCCACAAAAACACAAATAGAATTGAAACACATGAAAAAAGCTTTAGTGATGACAAGAAAAGCTTTGTACAGGACACAAGAGTGCATGTGGACGATCTTGAAAAAGGGTCCTCCTAAACAACGGAATGACACGAAATGACACGGAATGACACCAGAATGCCATAAAAATGATGCGGAATGACATTTCTTTTACAAAATACTCGACCCCAGAATGTATTTTGTTTCTTTACTAACAAAGTACCTCCCAAGCAACCTTCTTACATCTGGTCCTGTTCACACTTTCAGACTTAAGAAATTATTAGCTTAGTAGACTTTGGTGAAAGGCAACCACAGGAGGGTGCTGGGGGATTGGCATGAAGAAGAGGGGAGGGGGCCAAGAAGGAGAGGGTAGCAGTGGGGGATTTTCAGTCAATAATTACTTTGTGATTTTTTAACCTGGCATAGATGCCTCATAGACAACTGGACCTGGATTATTGGGACATTAATGGAGGACCACAAATTGAAAATATGAAGGGGCAGCAGGGGTGGTACATGAATATTCTTAATTTTCTCCGCTTGCCTATGAAGTCTCCCTACATGACTCTGCAGTCTCCCTATTTTTTCTGGAGGGAGACATGGAGTCTCCCTAAAATTTCCTCCTAGGCTGGTCCCTGAGTCACGGAAAGTAACATGAATTGGATCTCGGCAGTCTCTGGATCATTGAATCGGCAATAAATCATCTCATTTTCAATAACATGTTTGTCTGTTGCTCCGTCAATAAGTATTGTGAAATAACCACTTTCACGCAGTTTGGACACAACTTGTTCCCTCATGCCCTCGCCAATGATACTTGTGAACTCACTGCACATCATTTCATTTACATACATTGTCCCAACATCAACGCTGTGTTTTCTTTCCATTTCAGCTATCGTTTTAAATTTTCATAAAAGGCAATTCTTCTTTTGCTAAACATATAGGCAATGTCAATTTATTTGCAGACTCTTTCTTCTTCAACAGTTATGGAATTGCTTATAGAATTGCCGATCGGGGTTGTCTTATATATCTGATCCAAAGTTAACACCGGGGCTGGGGATTTCATCAAACATGCCTTTTTGTGGGGTTCTGTTTGCGCATGTTTCACAATATTGTCTTTTTTAAGCGCCGGTCCTGTTATCCCTTATATTGCTGCCCTAGAGAAATTCCTTATTTGATTAATTTTGCCCTCAAACTCAGTACACAAAGAGCAAGTTATCTTTGTTACGCGCTTCTCATCGGCCGTTATCTCATATTTCAACCACTGCCCCTCCAAGTCCACCTCCCGTTTCCAATTCTCAACTGTGCTTACTTTCACTCCTTTTGCCATGATATTTATAATCGTTTGACAGGCGACCGAAAACACGTTCAGGTCACGAGTCATTCTAATACATTTGACGTTAAATTACTCTATATAGTTTATATAGAGTAATTTGACGTCAGATGTCCCATTAAAAATAACCACGATACATCATGGAGGAGACTCTTCCGGCTTCCCCGCTGGTGAATGCGACAGCATGCATAGTTAACAGATTTCGGAAATGCGATTCATAGACCTAAACTTGCATCGCTATGTGTGGATATTGCATCGCATTTTGCGATGCGATTCCAGTCATTTTGCTCCCTGAGTTGTTGTAGTATCATTCTAGTATCATTCTGCCATAATGCTATAAATGAAACTGCCAATGAGATCAAGAGTGGCATTCTTTTTTTGTGCTCAACTGATTACAGTAAATCCTGTCTTGAGAGACCACTGTCTTGAGAGACCACCTGTCTTGAGAGACCACATCTGCCAGGCACCGATTGGTTTTACTCTATAATGGACCTGCTATGGGAGACCACCTGTCTTGAGAGACCACCTGTCTTGAGAGACCACGGTGACCGGACGGAATGGTTTTGCATGCCGAAGGCTCGCAGGGCGGTTTGGGACAAGCCCCTTTCAACCCTCTTTAATTGTATATGATTTAGCTTGTCTGGCCGTGGTAAAGGAGGGAAGGAGTTAAGGTAGTCAGTGGCGTCAGTGTCTCCTGCGTTTTTTCTTGGGAGGAGGAGGATGTGTCAGAGAGATTGTTGTTGGTGGAATTGTCAGATCAGGCGGAAGAGTTGGTTCTTCTTTGGCGACATAGGGCTGATCCTTGCTGCTGTTTCTTGAGATTTTTTGTGTTTTGCCAGATCAATTTGAAGGATTATCCTGATTGCGCAATGTTCAAGTCCTGTTTGAGCATAAAAATTGTAGGTGTTCTGGAGCGTAGATCGGATTCTGTCATCCTGGATCTTCTCCCCGAGGAATGCCTCCACGGATTCCGGGATGCTCTCCTCCTGGTCAGATTCCTGGTCCGGAGAAGCAAGAGTTGGAGGGGTGAAAGATGCGTGATCTGGGACAGCTTCCAGTACCTTTGACAGATCTTCCTCCTCCATCTCCTTTTCAGATGAAGAGTCTGATGGTTAGAGAATGAGCTGTCATCTGATGACCCACAGTCCTCCAGACCCTCCTCCTGGGAGAGGGATGCCGAGCTGGACAAGGGTTGTTCAGGGGTGACAGGTGTTGACCCTTTGTCACCCTCACTTGCCTCCTTCTCTTCCTTTTCCTTCTTCTTCTTCTCCAGGAACTCTGTCATTCGGCGGGCATCTCGTCATCTGGCGGAGGGTCCCTTCTTTCTCTTCCTCTTCTTCTTTGTGGTGGCTGTATTACTCCAGCGGCCTTCATCCAGCTTGTCCGTGTCACTAGGAGGGTGACCAGCGTGGTGAAAATACCCCCACGAAAGGTGCTACACCTCTCCAAGGACGGAGTTCAGATTCTTTTTCAAAATCCACTGTCAGGTGAATTTTACCCTTGAGCACCTGGATACTCCAGGTGGTGGCAAGGGTAGCCTTCACTCTGACAAGTGTTTCTTGGATCACAAGTGGGAGCTCCATTGTTCAGTTGTTAGCACCTCGGAGTCCAAGATGCGAATCGAACCTAAAAAAAACCCTGAAAAACACGAACCGAACAAACGAAATGGTTTCGCGCGCCGAAGGCGTGCAGGGACGATATGGGGAACAAGCCCCTTTCGACCCTCGTTGGCTGTTTGTTTTTGGATGATGTCGAGGCATGGTAGAGGAGGAAAAGGAAGGAGGGAAAAAGGTTTATCCCCTTGTTGGCTTTTTGCGGCTGTTTTTCTTTGGTGGAGGTTGGCATGGTGGTGAGGCTTGTGGTAGTGTTGAGGTAAGCGCATAATGTTCTTCTAGTGCTATTCTGGAGAAATCTTTTGATTTCTTCAGGTTCTCTTTTGTTTTGGCGGATTCTTCTTTTGCCATCTCTATTGCTCTTAGTGTGCTTTGCACGATGGTGTTAATGGATTGTGGTGGCTCTTCTGTTCCCACTTCTGCTCCCAGGCTTTCCGGTAGTGAAGGAAGAGGGAAGTGAGGGATGGGAGGCGGTGAAAAAGCAACTTCCAGTTCCTCCTCAGTCTCCACTGGACGTTACTCATCCAACTGTAACGGCTCAGGAGCTGGCAGTTGATTGGGTGTACCAGTGGGACTAGGAGGGGAACTGGCAGCTGCCTCCAGAGCCTCCACCCCCTCACTCAACTCTTTCTTCCTATTCCGGAAGGCCTGCAAGCGCCGGGCATCCCTGCGCTTGGTTGATGGACTCTTCTTTTTCTTCTGTTCTCTCTTTTCCGGGATCTCCGTGCCCCTTCGGGTGAGGACCAGTGGGAGAGGGGATCCTCTGTCCAAAGGTACTACCTCTCCCCGAAGAGGGTGGTGTCTTAGATGTCTCGACCTCAAATTCCAGGTTCAGGTGGACTCTCTTGCCTGTCTCCTGGACAGTCCAGGTGACAGGGCAAGAGAGGCCCAGAGCTTATATGGTTCTGATGAGTCTCTCTGGTAATTCCCGTTTTTCCATGATTGTTGATCAGGTGCTCACGCTCTGAAGTCAGAAGTGTGAATGAACACGAACCTGACAATTGAAATGATGATTTCGCGCGCCAGAGGCGCACAGGGGCAGTGTGAGGGACAAGCCCCTTTCGACCCTCGGTAGCTGTATATGATGGCTGTCACATGTCTAGGCGTGTTGAAGGAGGAAAAGGATCCGGTACTCGGCAGGTGTCTCCAGTTGTGGGTAGGCGGTCTCGTTGACTGATGTCGGTTGGACCCTCGGGTGAGGACCAGTGTGGGAGGTTGGGTCCTCTCATAAAGGTACTACCTCTCCCCGAGGGTGCAGTCGATCTGGATTTTCGGGCAAGTATAGTCTGCCGCTTCGAGGATGATTATAAGTGATGAGTGATGGCCATCACTGGCAAGTATAATCTGCCTCAGGCTGTCTCTGTTGTAGTTGGACTCTTTGGAGGAAAACAACAACGACCCCTTTCGGAGACCACCAAGAAGAAGACCCGAACTTCCCTGGTTCGGGGGCAGGCCTGCATTGTAATCCTATTGGGTTGGGACAAAAAGATGCGTAATGCGCTTACAAAAAGGGGCAGAGGCGGGACGCAGGACCAACGCTCGCCTCCCTTAAAGTGGTTGACCACTTTTAGGGATGGAGCGGAGGATGTTCAGGAACCGTGGGGGTGACTGTTTCCATAACGGTTAGACTGTCTGTAACAGTTATTGGGGTGCTGGTCCAAAAAAACATCTTCTGTGTACCTGCTTAAAAGAAGAAGGTAGAATTAGTTTTCATTAGAATATGTAAACTGTAAAGATAAAAGTAGCACCTCTTTAGTTGCGTGTCCTTGTGGTATCTGCTGTGTGTGTGGGGGAGAGTATGAAATGCACGAATCTTTACATTCGTAAGAGCAGTAACATACTCTCGTGCTTGGGACCCCAATCGTTCCCTATTTATTATTTAGTTTTTATAACAGTATTTATTCCTGATGTAACTTTTAGTTGAGTCTGTGAAGGCACCCCTTTCTGGTAGAAGGCCACAGTTAAGCTGTTTTTCTGCCTGTTTATTCACATTCTCATCCCCTATTTATTTAGTTTTTAACAATATTTAATCCTGGTGTAATTTTACCTGAGTCAGTGAAGGCAGCCCTTTCTGGTAGAAGGCCAGAGTTAAGCTGTTTTTCTGCCTGTTGGTTCACCTTGTCATTCCCTAGTTTTTATTCGAGCGGTCTTAGTTTTGGTTACAATTTTGGGGCTTTTGTCGGCTTTCGCAAATTTCTCCAAGTTCGGAGATTAGTTCGCTGTCGGCTAACCGGTCATGATTTTTCGCGGCCAGGGTGGCTAGGCGGTCTTTAATGGTGGGGATATCGGCCCTGTCGTGGAGTGTTTTGATGGGTGTGTCCCATGGGGCACGTCGGGCAACTCTAAGCACGTGATTTTGGACCCTCTGGAGCTTTCCCATATTAGTTTGGTTGAGGTCAGTTAGTATGATTGCACCGTATTCAAGTACTGGGCGCACAAAGGCTTTGTATAGTTTGAGTAGGGTGGACTGGTTGGCTCCCCATGAAGTTCCCTTGAGCATTTTCAGTAAGTTAATTCGTTTGGTAGCTTTTTTTGCCATGTCGTCGGTATGTTTGTTGAAGGACAATTTTTGATCAATGGTAATGCCCAGGAATTTCGCTTCTTTGCATTCTGGGAGGGTGTTATCCATAAGTTTTAGGTCAAAATCCTGTTTAGTTTTCTTGCGAGTAAAGGTGATTTGTTGGGTTTTATTGGCGTTTAGCTTAATTCTCCATTTGGCACACCATTCTTCAAGCTCGTCGAGAGCGCGTTGCAGGGGTTTTTGGAGCAGATTGGCCGTATTGTTAGAGTCCCAGAGGCCCTTATCATCTGCGAATTGGGAAATCTGAATGCGGTCATCGGAGAAGCTAAGGTCATTTACGAAAAAGATGTATAGGAGGGGGCTTAGGACGGATCCTTGGGGGGTGCCTGCTTCGAGGGGGACACTGTTGGACATTTCATTGTTCACTCTGACTTTAATTTCGCGATCATTCAAGAAGGAGGATAGTAATCTAATCAGTTTCATGGGGAGTCTCATTTTAGATAATTTGTAGCGCATTCCATTATGCCAAACAGAGTCGAATGCTTTTTCAACGTCTAGTAGGACTGCCGCGCCTATTTGCTGATTGCTGATAGCAGTTTTCATTTGGGTCACTAGTCGGTAGACATGTTCGATGCCTTCTTTACGGTTTCTGTAGGCTCTTTGCCATTTATTGAAGAAGTCGATGTCTTCAAGGTGCCCCCTGAAGCAATTGGTAAGGATTCTTTCGAAAGTCTTACCAATGCAGCTGAGCAGGCTGATTGGGCAGTAGCTGGCTGGATCGGAGGGGTCCTTATCGGGTTTTGGTATCATGACACCGATGGCTTTTTCCCAGCATTTGGGAAAGTAGCCATGGGTGAGGCATGCATTGAATAGTTTTAGTTTTTCGATTAGGGAGTTTGGGCTTTGTTTTAGAATTTTGTAGCTTACTTCGTCTTCGCCGGGTAAGGAGGAGTTTTTGCATTTTTTTATGACATTAATGATTTCCTCATTGGTGATGGGGGTGACGAGGTCATCATCGTCCCCTTCTTCAGGCTCGTTATCGAAGTTGGGGTCCCGGTAGATATTGGGGTGTTCATTGATGAAGTCATCAATCGCGTTGATGACGGCGTCATCATTACCCGTGCCTTGATACGGGCAATGCATTTTTCTTAGGAGGTCGACAAAGGTGTCGGCCTTCTCTTTGTTGGTGCGAGTAAAAGAGCCATCTTCCTTCTTAAGAGGTTTTGCTGCGGCTTTGCCGCCCTTGTTTTTTTGCCCAGTAAGAATTTTGAAAGAGTCCCAGAATTTCTTTGCATCTCGGGTCCCATTTAGGTTGGCTGTTGCCTTTTCCCAGCTGGCTTGTTTTTCAGCCTTGAGGGCTTCTTTGACTTCGCCATGAAGTGTGAATGAACACGAACCTGGTACCAACTTGTATTTTTATGTCACAATGGACCTGTCTTGAGAGACCGCCCCGTTGAAGACTGAAACCATGACAAAAACTTTTTACCTGTTCTGGAATTGGAAAATCCATTGTGGTTATACTACCATAATTAAAAGTATTAAAAGCTCTTAATTGGGTTTCAATTGCTATTCAGTTACATAAGTCATTAAAGATTGAGATGTTTTTATAAGACCCCTGTGAAAAATTTAGGATTATTGCTGAATAAACAATTTCATATATACCTGAAATGTGACAGATAGAATTATAAAAATAAATTTGTGTTGAAAATCTTCAATGAAGATTTTCAACACTAATTTTATATTTTTATAATTTTTATAACGGTCCATTTCAATTTGTTACAAAAACTTCATAAAAAAAGAACAACTACAAAGTTATTACAAAAATCCATTCTTCTCCATTTCTGAATTTTGTGGTTGGTTATTCACTGACTTGAGAAAATCTGAAACCTGTTATGAGAGACCACCTGTCTCGAGAGACCACTTTTGTGTGGCCCAAAGGGCAGTCTCTCAAGACAAGTTCTACTGTACCAAAATTGCCGCTGACTGATTGCCGGTTATTTGAGCTCACACTTGGCCTATTCTGATGCCAATTCCGGTTGCAATACTGTGCACTACTAGACGAGTCAAGGCTTGAAAGAACTACATTAAATTGAACATATTTCTCAGTATTAAACGTCATTGACTCAGGTCGCAATTGAACAATTGCAGAAGATAATAAAATGCGGTTAATGAATCATCACCAAAAAATGCTTGGCAACAATCAGTTGAACCGATGTTCCAGGAGCCGTTGCTGTTGCCATCCGATTGCCCACAATCAGCCATTTAGGCTTGCCGATTCAGATCATCGGATGAACACTAATTCTTTTATGACCACAAATCAAACCAACAGTAATTTTGTGACTTGTTCTAAATACACCTTAACTTTTAAAGACTTATTTCCAGCTTTTGCGATCACAGAGCATATGCCCTGACCATGCCATCCTTTGGAGGTCCTGCTGACAATAGACAAAACACCTTCGGTAGTGATTTCTAGTCAGGTCTTAGCTGCCTTGACTAGAAATCACTGTTAAGCAATTGGACACGTACAGGCTGTAGTCTTGTGGGAGTTCAGGACAGTTGCTCAGTCCATTGAGGGTTAACAAAACTGAAAAGAAAATCAAGTCACTTCTTTTATGAAAATTACCCTTTCAACTGTTATCAAGCCTCAACAGGTACTTATAAATAGCAAATGTAGGAAAATTTGAAAATTCAGATGGTTTCGGTATTCAATAATTGGTTCAGTTCAGTTTTTCGGTATCCCCATGATATCGGTATTGGTTTGTTTTTTTGGTGTATTGCTCATCTCTAGTCTGAAAAATGAATGACGTTTTGTCAGGTGGATGCTTCAGGCTCCTTGGGGCCTCTTGTTTATTCAATTAACCCTTTACCTAACGAATTGCCATGTAATATGCAAATTGAGCAGTTGAAAAAAATTAAATTTATCAAAATATTTCAACAAAACCATATCATGTGACCCCTCATTGGAACGATCTCATTGAGCTCGTTCCAATGAGGGGTCACATGATATGGTTTTGTTGAAATATTTTGAAAAATTTAAAAAAAGTGATATTGAAAATAATAAATTTTGATATCGTCTGCATTGGGTAAAGGGTTAACAGGAGTTTACTCTTTAACCTGCCGGTGTATGCAATTAACAAATCAAATTTGTATTGAATGTTTAGTCAATGGTTTTGTGTTTGGAAATTAAATTTAGGTAAGAAATATCAATTAAGTGGGCTCCAGTCCACACTATTTCGGTTTTTCAGTGTTGCAATAGACCTTCTCCAGTAGTAAACTGTAAGCAAAGAATGATTGATGAACTACAAACAATCTAGCATTCTACCAGTTTATTATGCTCCCAACCTCTGAAGGAGGACTCTGGGATATCTAGTGAAGTCCTCTGTCCATCCATCCACCAATCAGTCTGTCAATCTGTCTGTCCGTCCGCACAAATGTTTTGCATTGTAAGTACAAAGCCATTGGTCGGATTTGGATCTCCTGTTGTATGCTGATAGACCAGCATGGGGGAATGGATATGCACAAGGAATGGGTTCCATACAATAATTTTTCCCAGAGTTATGGCCCTTTTTCACTTTTTGGAAATTTGTCTTTTATCACTCTTTTGACTTAGAAAATGCTTTTTTGAACATGCCTACGGGTCAGAGGCAGTGGCCCACACTTTGCATAGCCCTTGTTTGTTCTCCTGGTTGTTAAGGTTAAACTCTCTACCCAATGATTCGATCAGTTAGCATTGGTTGAAGACATGTACACCATCAACGTGCAGAGCGCCTTAATACATACTTGTCAGGATCGAACCGTGGATCTTTTAGTTTGAAGTTCAATGCTCTAACCACACGGCCACTACTCTCACCAGTCTACCAGTTAATTCATACTTAATCTAATTGGTTAAGTCCCGGTGGGAACCTTAGGAGATGGAGCCGTGCTTGTATGCTCATAATGCTGACAATTCCTGAATTCATTGTGGTAAACAATTTCTGTTTTACTGCCAAAATAGGATCTGGTTACGACCATCTGGGGGGGAGGGGGGTCCTCTGAATGACAGGATAAACTTGACTTGATACTTATGTTGTCATGATATACTTAGATATTCCAAAAGTGACCTTATACACCAATAATTTATAATAATAATAATAATAATAATCGGTCAATGGTTAATGGACTTTAACTTCTTGCATGTTGATGGCAGATTTTCCCGCCTAGATAGGATATTTTTATACTGTACCAATGACCCAGACATAGCTGGTGCTAACTCTTAAAATATAGGGCCAAACACAAATTTTGCCCCCCAATCCCCAAAATTTGCATCTAAAACCAAAGAAAACATGTCCTGAATGGCCCTCCACACTTCACCTCAACTGCGCATGCGCAGTGTCAAGGACGTTCTGAAATTGGCGCCATTAATCATTCTAAGTTTGGCCCTTCATCAGTTAACATCTGACTGATCTTTGTGCTTGTAAATCTCAGTTTAAATGATGCCAGACACATAAATATTAGTGAAATGGTGATTCTAAGGAGGATAGAGAAGGAGGAGAGGAAAAATGTGTGACAGAATATTATCAGGGCTGTAACTTAAAATTTTTTAATGAAATTATGTTAAGTTACCTATTTTCGAGGCAGCAGCCATTTTGTTGTCATTCTGATTATTTAGTTACACTGATTTTTCAGTGTTTTCCTCTCTCCCTGTCCTTTAAGTCCCCCCTTGCTATTCTCCCATGCTTTTGGCATAGTTTCTGTAATTATTATTACTAAATTTTCTTGGGAGTTTTAGCTGAATAACAGAATGAATTCTGTTCTTTTCCCCATGTTTACGTCTTCACCTACGGGTGGTTAGGCGTTGTGTTCTGCATCTACCATCTGATGTTCTGCAGTTTCTTCCCTGGAAGTCTCTGTTTTGCATCAGATAGTGTATTTTTGGTAACTGATTCCGGGCCTGGGTGCCTGGAGTCTTATTTTAGTGTTTTTACATTCATTGTTTACATTTACAACAGCCCTCTGTGTGAGGGGGGGATTTCTTGAAAATAATATCTTGATGTTATTTTAATCATAACTAGATACATTATTATTGTTCGTAAGTGTTGAATAAATTGTTTAAAATATTTTTAAAATTTTTGTCCACACTTAGGCTTGGGATCCATTGGGGCTCAACGTTACTTTTCAGAAACTTGGGCTGTTCTGAAAAAATATTTTTTCAAAATATTTTGATTTCAGTTATTTTTTCTATATTAATGGATCATATTATTATTATGTATTTTGATTGCCAGGGGTTGGTGCGAGTACCAGGACTTCTTTTCTTTTCACATTGAAAGGATTTTGATCAATTGTATAAGAGGAAGTCTTCCTCTGCCTTTTATAATCATTCTATATGTGGTCAGTGTACTCGCATTAACTCCTGTTCTGTATCGTATGATTTCGATGACAACATGGGAAGCGTATGTCACGGTATGTTAGTGGGGAATTGGACACTCCGGTCCTTTCCCCGCAGGGTCACTCTACTTTATCAATTTCTATTTCAGACGATCAAGATTAGGGTGATGTATCTGTGATGTCTTCCAACAGTGTGCCTCCGTCGTCACAATTAATGAAGGGCTAGCGGAAAAGTGCTCATGTAAATACGCCAATTGCCTAAGAGGACCCTAGTAGGTTCGCCGGCCTTTGACGTCCGCTAGCTCGCCCGGTGTAGCGTCCATTCATCGAATGGTTCGGCAGCCGGGTTCGTCCGTTGCGGTCTAGAAGGAGTTTTGGGGTGATGCGAGCACTATAAATCAACCAAATGCACACCCAGTAACGGCGGATTAGAGGGAGAACGGAGGAAGCCTTTTAGTCCGGTTCATAGCTCGTTCTGGTCCATCCGGACGGCGAGCGAGAGAGGCCCCTCTCTCGTACAACAACATCTGGCCCCAGATGTTGTGGTACAAAATGTTTCGCATTCGGAGCATACGTCCGTCGCTCGGGACGCTCCGACATATAGTCAGTCCGGAGTAGACTGTCAATAAGGCATCCTCATTCTCATGGTAGCGCACACGACCGCTCTTGGCTACGTGACCTCGGATATCCAGTCAGCTTCGCCAGTCAGAGAATCATCGGCGACCAGGTCACACCATCCGGTAGCCAGGGACACGAGGCCTGCAGACTCCGGACGTTCGCATAGGAAAGTGTGCGGGAGTCAACGTACACGGAGCTTCCGCCGGCAATGCATCGTAAGACCGCTACTGCACAGGCGTCGGGAACGGACGTGCTTTCCTAAATAGCACAGTTTATCGCAGCATCCCAGCATCAACTGGATCTGTCGCATATTTTTTTATCCGACGATGCTGGGTCGGGACGCTCCGCAGAAGCGGGTACGGACGTCCGAAAATTTCATCCGGTCCGACGGGATACCGAAAGGGATTTGGAGGATTTCGAGCTTTCCCTTTCGGAACAACATATGCTGTTGTGTATGTCATCTGACTTGATCTTCTACAGCTTCTTTCGTCGGACCAGAATGCTGCGATGCCGGATAAGAAACTGATAGCGTCGGTGGACTTAGAAATTTTTGGTTCGGTTCAGGGACATCGTCCCTCAGTTCCGACATAGTCCAATAATGTCACACAAACTTTCGAATTATTGAACGACGCTATATATATTATTATTATATGCTTGCTATAACCAAGCATTTCTGGTTTCTTGTTCGCAAAGTTACGGAGATGTCTTTCAAAAGTGTGCCTCTGTCGTCCTAGTTAATGAAGAGCTAACGGCAATAAGTGCTCATGGAATATGTCTATCGCCTAAGAGATCCCTTGTAGGATCGACGGAGTGACATTCGCTAGCTCACCTGGTGTAGCGTCCATTCATCGAATGGTTCGGCTGCCGGGTTCGTCCGTTGCGGTCTAGGAAGGAGATTTGGGTGATGCGAGCACTATAATTACTTTAGTACTCACCCAGTGACGGCGGATTGAGGACAGATCGGAGGAAGCCTGTTAGTCCGGTTCCTGGCTTGTCCAGGTCCGTCCGGGCTGTGAGCGAGAGAGGTCCCTCTCTCGTCCAACAACATAGGGGACCGCATGTTGTGGTTCAGATATTTTACATTCGGAGCATATGTCTGTCGGTCGGGATGCTCCGTTATATTGACAGTCCGAGAGACTGTCGATAATGCTTCCTCATCCTCACAGCAGTGCACACGACCGCACATTGGCTACGTGACCTCGAGTATCCGATCAGTTTCGTCATTCAGTGATTCCACGGCGAATAGGTCACGTCATCCGGTAGCCAAGGGACACGAGGCCTATACACTCCGTTCGCTCGCATATTGGTAGTATGCACGGGGTAACGATCACGGAGCTTCCAGCGGCAATGCATTGTAGGACCGCTTCTCCTCAGGCCTCAGTGACGGACGTGCTATCCGAGTTAGCACAGTTGTTTCGCAGCATCCCAGCAATCGACAGTTTTCTTACTCGAATCAGGAATTATCTGACGGCGCTGGGTCGGTGCGGTCCGCGGTTGCATCAGGTACGGACGACCGAACGCTTTATGGGGTCCGACAGGATGGCAAAAGGGATTCGAAAGATTTCGAGTCTTCCCTTTCGTAGCATCGGAAGCTGCCATTCATATCTTCTGGCATTATCTTCCAGTGATTGTTATTTCGGACTACATTGCTGCGATGTTGGATAAGAGACTTATAGCGTCATTGGACTCGGAATTTCAGATCGGTTCAGGGACATTGTCCCTGACTTACCGACACCGTCCAATAATGTCATTACAACATGTGTTTTATTTTTCGACGCTATATATGCATATAAGCCTGCTACGAAGCATGATAGTTTAGTTTCTTGTCCGCAATGCTCATTTCTGCCGTTTTATCATTATACGATTAATTTATTTTGGCAGAGCAGGGCATACCGAGAGTTCATATGTGTCTAGACGGCGTGGTTAAAGACTGGAAATATTCTTTTTCGCCGTCTATGTCTTTTCCAACCACAATGTTGGAAACGACAATGATGTCTAGTAGACTTAACTTAGACGCTTTATCATACGTAATCCACCTTACTGAGGCGTTATCATTACGTCTTCAAGAAAAGATTTACGGGATATTATTCTCAGTGTGATTTCTTTTGAGGGCAGTAGTTTGTTCACGTATAACTCCGCCCATCAGTGGCTGATTGGAGTTGGTTAGACGTGACGCAGCCCTAGCTACATCCACGCGCGTGGATAGTAAGGTGAAGAACTCTCTCAGAGTCGCTTCATTCTCGGAGAAGCCTCTCTTCGACGGCAACTTTTCAGCAATCCATGAATTGCTCGATTTACACGTTCTCTTGTCTATCTAGTGTTACAAGAGATTCAGACTGGGGCAAACATTCGGTGGTTGACTCAGAGAGTGCCACTGCAGTTGCCGGATCCGAGTGTTATGGTTATGACGGTTGCCAGTCAAACAGATTGGGATATAATATTGATCCCAACGGATTCGTTGTGCCAGGGTCTTTGGGTTCCGCAGTCTCTAAGCAAGCAATTATCTTCCGCGGAATAATGTTTTTCAGGCTTGCTTTATGTCATTGCATGAACATTATTCAGAAACGCATGTCCAAATCCTGTCCGTTAATTCGACAGTAGTGGCGTATCTCCGGAACCAGGGAGGCACTCATTCGTTTCCGTTATTCAATTTAATGGAAACAATCCGTCTGTTGGTTATAGTACACCAAGTTCTGTTTCAGTCCGTCATATTCCGGGTCGTCGGATTGTTTTACCGGACTCCCGTTCACTTAGGGGTCGCTTGTTGCCGTCAGAATGGACTCTCAACAAACAAGTATTCAATCAGATTTGCTATCTATGGGAGCGCCCAATGATAATTTATTTACGACACAGCTTGCTAATCAATTGCAGACGTATGTGTTGGCTTGTCCGGATCTCTGAGCTAATGTTGTTAACGCTCTATTGATCTAATAGGACGGAATGATAGGATACACGTATCCTCCGGCGCTGTTGTTTCAGCAGGTATTGCTAAGATAAACAACCACAATACATTTCTGTTGATAGCATCTCTATCTTCACAGAGACCGTGGGTAATTTACTCTGATGTCTACTGTGGGACTTAACGCGAAATCTTCCTCAATGAGAGGATCTTTTTTCGCTGGGTAAATCGTGTCATCTTTATCACAACCCGCAAGGTCGCAACCTTCACGTATTCCGTTGTGTGGTCCGTATTGCATTGTAAGCATTGTACTGGACGAGCTTTGGACGCGATTTCTTACTATAGGAGATCCTCTTCTTCGCTATTCTATGCGGCTAAAGTGGAGGCTCTTCCGTCGTTGGTGTAGGGATCACTATGTTCATATTGTTGATCCCTCCATACTACTCATTGCAACTTTTTAGTATACTTGTTTGACAAGATCTACTGCAGCCTGTTATTATTAAGGTTATAGGTTTATGTTACCTCATACCTATGCACTCTATGATAGTTTACAATTGAGTCTTATGTCTCTTTATCTAAGTCAGTTAGTAACTTTTTGATAAATAGACTTAGAATCTTTAGATTAAATTCCTATATGGAATTTAACTTCGGTTCTTATTTAGCTAAGTAATCATTTGAGCCTCTGGAAACAGTAGTTTTCAAATTCTGACCTTTTAGACAGTAATTCTGTTGGCTTCTCTTTTACTGAAGAGTCAGTGAGTTTCATGCTCTATCGATGGATGATTTTCACTTTCGTAGTTTCGGAATCACTACTTCCTTTACTATTTAGGTTGGATTTTTGCATAAGAGTTAGGCTCCTAATATCCGGAACCTATTGTTATTAAGGTCCTTCCGTCTTCGTACGGGCATAGGCCTTTACTCTGTCCGGTTAGAGTTTATGTATTTATAAACAGATATCTGTTTATTACTACGGGCGTAAGCTTCTTCTGTCTTTGATGCCTAATAGAAGGACGTTACGCTCCATTCTATTGCTAATGGATTCAATTAACTATCGGTACTGCTTATAGTATATCATTGACTCAGCAGTTGTGCTTAAGATTTCGGCTCATGAAGTAGGAGTTCTTCTACATCTTGGGCTTACATTAATAGTGTCGCTATTATAGATTTTTGAAGGCTGCTCATTGCGCTCAGCCATCCACATTCATGAATTTTTATCTCAGAAATATCGAGTCCATTTCTGGAGGCCTCTATTGTTAGGTCTGTTATCTACTGCTCAGAATGTCTTTCACTTAACAGTTGCTACTAGAGCTAGGTAGGCTGTCTGTTTCGGCAGTGACTCCGTTCTGCTGCCCTCTTCGCTCTGGGCTATTTGACCCAGGGCAAGAAAAAGGGGGGGGGAGGGTGTTCCCTTGGGACACCTGTTTTACTATGAAAACAAGGGGATACCTCCTCCGGAGTTAGTAATTCTGAGCTGTTATTGGGATGGTTGTTTAGTAAGAAGTTTATGTTTTAAAAATTCATTCAAGTCTTAGTTTTTAAAGTATAGCTTTTGAATATAGCACGTGTCAACGGACATGATTATGCAATCCTCAGACACTTTTAAGGAGTATAAGAGTCTCTATTCTCTAGACTTACTTTATTTATTGGCTTACTTTAAAAATTATTAGTATAGGATTATATTGGATATTAATAGAGTACATGGATGTATGATGCTCAATTTTGGAAGGTGTTGTATCTTTCTAATTTATCATAAATAAGAAAGATACATGTAAGACCTATTACTTCTTTTTCCCTAGAGGGGATGACTCTATTTTATATTATTGAGCGTATTCCATCTTGCTCTATGTCCTTGGCCCTCCAGCCTTTTTACTATTCAGCTATGTCTGGGTCATTGGTACAGTATAAAAATGTTAAAAAATTTATAGTAATTTCTATATTTTTTATACTTACCAATGACCCAGACGGGGATGGCCCTCCCAGGAGTTGGGAACTCTTGCCTCCCCGCTGAGTACATAGCGCTTACCAGGCACTGGTTATTAGAATGATTAATGGCGCCAATTTCGGAACGTCCTTGACACTGCGCATGCGCAGTAGAGGTGAAGTGTGGAGGGCCATTCAGGACATGTTTTCTTTGGTTTTAGATGTAAATTTTGGGGATTGGGGTGCAAAATTTGTGTTTGGCCCTATATTTTAAGAGTTAGCACCAGCTGTGTCTGGGTCATTGGTAAGTATAAAAAATATAGAAATTACTATAAATTTTTTAACTTTTCTTGCAGCTGAAATAAGTAAAATTTGGTCACATTTAATCAAATTTTCCCTCAGTAAGTTGAATGGAAATTTTCACCAATGATTCACCGAGTTAAATTTAGATTAAGTTTTCATCAATTCTAGTCATGGCTGCTTCACAGCAGCCATGACAAGATTTGATGAAAAATATGTTGAATACATTTGTCATGTTAAGAGTCAATACAAAAAAATATCTGAATTCAAATTCAATGTACTTGTTCATCTTTCAGTGAGAAAGCAGTCGCATCTACAGGTGATAGAGGTGTACAGTTAGCAACAGATTGGTGAGTCTTAAATTCAGAATATATTTGTTGTAATTGATAATGCAGTAGACTGAAGAACAATAGCCAAAAAATAAGACAATTTTTCTCTATTTATCTATTATACCACTGGCCAAGGCTTGAAATAAGTGGCTGGACAAGCACAATGACTCACACCAAACTTACTTTGACAAGACACACTTTGAAATCCATTGGACAATTTGACCGATGCAAAATTATGCTCAATTTTTTAGAATCACAGGTTCAAAACACTGGTATAAACTTAATTCCATTGCGAATTAAAAAAAAAAAAGAAAAATAATTCTGATAAACTCAAAAACAGCGTAAAAAGTGGACATGAATAATCATGGATTTTTCCCTAACACAAAAATGTTACTAAAAATATAACAATTGATTAAAAAGTGTAACTTGTAAGTTTTCAATATTCAGACATCTATTTTTGAAGCAATTTTGTCTTCAAAAACATATGGGCAATCTTTTAGAGCAAAATTGCAAGACTCGCATTGTTAATGGGATCACAACAAAGAACACATTTCATCCACCAATGTAAAATTAGTAACTCGTTACCTGTCCCATGCCACGTGCTTTATGTCCACAATCAGAGGCATTTGTTGTCTTCACAATGTTGCTGTCAGTACAAGGGGGAAAATCTATCATGCTTTTGGTTTTCCAATTATTTGTGTGTTTCTTCAACGTTGGGCAGACACCATTTACCTGAACACTTTGCAGGGAAATTTATTATCTGTTATCCCAGTCAGCATAACATTATCTCAATGTGCAGAATATATAGGAAAATAAAACATTTTACATAATGTACACTCATGTTTCATTTTGTTTCTGATTGAATCTAGTCTAATTTTCAATTCGCTTTGTAAGCAGACGGAAGTTTACCTTGAAATTTGCAATGCGTAAAGCAATATGTTGAAAATGACCTGTACCAAATTAAAATGACATGCACCAACTACTTAGGACAGGACATTTGCCTGCACTAGAAAAATTTTATTTTATGCCTTGCCACTGACCCAGACATGCTGGCAATCTATTTGTGACAGTTCAAGCCAAATGCTTAGCTTAGAACCCCCACACCAAACATGAAGACAAAACAATAAAAAATTAGAATCCTCCACACATCGCACAGAGCCAAGGAAGGGTCTTCTATTCCCCTTAATAATTATTATTTTGTTTGACCTAATGTAATCGCTCTACTTTTCACAGCTGTTTGAAATTTCTATGTTTTCATGGCCTTAAACGTTTGATCAAGGAGGAGAGGAGGAGGATAATGTTTTAGAAGACACATCATCAGGAAGGAGGCAAACTGATTCATTCAGGATTGGAGTTTAAAAATTATGATTTAATAATTTAAATCTTGTGTTCGGGCTGCACGGTATATCGATAAACCGATATATACCGCTATTCAAACCCATATCTATTGAATACTGGTATAATTACAAAAACATTGGTTCATTGTCATTATTTATTTAACCACATTTTTATAAAAAAAAATTCTGTAAATTCTGTCATTTTGTTATGCCCCCGAAAAATATTCGAGGGGGTATATAGTTGAGGTCTCTGTCCGTACTTCCGTACATCCTTCCGTCCGTACGAACATTTTGTATTATAACTCGAGCATCAGTTGTCGGATTTTAATGTTCTTTGGTTTGGTGATAAGGCAGCTTCGGGGAATGGATGCCCTCGTACCTAGCGTTTCGTCCATTCATGCTTGGTAGAGTTGTGGCCCCTGTTTGTTTTTGGCCTCTGTTTATGACTAAGGTAAATTGTACCATAGCCTAGGGCAAAGTGCTGCCCAATTTTTAGCTTAACTTGACATAGTCAAGATAAGCTATTGCCATCACGCGTGCGGAAGTCTGTTAGTCTGTGAGTCTGTTCACATTTTCCTTTAGCACAGGCTACACCCCGCAGTTCTTGTCTGATCGTCTCAAAATGTCGTATGCAGGTTTGGGGTCATGTGTAGATGAGAACGTCCCCTTTTGGTCGCGATCGGGCAACCGGTATGGCTGCCCGAGCACAAAACCTGAAAACCATTAGCACAGTCTACAGGTCGTATTTATGAAGGGATTTCATTGTAACTTGATAGGATGCCTCTGTATAATGCCTAGATGAGAACGTCCCCTTTTGGGCATCATCCGTCAACCGTGATGGCTGCCCAAGCCCGAAACCCAAAAACTTTTAGCACAGTCTGCAGGTCATATTTAATATGGTGGGATTTCATTGTAACTTGGTAGGATGACTCCTTATAATGTCTAGATGAGAATTTCCCCATTTGGGCATGATCTGCCAACCGTGACGACTGCCCGAGCCCAAAACCTGAAAACCTTCAGCACAGTCTACATGTCATATTTATTGAGGAATTTCATTGTAACTTGGTGGGTTGACATCGTATATTGTCTGGATGAGAAGGTCCCCTTTTGGATGTGAATGGGCAACTGTGACGGCTACAGGGGCCCCAAGCCCGAAAACCTTCAGCACAGTCTACATGTCATATTTATGGAAGGATTTCATTGTAACCTGTTAGGTTAACTCCATGTAATGCCTAGCTGATGACATCCCCTTTTGGTCGCGATTGGTCATCTGTGATGGCTACAGGTGCCTGAAGCCCGAAAACCTTGAGCACAGTCTACAGGTCATATTTATGAAGGGATTTCATTGTAACTTGGTAGGTTGACTTCATATAATGTCTAGATGAGAACGTCCCCTTTGGACGCAATTCAGAAACTGACGGCTACAGGGCCCTGAAGCCCGAAAACCTTTAGCACAGTCTACAGGCCATATTTATGAAGGGATTTCAATGTAACTTGATGGGATGACTCGTTTTGGAATAATGTCACTGTAACCTGGTAACTTTCGTTAATATACGTTAACTGTGAGGGCCACATACATTAACTGTGAGGTCATATTAACCCACCCCTCAGCTCTTTAGTACAGTGTACACCTCATATTATTTTTATCAAAAACATAGCATACAGGGACCAAAAATGAACATATTCCCAATTATCACAATTCTTGTCTTATTTCAAAATCCTTTCATAAACATTGAACATTATCCTTTTCATCAAATACAACACACAAGTTAAGCTACAGTGTCATTGACACTTTCATTTTTAGCTCAACTTGACAAAGTCAAGCTGAGCTATTGCCATCACTTCTCGTCCGTCGGCGTACGTACGTACGGACGTGTGTTAGTACGTTAGTACGTACGTCCACAATTTCCTTTGGCACACCTCACAGGTCGCATTTATGATCAGATCACTTTGAAACTTGGTATGCTTGTTTGGGGTGACCTCTAGATGGGAGCTATCGATTTTCTTCAATTTCCGTCAAAAAATGTTGCCGCGGCCAACGTTCTTAGAACTTAGTTTAGTCAGACCTCAATATTTCCCTTTGGCACACCCTACAGGGCACATTTATGATTGGATTGCTTTGAAACCTTGTTTAGGGTGATCTCTAGATGGGAGCTATCGATTTTCTTCAATTTCCGTCAGAAAATGTTGCCGCGGCCAACGTTCTTAGAACTTAGTTTAGTCGAACCACAATATTTCCCTTTGGCACACCCTACAGGGCACATTTATGATTGGATTGCTGTGAAACCTGGTATGCTTGTTTAGGGTGATCTCTAGATGTGAGCTATCGATTTTCTTCAATTTCCGTCAAAAAATGTTGCCACGGCCAACGTTCTTAGAACTTAGTTTAGTCAGACCTCAATATTTCCCTTTGGCACAACCTACAGGGCACATTTATGATCAGATTGCATGGAAACCTGGTATGCTTGTTTGGGGAGACCTCTAGATGGGAGCTATCGATTTTCTTCAATTTTCGTCAAAAAATGTTGCCGCGGTCAACGTTCTTAGAACTTAGTTTAGTCAGAAGACCTCAATATTTCTCTTTGACACACCCTACAGGGCACATTTATGATCAGATTGCTTTGAAACCTGGCATGCTTGTTTGGGGTTACCTCTAGTTGGGAGCTATCGATTTTCTTCAATTTCCGTCAAAAAATGTTGCCGCGGCCAAAGTTCTTAGAACTTAGTTTAGTCAAACCCAATATTTCCCTTTGTCACACCCTAAAGGGCACATTTATGATTGGATTGCTTTGAAACCTGGTATGCTTGTTTAGGGTGACCTCTAGATAGGAGCTATCGATTTTCTTCAATTTCCGTCAAAAAATGTTGCTACGGCCAACGTTCTTAGAAATTAGTTTAGTCAGATCTCCATATTTCCCTTTGGCACACCCTACAGGGCACATTTATGATTGGATTGCTTTGAAACCTGGTATGCTTGTTTGGGGTGACCTCTAGATGGGAGCTATTGATTTTTTTCCATTTCCATCAAAAAATGTTGCCGCGGCCAACGTTCTTAGAACTTAGTTTAGTCTGAAGACCTCGATATTTCTCTTTCGCACACCCTACAGGGCCCATTTATGATTGGATTGCTTTGAAACCTGGCATGCTTGTTTGGGGTGACCTCTAGATGGGACCTATCGATTTTCTTCAATTTCCGTCAAAAAATGTTGCCGCGGCCAACGTTCTTAGAACTTAGTTTAGTCAAACCACAATATTTCCCTTTGGCACACCCTAAAGGGCACATTTATGATTGGATTGCTTTGAAACCTGGTATGCTTGTTTAGGGTGACCTCTAGATGGGAGCAATCAATTTTCTTCGATTTCCATCAAAAAATGTTGCCATGGCCAACGTTCTTAGAACTTAGTTTAGTCAGCCCTCAATATTTCCCTTTGGCACACCCTACAGGGCACATTTATGATTGGATTGCTTTGAAACCTGGTATGCTTGTTTGGGGTGACCTCTAGATGGGAGCTATCAATTTTTTTCCATTTCCGTCAAAAAATGTTGCTGGGGCCAACGTTCTTAGAACTTAGTTCAGTCAGAAGATCTCGATATTTCTCTTTTGCACACCCTACAGGGCACATTTATGATCGGATTGCTTTGAAACCTGGCATGCTTGTTTAGGGTGACCTCTAGATGGGAGCTATTGATTTTCTTCCAATTCTGTAAGAAAATGTTGCTGCGGCCAGCATTCTTAGAACTTAGTTTAGTCAGACCTCAATATTTCTCTTTGGCACACCCTACAGGGCACATTTATGATTGGATTGCTTTGAAACCTGGTATGCTTGCTTAACTTGGTGTGCTTATTAGACAAGACCTTTCGATAAGAACTATTGATCAGCATTCATTTCTGTGAAAAAAGTTGCCATTTCCAGTAACCTCTGAACATACTGCATTTGTGTATCAACATTCTTCCTTTGGCCAGTCTTACAGTTTACATTTAAAAATTGATGGATTACTCTGTTCTTCAATTTTGCCATTTCATTTATAACTTACCAAGTTCAAGTTTGTCAAGTTGAGCTACAGTGTCATTGACACTTTCATTTTAGTTCATTATTTTTCTGTGGCCCAGTGCTTGCAGGGGAGATTGCAAGACATTTTAACCTCTACATATCAATATATCCATATAAATATGGATGACACAAGAATTATAGTGATTTTGGTTCCAGACCATTTAAAATTGTATCACCGCATCAATCGATTTCAAATTTTATTTGCTTATTACTAATGTCAAAATACAAGTCAAGTTCGATTTGGAGGTTCACTCCGACCATTCTTGCGAGAGTTATGCCTCTTTTTGAATTACAAAATCACAAATTTCCCAATTTCAGCTCTATTCTTACTGTCCAGTGCCAAGAGGAGAAGTGCTGGCCTTTTTTTTTTTAGTCCACTATTTCTGTACTGCCCAGTGCTTGCAGGGGAGGTTGCATGTCATTTTAAACTACATATCAATATAACCATACAAATATGGATGCCAATTTCAGCTTTATTCTTACTGGCCAGTGCCTATGGGGGAAGTGCTGCCCTTTTTTTTTTTTTAGTCCACTATTTCTGTGCTGCCCAGTGCTTGGTGGGGAGGTTGCATGTCATTTTAACCTACTACATATCGATATAACCATATAAATATGGATGCCAATTTCAGCTTTATTCTTACTGGCCAGTGTCTTACAGGGGAAGTGCTGCCCAATTTTTTTTTAAGTCCACTATCCCATTTTGTTCCAGTCCACTATTTCTGTACTGCAATTTCAGCTTTATTTTTACTGGCCAGTGTCTTATAGGGGAAGTGCTGCTCAATTTTTTTTTTTTAGTCCACTATCCCAATTTTTTCTAGTCCACTATTTCTGTACTGCCTAGTGTTTGCAGGGCAGGTTTGCATGTCATTTTAACCTACTACATATCGATATATTCATATAAATATGGATGACACAAGGATCATAGTGTTTTTTAATTCCGTTCATTCAAAGTTGTTTGGATGAACCAATTCTCTTCAAACATTCAGAAGTTATTTATTTACATGCAAGTCAGACTTTGCTACCTTTGGGGCATCAGCACACACGTTAGCATTGCTCTTGTTTACTTTAGAAATGGCTCCCCAAGGGCACCAATCTTTGGGTACACCCTTAACTTGGGCCCGCTCTAATGTGTCAAGGCTTTTGCCTGTTTGGTTTCTGTTTAGAATTTTCTAGAGCAGATCCCCTGCGGGAACCCCAGAAAGTAAAGCAGTGCTTGTTTATGTGGTGAACAAGCTCTGTTTCATTGGTAAAATAGGACCCAGTCACTAATGCTTGGGGTGCGTGTCCTCTTAAATAGGCAACATGGGGTATGAACGACTGAATGACCTTGACTTTATCTCCATGTTGTGGTCATGCTTAGCCATTGTGCAGAAGTATGTTACCTTAAACACCAATAAATAAATAAATAAACTGGAGCAGATTTTACGCAGATGTGGTACACATTCATTTAATTTCTAAATTTTCTTTTTTAGCATAATTGGATTCCTTGTTTGATTTTTTTGGCCTGTATATCAGTCAATAATTAAGATATTAACAACTAACATGAGTTTCTTAGTTTACCGCAGTCTGCGACACTGATAAGTTTGATTTGATGGCATTGCAAGTTTCTGTAGTTTCACTACAGGTCAGCCGTAATAGGGCTTAAGAGAGCTTTATCTATTATTCATTATTTGTTATTGTTCTTGTATTGCATCATTCTATTAAATTGCAGTTATATACTGAGTCAAAAAAGAAAGTATAAATAAGAAACAAATGTGAAAAAATAGCATAAAGGATGGAATATAATAGTTCTAATGTTGCATGTTTGAGGACAAGAATTGTTGCAAAGAGTTTAATGACATGTTGTTGTTGTCCACCCAACCGTATACAATTTTGCTACGGATTTCAAAATAGCACTTGCTTCCCTAGAATGTCAAATTGAATGGGTGACTGATGATTTTCTTTGTGTTATGTTGTGCTGAAGAGCCTGGGTTATTGAGAAAACACGCTAGTTTTTGTCTTCCGACATTTTAAAAAATGCCAGGGTTAACCGAAAACCAGAGGTTGCATGCCATTGGTATGCATGAGGCTGGGATACCTCCAGATGAGCTTGCTGCTTTGTTCGGAGTCACTGTGGCCACTATTTACCATCTCATTGGAAGGTATAGAACCACTGGATCTACTGCCGACCGACCGCGTTCAGGTCGACCAAGAGTTACGACCCCTGCACAAGACCGACACATCAGGACGTCTTTCTTGTGGGATTGCTTCCTTCCAGCAACAAGGACTGCAGCAATTACTCCTGGCAGAACAAACAATAGAATCAGTGCACAAACTGTCCACAACAGACTCGCTGATCATGGCATCCACAGTAGACATCCATACCATGGACCAATCCTTACCCAACATCATCGTACCATCAGAATGGAATGGGTACGTCAGCATGTTTGCTGGACTCCGCAGCATTGAAGCACAGTTGTTTTTAGTGATGAATCATGATTTTGTCTATGGCGTGCTGATGGTAGGGCAAGAGTGTATCGCCAACGATTAGAATGGTTTTCTGATGTGGCGGGGGTAGTGTAATGATTTGGGCAGGAATTTCCTTGCACCATCGAATGCAGTTGATCTTCATCGATGGTAATCTGGAAGGACAGCGACATAGAGACGAAATTCTTAACGCGGTTGTTCCGTTGTTCAACGCTAACGTCGGATTGCAGTTATTCCAGCAAGACAATGCCCGATGTCACGTGGCGCGTATCTGTCGGTACTTTCTTGAGCAGATCATCGAACTTCTTCCCTGGCCTGCACTTTAGTCAGATTTGTTGCCAATTGAGTATCTTTGGTATCAATTGGACCATTGGGTACGACTTCATGATCTTTAGACGTTAGGCGATTTACGTAATGTTCTAAGGCAGGAGTGGAATGCAGTATCTCAGGGTGACATCCAGAGACTTATGATGTCCATGCACCGTCGATGTCTTGCCATCCAAGAGCCAAACGGTGGACATACACGCTATTGACTGCATGTGTGAACTTTTCATTTCACACCGTGTCTGAATTGCGACGTCCTGACGTGATGCTGGCAACAGTAAGGACATGAAATTATGCAAATTCATACAGCTAGTCTCGAAATATGAATTTACACTAATTTGTTTGGGATTAAAGTCGATAATACTAAAAAATTGCTCCTCAAAGTTTATTATACTTTCGTTTTTAACTCAGTATATTTAGTATGATTATGTCAGGTATTTTTAGCTCACCGAAGGGAGCTAAACTTATCACTTGTCGTCTGTCGTCCATCATCTGTCGTCCGTCCGGCGTCAAAAACATTTTTCGAACTACTTCTCCTCTGAAACCGCGAGGTCAATTTGCTCGAAACTTGATATGGATGTTCATTACCATATGTCAATTCAAGTTTGTTCAAATGAAATGGACATGCCCACTTGGGGCTCCATAGGGGGCATAACTCTGATAGCACCCTATGTATATTAGAGAAATTACTAAAATATCTTTTTCTCCCGCACAAGTGGGCAGAATCATTTGATATTTGGTATACAGCATTATGGGGTGGATCTGATTCAAGTTTGTTCAAATCTGGATTCATATTTGGGCTCACTATAGAAGCCCGAATTCGAACTTAGTGCATTTCAGGTAAATTTCTTAAAAAATCTTCTTCTCCAGATCCAGCAGGCAGAATCTTTTGATATTTGGTATGCAATTTTATGGGGTGGATCTGATTCAAGTTTGTTCAAATCGGCCCCCTGGATTCACATTTGGGCTCAGTATAGAAGCCCGAATTCGAACTTAGTGCATTTCAGGCAAATTTCTTAAAATTTCTTCTTCTCCAGATCCAGCAGGCAGAATCTTTTGATATTTGGTATGGAACATTGTGGGGTGGATCTGATTCAAGTTTGTTCAAATCGGCCCCCTGGATTCACATTTGGGCTCGGTATAGAAGCCCGAATTCGAACTTAGTGCATTTCAGGCAAATTTCTTAAAAAATCTTCTTCTCCAGATCCAGCAGGCAGAATCTTTTGATATTTGGTATGCAATATTATGGGGTGGATCTGATTCAAGTTTGTTCAAATTGGCCCCTGGATTCACATTTGGGCTCAGTATAGAAGCCCGAATTCGAACTTAGTGCATTTCAGGCAAATTTCTTAAAAAATCTTCTTCTGCAGATCCAGCAGGCAGAATCTTTTGATATTTGGTATGCAACATTGTGGGGTGGATCTGATTCAAGTTTGTTCAAATCGCCCCCCCCCTGGATTCATATTTGGGCTCACTATAGAAGCTTGAATTCGAACTTAGTGCATTTCCGGCAAATTTCTTAAAAAATCTTCTTCTCCTCAAGATCCAGCAGGCAGAATCTTTTGATATTGGGTATGCAGCATGCTTCGGGGGGTGAGATTCAAATTTGTTCAAGCCAAGTCCCTGGGTTCATATTTGGGCTCACTGTGGTAGCCTGAATTATAACTTAGTTCAAATTGAGGAATTTTTTTTTTAAATCTTCTTCTCCAGATCCAGCAGTCGGAATGTTTTGATATTTGGTATGCAGCATCCTTAGGGGGGGTGAGATTTAAGTTTGTTCAAGCAATGTCCCTAGGTCCATATTTGGGCTCACTGTGGGAGCCCGAATGATAACTTAGTTCGAAATGAGGAATTTTCTTTAAAAATCTTCTTCTTCAGATCCAGCAGTCAGAATGTTTTGATATTTGGTTTGCAGCATCCTTAGGGGGGTGAGATTCAAGTTTGTTCAAGCCATGTCCCTAGGTCCATATTTGGGCTCACTGTGGGAGCTTGAATTGTAACTTAGTTCGAAATGAGGAATTTTCTTAAAAAATCTTCTTCAGATCCAGCACTCAGAATGTTTTGATATGTGGTGTGTAGCATCCTTAGGGGGTGAGAGTCAAGTTTGTTAAAGCCAAATCCCTGGGTCCATATTTGGGCTCCCTGTGGGAGCCCAAATTATAACTTAGTCAATATGAGGAATTTTTCTTTAAAAATCTTCTTCTTCAGATTCAGCAGTTGGAATGTTTTGATATTTGGCATGCAGCATCCTCAGGGGGTGAGATTCAAGTTTGTTCAAGCCAAGTCCCTGGGTTCATATTTGGGCTCACTGTGGGAGCCTGAATGATAACTTAGTTAAAAATGAGGAATTTTCTTTAAAATTCTTCTTCTTCAGATCTAGCAGATGAATGCTTTTGATATTTGGTATGCAGCATCCTTACGGGGGTAAGATTCATGTTTGTTCAAGCCATGTCCCTAGTTCCATAAAATTTGTCTCTCATGACTTCATTCCTTTGTAGTGTTGATGAACCATGTCTAACTGAATGTGACCCCAAATACTTCTTTGAACCGCTTTGGCCAGTGAGCGATTAAGGCTCCTTGGGACCTCTTGTTTCAACTTTAGGTGTGTATGCTGGTATTCTTTAAATATCATGACGTAGATCATATCACATCTATAGCCATTTATTGCTCCTTAGGCATCATATTTCAAGTAAATTATACATTTTATACCTTGCCTAGTTTATTTATGCAATTTGTAATGTTTTGACCACATTCAGCATCTTAGACTATACCCAAAAATGTTAGCAGTTTATAGTCACTTAGTGTTCAAATGGCTTGTTTTATTCAAAAAATTTTTTTTCTATTTCTGGAACTAACTGGTGTTCATATTTATGAGTTTTTATTAAAAATTTTGTATTTCAGGTCTCATTTTTAGCTCACCTGACAGAAAGTCGGGGATCTCAAGTGATCACTTTCTGTCAGCTGTCCATCTAGCGTGAACTTTACATTATCGATTTCTCATAAACCACTAGACCAAATTGAACCAAATTTGATATGCATGTTCCTTATCATAGGCCAATTCAGGTTCGTTCAAATAAAGTTGCCATGCCCACTAGGGGCATTACTCTGATAGCACATATAAATTGTTTTCCAAAATTAAAAAAAACCTCTTCTCCAGAGCATTCAATTAGGGTGAGAGGGGCAGATTCAAGTTTGTTCAAATCAAGTCCCTGGGTTAATATTTGGGCTCTCTATTGGAGCCCAAAGTTTAATTTAGTACAATATGCGGAAATTTCTTTAAAAATCTTCTTCAGATACAGCAGTCAGAATCTTTTCATATTTGGCAGACAACATCCCAAGGGGAGTCAGATTAAAGTTAATGTTTGTTCAAGTCAAGTCCCAGGGTTAATATTTGAGTTTTAACTTTGTGCAATATGAGGGAATTTCATTAAAAATCTTCCTTCCCAGAACCTTCTATTACAATTTTAGTATACAATATCTCTAGGGTTGTGGGGGGTGGGGGCTCTGATTCAAGTTTGTTCAAATCGAGTCCCTGGGTTAATATTTGGGCTCCCTATAGGAATCCGAATTTTAATTTAGTGCAATGTGAGAAAATTTCTTTAACCCTTTACCTAATGAATCGCCTGCATCCGCCCACGTGATTTGCAAATTGAGCAGTTGAAAATTTCTATTTTTTTTTTAAACTCTTCAACAAAACCATATCATGTGACTCCTCATTGGGACGAGCTCATTGAGCTCATTCCAATGAGAGGTCACATGATATGGCTTTGTTGAAATTGTTTTGAGAAAATTAAAAAAATAGTAATTAAAATAATAAATTTTGAGTTTCTCTGTGTTAGGTAAAGGGTTAAAATCTTTTTCTTTAGACCCACCAGACAGAATGCCTGGGTTAATATTTGGGCTCCCTATGGGAATCCGAATTTTAACTTAGTGCAATATGAGAAAATTTCTTTAACCCTTTACCTAATGAATCGCCTGCATCCGTCCGCGTAATTTGCAAATTGAGCAGTTGAAAATTTTTTTTTTTTTTAAATACTTCAACAAAACCATATCATTGACCCCTCATTGGAACGAGCTCATCGAGCTCGTTCCAATGAGAGGTCACATGCTATGGCTTTTTTTAAAAAATTTTTGAAAAAATTTAAAAAATAGTAATTAAAATAATAAATTTTGATTTTCTGTGTGTTAGGTAAAGGGTTAAAATCTTTTTCTTCAGATTCACCAGGCAGAATGCCTGGGTTAATATTTGGGCTCCCTATGGGAATCCGAATTTTAACTTAGTGCAATATGAGAAAATTTCTTTAACCCTTTACCTAATGAATCACCTGCATCCACCGGGATGTCCCCACTTTGCCAGCAGGTATTGTTCTCATAAAAAGGTGTTAATAGGTTAGACAATAGGGGATTAAGGTATAGTCAGTACTATATTTCTGGAGAGTTTGAGTGATTAATCAGGTTTTAAAGCTGATTTTATTGATTGTTTTTATTGGCTCTGACAAATTATATACTCTGTATACATTAGCAACAAATTATTATCAAAAAGCATTAAACTACAATATATTATTATATATTTCTTTGTATGTTTCTTTTTGTAATTTCGGTAAATTAATTTTCAATAATTGAATTTAATGCAATTTAACTATTCAAATTGAATAAATTGAATGCAATTTATCCAATTTGAATAGTTAAATTGCATTAAATTCAATTATTGAAAATTAATTTACCGAAATTACAAAAAGAAACATACAAAGAAATATATACACAATATTTGATAAATGAAAATATATACACAATATTTGATAAATGAAAATATATACACAATATTTGATAAATGAAAATATATACACAATATTTGATAAATGAAAATATATACACAATATTTGATAAATGGTTTTACAGGCCAACAAGATATGCTATTGAATCACCATATTCATTTACAGTCTTGGTACCATTCAACAAATGTCTTTTTTCATCAACCAACCCGTGGTTAACGCTGCGATATTTCTTTTGTCGTGGTCTCAAAGTGCCACCATTCCGTAGCTGTAGAATTGTTACCTCATTAAAACTTTGCTCGTCTTTCATTAGTTCTATAAATTTGTAAATGTTTGGATGGCAAGCTGCGAGCTTGGATAGTTTGCTGTGCCATCCTTCAACATGGTTTGTTGTACGAGGACCAGTGGTGTCAAAGTGGTTCCACATTAGCCTGTCACCACCCTCTACCCACTGCTCTGTCACATAGTCAGCAAAGCTTCGAACGCCGGGAATATCCAGATCTACATTCTCTATAGCAAACCACCAAAAGTCTTCAATATCACCAGGTCTGAGAAGTGGGAGAGCTGCAGCACGTTTAACAAACATACAGTACGTGCCAAGTGTATTACGTCTCAAACACCCAACGCTGTGGTCGTTTTTTAAAAAAATCACCGGCAGACACCGTGTCACACGGTGTAATTATGAATGAATAAATCACCGTGTCCATACCGCGTTCAAGGGTGAAAAAGATTAGTGACTTTTTTTTACACTGGAAGTCTCAATTACCAATAAAACAATGTGCTCCCGTAACTCTTTTGAAGTGCCGCCGGAGATAAAACAAACTTGAAAATTAAAACATAAAATTAAAAGACACATGGATATTGTTTCTGACACCCTTCCCTCCACCGACAGACGCCGTTGTAGCCCATTTGCAAACGCCGTGGGAAACGCATGTAAACTAGATTTCTGATCATATTGTAGGTTTCAGAAATCGGCTTTTGAGCGAGTTTGTGGGCCGGTTGAGTCTCAGTAGCATTAAAAAAAAAAAAACTTTAAAAGATTTTAAAAAAGCGATATTATTCAACCTCTAACGTGTGATCAGAATGAAAATACTCAGACTGAGGCAGTGTAGGCAGCAATCTCACATGCAATTGAAACCGGAAATAAAAATAAAAAATATCGTGACTGACACAATGTTGACATTTGACGCTGCGTGGATCCGAAAAGTTCTATTAATTTATCGAACGTTTGGTGACATTAAAGTTAACTTTACAGACAAAATGGAAACACAAGAACAAGGGTTAAATCCATAACTGTAATTCCAAAGAAAACACAGAGTAGGCTACATGTACTTAAAGGAACAGAATTCACCCCCCCTCCCTTTATTTATTTATTTATTGGTGTTTAAGGTCACATACTTATGCACAATGGCTAATCGTGACCGTGACAGTTTTACGGGTGGAGGAAGCCGGAGTACCCAGAGAGAACCACCGAGCAACGATGAGCAGCTGTCAGCTCCCCAACATCGTAACTCTGAACTCTGCACCGCAGCACAGGCAGGGGTAGATTGGTTGAAGACATGCGCACCATCGACGTGCAGTACGCCTCAGTACACAGCGTCATCGTGCCCCCATGTAGGCAATCGGGGTGAAGTTTCTTGCCCAAGGACACAACGCGGTTGCCGCAGGTGGGAATCGAACCGAGGCCCTCTCGGCTTGCAGCCTGCAACTCTACCAACTGAGCCACCGCCCCCCCCCCCCCCTTTCCAAATCGACAAAAGTAAAAAACAAAAATTGAAACAAGTGTCTGGAGACGTAAATGGATGCGAACAGATCAACACTTGCACAAGAATAGACCTGGTCTGTGCGTGTAAATCCTCTGCGCATCAAACTGAGAACGAAAAGTATTAAAGCCTTCCGTCTTAACTCCACCCGTCTTTTATTTTATGGAAATATAGCCTATGGTATCTTGCGTTTGTGGCAGTAAAATTGACGAGCACTTTTACTCAGAAATCCCTGGTAGCTAAGAGAAGCAGAGTATTTCAAGGTCTATCAATGAATGTCATGAAGGATTCAGCAGGATAAGTCCCCCCCCCCCCCCCTCCCTCCCAACAAAATGTCCTCCAATACAGTTTGGTGTAGACATACAGGCCTACTTTGCCCCGGGTGAAAATGAAATCATACATAGGCTTAATTTTTTTTTTCAATTCAGAAAATGATTGCCCGATCCCAAGGTAGATTCAATTATTTTTTAAAAATGATTTCCGGAAAAACATGTCTGTAGACTCTTAAATGGAACGAGCTCGGTCCAACGAGAGCTCACGACCTGAGCAATAATAATTAAGTTGATGCCAAAAAAAAAAAAGAAGATTTTTTTCAGTTGGGCTTGTTTGGGCTTATTACAGATCTATCTGTTTAACCTACCAGTGAATGCAGCCAAGGGTTAACTAATAATTAAATGATGAAAACTGCTTTCATTTTCAAAAGTGGGGGTTGGGCAAAAAAAATTGTATCTGAATTGCCCCCCCCCCCCCCTCCCTTTACTGTCAATTGGTAAAATTATTATAAAAAATAAACAAATAAAAAGGCAGCCATGTCCATCAGTGATATCCAAATTACTTCAAACAGAAGTTATTTACCCAACAGCAGAACATCAGAAATCAGTCAAAAGCCAATTTTACGGTTGGGGGTTCTCTCACCACAAAGTCGGCTGTTTGGGGTGAATCGATATTCTGATCGGACATGCATTTCTGTGTTAAATGGTTAAAGAAACGCGCATTCGAATGAAAGAAAAACAGTGATCGTATGTTTTGACTATTTATTCATCAATATCATATGAAAGAACACACCAGAAAGTGTGTTTTTTAAATGCGAGGGCATTATTTTTTCACAACTTCCAAACAACACGTGTTTGAGAAGTCAGCCATTTTATCGTCTGAATGCTTTTCGCTCCGCTCAGTTCGCCCCGCTGGGTTAAATTAAAGTAATATAACTTAGTATTTTGGTCTAGAGGCTTTTAAAAACGAATTCTTGAGGCGTTCAAACTGAAGTATGTCCCCAGTGTGCTGTAAGCTTTTTTTTACTTTAACCTGAGCACACTGTGTGAGTGGAAACTTCACTGCATGAGTGTTTTTGTCGTAATCAACCAGTACTTACCCCTCGTCTAATCGCAGCCATTCAGTGTGTACTTTTGACAAATTATGGATAACAGCCTTGCTTTGAAAACACAGACAGATGAAATTTAGAGTCAGGCTTTTTTTTCTTCAACTCGAGAAAGAGTTCATTGAATTTGGCAGCTGACTATTGACAAATTATGGATAACAGCCTTGCTTCGAAAACACAGACAGATGAAATTTAGAATCAGGCTTTTTTTTCTTCAACTCGAGAAAGAGTTCATTGAATTTGGCAGCTGATAATTTGACACTTATTCCCAATTAATCAACTATGTAAAAATGAAGTCACACCTCAACATCCTTATAGAGTTAGCACATATAACTATAACAAATAATTCTAGTAGTTTGTTCAGCAATTAAAACCATATATAGTGGCAATAATCTTTTTTAATAAGACAGTTACCACAATAGGATTAATGATCAAAAGTTTAATCAAACAGCCACCGATTATTATATAAACCTTATGTTATTGCACAGTGATGACCAATGTAGAATATTGGAGGGGTAGGAATAACCCATTACGTCCAGCCATTACGAGGCGATTCACAATGGGACCAAATCATATAAAAGAATTTGCTTGTACACTTATTTGTTATCATGAGGTGTCCAGCAACCTGGCGGCTCATAGATAGCCTACCATATGGCCTGTTATCTGAAAATTCGCTTGATGTTCCAACAAGCTTTTCTTTTTGTCAAATCCCTCATTGGGTGGAGGGGGAGGGGGGGGGGGGGGGGGGGGGCTTGTGTCAAAATCGGAAAGTGGTCGGAAAATTGACCATGGTGATGTTGAGAATGGAGGGTGGGGCTGGTGAACAAATTAATGGCGCCGATAGGGCGAGGGTAAGGTTTCCGCCAAAGAATATAATCCCCCCCCCCCCCACCAGCAGCATCCAATTGAGGAAAACCTAGCTAGATGCCCTTGGCACAAAGTACAGATTAAGAATCTTAGTCGGGGTGAAATTTATTTATGGCCTGCAGTGTAGACCCGAATGACTTTCCAAAAAAAGGAAGATGGTGGGGGGGGGGGGGTGGGTGGGTGGTGAGGGGGTAGGCCTACGCACAAGTTTAAATTGGCCTACCGATGAGATTTTCCTTGCCCCCCGCGCCCGCCCCCCCCCCCCCCCCCCCCCTCCACTGGTTTGCAATGCATCTGGGCCAAAACAGAACAGACACTGTGATGCTTCTTATCACTGTTAGTGATAACGTGCGGCAAAACCATTAAATGATATGGTTGGAGGGGGATGCTCAAGGGGGCAGCTCTCAAGAAATTAAGTTCTGGCATGACCTCAGAAGCTCGGCCGTATTTCCACCGGGTGGTGGGGATGAAATGTGACGTTTCAAGAAAACTTTTTACCCGAGGTTGTCAAATGTCGACGTGTCTCCGATATTACGGTCCCGTCCCTTAGATCATTTTTCTGAGCCACCTTAAATAGGGCCTATTGATTTTAGTTGACATTTTATGTTTAGACAAAGAGTTATTATTATTATTTAGGATCTAGACATGGAAATGCTCATTTACATGAAGGGTCTACCATAAAATGGCGAAAAGAAAGACAGTGGGGCAAATAGGGACACTCACAGTTCGCCGAGGGAACGGCACCGTGGTACCTACTCATCTCAACTCAGTGAACTCACCCGTCTTTTGTTTCTGTTTCTGCTTTGTAACGGCTACAGATTGTTGGGATTTAAACAGAAAAAAAAATCTCCCCGGTGCACCTTTCCCCCTCGCACCACCTGAATCACATTTCAAAACTGTAGTTGAGATATGAGTCGAACCCAGAGTCCAGGTTGATTTAATAAATAAATTTTCGATGGGTACACTTACCAACTGCATAAATAATATTTAGGTAGGCTAGTCTGGGTTAGACAAACAGAATGCGTACACAGTTTTCGTACCAGGGAAAGAAAACATCGACTCTGGGTTAGCGCTTTGTTTTATTTCAAGCATTTTCAATTTATTTATATTTTTTTCATGTGACAAAATATCGAGAGAATATAACCACGTGTGAATTATTTTGTGAATTGCGAGTTGACAGAAGCACATACTCTTATTATTATTACATACTCAAAGCGTCACGGTTGAACACCGGGTCACAACAATACCCATGTATAAATCCTTTGTTTTTTCAAATTTAATTAACTACTGTTTTCACAGAACAAAGATTTGATCTTCATAATCCTTTTCATGCCACGCCACGGTGTTCAAAAATCAACACCGTGTGACACCGGCTGAAAAATGCGATTTTCACTTAGCACGGGGCGGGTGATTGGGATGTAATACACTTGGCACGTACTGTATTGACACTTTGATCATTCTCAAATGCCACTTGTAGACCGAATCGTTGTGCATTTTTCCAAATTGTCTGTCTATAGTGAAACATGCACCCTTTCACGGTGGATTGGAAAACAGTCCTGGCAGCATTTTGTGCCGCTTTCTCAAAGTCGGTCACTACTGTAGATGGGCGCAGTTCTACATTTATATCTTGCGCCTTTTGTTTTACCATTTCAAAGAACTTTAGATATGTTGGCTGTCTTTTATTTGGCAGCAGACCATAGACAAGAGGAAACATTTTCCCTTCCACAAATGAATGGATGGTGTAAATTTGGTAAAACAATGTGGGACACATACTGAATTTTCCATCACAATAAGTTTCTGAAGAAGCCAAATGTCGAATGTTTTCAGCAGTAGCAAAGAATTATCAGGCTCGGCATGTAACAAAAAGTTGTGGCCTGTGTTTGTTTCTTTATATTCAGTTGGTAGGTCAATCTGTTGTCTCATTTTAGGAACAGGCGGTAGAGTTTTAGATCTTGCTCTATATAAACTAGAGTCAATGGAATATAGTGTTGGAACCTCTTGAATTATTGTTTCAGGAACATCACTTGCACGTAAACAGTTTAATTCTTCCTGATAAATTGCTGGAACAGTTCTATGGTCACATTTGATTTTTTCTCTCATTTCACAGAGGAAAGTGTCCACAATAATTTTAACATTATCTGGTTGGTGGTTATGTTCAGTCCCAAAACTAGTTATTATGCTGTCTTTAGTATTAATAGTAGCAGGACATCCTGCTTTGCAACATCTCCAATGAATAGTTTCTCGTCTTCTGGTTTTGATCCGGAACTTGAAGCCGTCATAAATCAAACTTTGTCCACCTCTTGCATTTGGAATAAATCGGACACTCACTTGTGCATTAGCCATTTTGGTATAGTAAACTCAGAATTGCAGTTCATATATATATACAGTCATCTGTAGAAACTGTTTCGTAAATGCCTCTGAAGTGGAAAACTGCTCACTAAATTATTTACACTAGTGATTGAAAACTCATCAATTCATCAAAAGTAATTGGAATTAACATATTTGTTTTGACAAGCACTGTTGGAAAACTAAGGACCAAACATGCTGATTAGCAGTCACGGAATATTAGTATAGACCATAGCCAAGGTGTGAAAAATTATTACTTCAGGCTGCTGGCAAAGTGCGTAATTTGCAAATTGAGCAGTTGAAAAAAATTTTTTTTTTAAAACACTTCAACAAAACCATATCATGTGACCCCCTCATTGAAACGAGCTCATCGAGCTTGTTCCAATGAGAGGTCACGTGATATGGCTTTGTTGAAATTTTTTTGAAAAAAATTAAAAAATAGTAGTTAAAATAATAAATTTTGATTTTCTCTGTGTTAGGTAAAGGGTTAAAATCTGTTTCTTCAGATCCACCAGGCAGAATGCTTTGATATTTTATAAACAATATCTCTAGGGTGGTGAGATTCAAGTTTGTTCAAATTACATCCCTGGGTTAATATTGGGGCTCTGTTTTTTTTTGGGTGGGGGGGGGGGGGGGGTTGCAGTGACTGTTGTGACATAACAACCCTAGGCCTGGCATTCTTTAGGAGTGCAGGAGTGCTGCACGCCTACTGCATGCCTAGAAAAAATTGAGGAGGGCAATTTTTTGCACCCCTTGACTTTCTGGAATGCCTGACCTATTTGGGACTGCCTTTAAAATCTTTTATCATTTCGTTCCCTGAATTCCAATGTGTTCTCTGTGCCTACTGGCACAGAGAACACATTGGAACTCAGGGGACGATTTGTGAATGTTGCATTGATTTGCAATAATTCATGACCATTTCTGTGTCACATTTTGATAGATTTTGAGTGTAGTAGACAGTCACATAAGAATTGAATGCAACATTTTGAATAATGAGAAGATATGCATGCCAATTATTTCACTATGTAGCTGAATGCAGTACAATTTTTCAGTCACAATATTAATACCTTGAAGTGAATATAAGTTATAACCAAAATAGCACACAAGTTTTTGCATTGAAAATTTCAGGTGCAATTGCACTCCCAAGCAATCTGAGGAGGGCAACTGTTTTGCACTCCTTGATTTTCTAGATTGCCAGGCCTGCAACCCTTGGAGGTTTGGCAGTAGTGCGTGTCTAAAGCTGATAGAATTTAAAGCAGCCAGGAAGACCTATGATAATAATCATCTGACACGGACATTAGAGTTATGAATAATTTCATGTCTTCATTCATCTGTAGTGTTGATGAACCATGACTAACTGAATGTGACTCAAAATACTTCTTTGAATCACTTTGTCAGATGAGCGATTAAGGCCTTTTGGGGCCGCTTGCTTTCAAAATGGACCATTTTGTTTTTCTTATTCCCAAAATTTGTGCTACCAAATTTTTTGAAAAATGTAAACTTATTGCTCAATTTGTTTTCCCTGAGGAGTCCAGAGGTGATAACCATTCATTGTGCTTGACCTGCACTGACTGCATCGCACAAATACTTATGATATTTGTGAAAAATGGAATAAGAAACATTGGACTAAAGTCCAACTGTTTTGGGCTCAGATCCTAATATCACTAAACTTTCTCCCAAGATTGTTTCTCGTCATACTTCTTTTTTCATTCCAGGAGGTTTGTCAGAAGAATCAACATTGCACTATAAGTCATTTTCATTGAACGTTCTTCTTTTTTCTTTGGCAGACTTAGGTTCCTGGGAGGTTGTATCAGTTGAGAGAAAGTGAGCATTGAAGGTGCTGATGAAGCCATCGGTAGCAGCTTTGTGGACAAGGGGAGGGGGTATCCTGTGTTGGTTTGGCTGTGGCTATCCGAATCCTCGGATGGAGAACAATGTTCGTCCTGCTCTGTTCCAGTTGAGTCTTTGAATGACGATAGCAGTGCCTCTCTATCAATGCAACACATGGAAGCGATGCATTTTATTCATCAGTTCTTTCTGGATATTGTTCCTAAGGACCTACAAAGCTCTTCATCACTCACATGACCATCATCCTCTCTCTAGACATGGTTCATTGTCTCAAGAAAGAGGATTCTCTGTCATTTCTAACTCAATCTCTTCAAGTACTGGAAGCATCCAAGAGAATTAAGGCTGTGATTTTGCAGAAGATGGTCGGTCCATCGATTCAGCTTCCACCACCACCATTGTGTAGCATGCCTCCTGACCTTAAAATCCAGTTGTCATCTCAGTGTACCATAAATTTAAATTTATTGAATCCTCTAGGGGCTTACTGGATGTCTTATCCTTTGCCGGGTCATATTACACATGCTGTGGATAAATAGCTGGACAAAGATGAATTTGAAGACTTCCTTTCTCCACTGAGAGCATTATCTTGCTCCAATATGGCTTCCATCTATACAACAGCTTGGACCGTGGGTAACTTGAGCTTGTTAGATGGGACAATGCCTTATTGTCCATGTGTAACTTAAACAAAGCTCTCTCAGAGCAGTGCCTCTGACCTGGTCTTTTCTATTCAATGACCAAATCACTTTTGTACATGAAGAGGTTACCAAGCAAGCCACGAGTAATCTCATTCAAAATCTTCAGCTCCTTGTAACCAGTCTCCGGTTTACTCACAGAAATCAAACAGGGGAACCTTCTCAGTCTTCTTATAAAGGCAAGTCCCCCAGGGGAAAACAGAGTTTCTCCTGTTGCAAAGAAATACTTGGGGTGTGCAGTAAACAGAAAGGTTTACCAGTTCTGGGTGATGTGCTTCAGACTAAACCTTGCCTTGTGGGAATTCACTCAGATTATGGACTCTTGTCATGTCACATTTCGGAGCTCATTCAACAGTCCTGACTTCAGCCTACCTGGATGATATACTTTCAAAGGCATTTTCACAAGGAAACTCTTTGGGATGTTCAGAAGCTCCTAAATGCCTTACAGTCACTGGGGTTTCTCCTCAATATACAGAAATTAGATCTAACCCCTTTAACCGCCTTTCAGCATCTGGGAATGGAATTTGAGACTCATCTGAATCTAGTAGCCCGGCTTCCCATAGTCAGATCTCACCTCATAAGTACATTCTTCCTCTATTTTATTCAAGTGGCAACAGTGACTGTGAGGGAAATTTTTAGACTTCTGGGTCAATGCAGAGCAGCTACAGACTTGAATCTGCTCGGATGTCTCTTCACCCGGCCTCTCCATTTTTACTTTCTAGAAAACCAGAAGGCTGCAGTCAACAGTCTGGATCGCATAATTTGCCTTTCTCCTGCTATCAAGGAAAAAATTCAAATTTAGACAAACTTTGAATGGATGATGTAGAGGATACTGTTGGTTTCTCCTCATCCATTCCACACTCTACTGTAGGATGCCAGCGATCAAGAATAGGGTGCCACCTTGGTTTCAGAGAATCTAAATTGCCACGGCCAGTGGAATCTTCATCACTCACTTCTCGACATCAGTCAGAAGGAGATGCTGCTATTCTAAGTTTTTCTCACTGGAAAAGTAACCTTTTGAATTCTCTGGTTCAGATTCTTTCAGATAACTCAACAGTTGTAGCTTATCTGCAGAACCAAGGCAGACACACTACCTTCCAATTTTCTGTCTAACAGAAAAGATTCTTTTGTTTGTTCAGGATCAGAACATCTGACTTTCAATTAGCCATATTCCAGGTTGGCTCAATGTGATCGCAGACTCTCTATCCAGACACGAACGTATTCTGCCAACAGAATGGATCCATGAATAGGGAATTCTTTCTATCTATCAGCAACCTGTGGGAATGTCCTGTGATAGATTTTTTGGACACAAGATGGAACAAACAGCTCCAGACGTTTGTCTCTCCATGTTCGGATCTCTTAGCCTTTGCAGAAGATGCTCTATCATCAGAATTAGGCTATTGAGGAGGGCAGCAAGTAACTGCCCTCCTCAATAGCCTAATTCTGATGATTTTTGTATGTACCAGCCCACCTGGGTGGGCTTGTGCCCACCTAAATATAGATCAAGGAGAGCAAGCAACTGCCCTCCTATGATTTTAAAAAAGACGGGCCTGAATTGTCATAAAAAAAACTATTTTAAAATCTAGCATTTTGAAATTTGTGTTTCAATTATCAACATCGGACAGTGAGGCGCTCTTGGTCAATGGGGCATGTAATCATTTTTTAGCACACTACTTTCATGACTCTCAACATATTCCCGCCAGAAATTTCATTGCGAGGAATAGGTAAACGTGGAACTGTTTGTGACTTTCGTCTGAGCAGTGAATAGAAAAAGATACTCAAAAAATTCTGAGTACATATTCACCCAATGATCACATCAAATTCAAGCCACTCAAGGTAAAAGGCTGTTTGCTAATACAGTTAACTAATAACTTTGCCTAACTACAATTTGCAAACTGGTTGGAAAATTCTTCACTAATATCAATGACATTTGTCCCTCACTTCAAATGTGCACCCGTGGGAACAAATTGCACACACAATTTTTGTTTCAGATGTGCAGCATGCCGCACACCTGTGATTTTCACATGGCACACGCCTGTGTTTTCAAATGACAAGGCCTGTTTTTATGACCGGGCAGTGCAGGGTGACCACAGTTACAATGTATCTTCACTATAATGTGAGACCATTGCAGTCATATTAATTGTTAACCATCGTTTACACACTGGTAGTTCCCATTTGCATTCAATGGTGTTCTTGTGTTTACATTTTGGGGAAGTCAAGTGGCTGTGTTTTGAACTGTTTTCTCGCCATTCCTTACTGATTTAAAGTGATTTTGCATTGCAGACAATGCAGTAATACCATAATACCAGCGGTTAAAATTAATGGATATCCAGTTGAAATCTGGTTGTGCCCAGCGGTTAGCCAGTTACAAAAATGGGCCAACTGTTTCAGCTCTAGCAGGGTGTTCTAAATTAAGTGATTGGTCTGAAGTCTTGCAAATAGTGTGCAGCATGTCTGGGCCAGTGGTTGGTACGATAAATACATAAATTATTACAAATTGCAATTTTTCAATTGATCCACCTGCCACTTCTCCCCATGGATTGGCCAGTACTGACACCTTATCCCAATAACCTGCATGAAAAGAGTGTTCCTCTTGGCGTATCACTAACAGTAATGCCTCCTCTCCCATCCCAATAAATATCAGATTCCTGAGAATTCTCCCATTCTCGAAGAACAGAACTGTCGCATTAATGGCCTAAAGAAACTGAAGTTTCCCACTTTGCCTTCTTTACATCTATTTTTCTCATATGGCCTTTAATGGAAACACAAACTGTTTTGGTTTTTTCAAATTTATTTCATTCATTCATAACAAATTGTTGCATTTCATGTACATGTACAAGCAACTGTTATTTAACTCAGATGTGTAATTTCTCAAATTCTTACACTACATTTAGTAACACCGAACAGCTCATGTCAAGAATAACAAGTAAACCTCCTTGAGAGGTGGATTACTCACAGTGATTGGGAATGGTATTCCAGAATGGTACCGGTAAATAGCAACAAAAATGACCAAATTAATAAATCCATGTCTGTGCACGTCCAGAATAACACTGTTAATTCCTAGTATTCCAGAATGGCCCACGGAAATGTACCCTACATTTGTGAAGATATTGGTCTGAAACTAGGTATACATAATCAACATTAAGTGTAGATGTGTGTGACATATGTTTGCTGTTGATCACTTTGAACATTTCAGAGTTATCGCCCTTGATTGTAATATTTTTTTGAACCCACCTTCTTTATTTTAATTTCAGGTTATTATCACACGTAAATGATCCACTGATTGACAAACAGATACCAAGAGACTATATTCTATACTTATGTCCTGTTGGGAACTTACAGAATGAATTGAATAAATTCTGGGAGAAGTCATTGCAAATGTGCCACTGGAATGGAGCACATGCTTACTTTCCACATATAACTTTATGTCCATTTTTTGAGGTGAGAAATACTTTTTTATACTGAAATTTTTAAACTTGCATTTTTTCCATGCCTTCCTAGTCTTATTTAGGAAAGTCTGGTCTAATGTGGGCACAGCCTTTGAACTACTGAGCCTGCTTTCAATGCATAAATTTCAGACAAGGTGTTTGGTGGTACATAAATAATATCAGGGATTATTAAGTCTTTAATATTGATATGAGGTGTGAATTTGTTGTCTGGAGTCCATGGGCTTGATCTGTGAAAACCTTTTATTCAATATATGGTTCTTTAATTCCAAAATATAGAAAGTATTCAAAAAGTATTCAAAATGTATTCATGAATACAGCTCATATTTTAATGTATTTGAATATGAATATGAATACATGTATTCATAATATTCAATGAATACTGAATACATGTGAATACTTGATAAACTGTATTCGAATACGACCGAATACGAACACTGAATACGAATACCCCAACCCTGTACTGAGGCAACCCTGAAACGGTGATATCTAACCTCTGAATCTAATACAGTACATTAACATTTCTAGTGAATTGGACTTGCACTATGCACGTTTCTTTTACTGGTGATTCATTTCTGCATGCAGAATAGCACGTGATGCAACACAATTGCCGATTTTTAGGAACAAGGCAAAATATTGTTACCAAACATGTAAATTTAGTTTTATCGGATAGAAATACATACACCTGTCAAGTTTGAAGTTGATCAGGACCATAGATGCTGAGGAGATAGGGCATGTCACTGCAAACAGAATAACTACAAAGCTACATATTAGTGAAAATCAACATTTCCTTATTTTTGTGGGTTAACTAAGAAGCTCTTACCATGGTTTTGAAGGATAATTAGCTCAACTTTGACGTAAGTCAAATTTATGAACTGATCTTCATGAAACTTCTTGGGTACCTTTGTTATCACCTTGGGACAGGAACAAGTGTTTTTGGGTGCCTTTGTTATCACTGTGCTATGAGAACAAATATTTTGGGGTTCAGTCAGACCCACTCTGGGACTCAAAGATTTCTTTTCTAGTTTAGCATCTGACTGTCGACCACCTTTACAATACTTTACATATACATTTGATACAGGCTGCAGTCAGTATTTATGTACAGACCGTTACAATACTTTATATGTACCTTTGTTATCAGGTCATTACCTAGATGTTTGTCATTGCTGTGTCACATACTATAATAATAATAATAATAATAATGTAGTTTATAGCCGTGAATCCACCTAGGTGCTCTCAGGCTTTACACTGATAAATAAACAAATGTTGAGCTACAGTGTCATTGACACTTTCGTTTTCAATTGTTGTGCTTATTTCGGTAATTAGACATCACATCAAGATACACCCAAAAGTGCCAGGTGTCTTTATGGTTCCTGCTTCAAATGCCAGTGAAATAAAAGAAACAACACAAATCATATTTCTTGTAATTTTGATAACTTTTTTTTAAGTAAGTCGTGATATACAAATCACTTTTGTTTGTCACTCACACCAGTGTTCTCATCATTTTGACTGTAGAGGTTCGTTTTTTACATTATTATTTTTTTCAGTTTTATTTCTTTATGTTTATAATCTACTCTTTTAAAGACAAACATAAGTTTAGAGTATAGTTTTTACGTCCATTGTTTTGTCACCTAACAATAAATATACTGAGTCAAAAAAGAAAGTGTAATAGAAACAAATGTGAAAAAATAGCATAAAGGATGAAATATAATAGTTCTAATGTTGCATGTTTGTGGAAAAGAAGTCTTGCGAAGAGTTTAATGACATGTTGTTGTTGTCCACCCAACCGTATACAATTTTGGTACGGATTTAAAAATAGCATGTGCTACCCGAGAATGTCAAATTGAATGGGTGACCGACGATTTTCTTTGTGTCATGTTGTGCTAGAGAGCCTGGGTTATTGAGAAAACATGCTAGTTTTTGTCTTCCGATATTTTAAAACATGCCAAGGTTAGCCGAAAATCAGAGGTTGCATGCCATTGGTATGCATGGGGCTGGAACACCTCCAGATGAGCTCGCTGCTGAGTTCGGAGTCACTGTGGCCACTATTTACCGTCTCATTGGAAGGTATAGAACCACTGGATCTACTGCCGACCGACCCCGTTTAGGTCGACCAAGAGTTATGAACCCTGCACAAGACCGACACATCAGGACATCTCACTTGCAGGATCACTTCCTTCCAGCGATGAGGACAGCAGCAATTACTCCTGGTAGAACTAACAATAGAATCAGTGCACAAACTGTCTGCAACAGACTTGCTGAACACGGCATCCACAGTAGGCATCCATACCATTCACCAATCCTTACCCAACGTCTTCGTACCGTTACAATGGAGTGGGTACGTCAGCGTGTTCGCTGGACTCAGCAGCGCTGGAGCACAGTTGTTTTTAGTGATGAATCACGACTTTGTCTACGGCGTGCTGATGGTAGGACAAGAGTGTTTGCCGATGAGGAGAACGGTTTTCTGATGCTTGCGTGCGGGAATGCGACTGTTTCGGCGGGGGTAGTGTAATGGTTTGGGCAGGAATTTCCTTGCACCATCGAACGCAGTTGATTGTCATTGATGGTAATCTGAATGGACAGCGATATAGGGACAAAATTCTTAACGCTGTTGTTGTCCCGTTCTTCAACGCTAATGTAGGATTGCAGTTATTCCAGCAAGACAATGCCCGATGTCACATGGCACGTATCTGTCGTGACTTTCTTGAGGAGTAGAGCAAATATCTTTCCTGGACCCCACTTTCACTAGAGTTGTCACCAATCGAGCATCTTTTGGATCAATTGGACTGTCAGGTACGACTTCATGATCTTCAGACATTAGGCGTTTTACGTAATGTTCTAAGGCAGGAGCGGAACGCAATACCACAGGGTGACATCCAGAGACTTATCAGGTCCATGCGCCATTGATGTCTTGTCATCCAAGAGGCAAATGGTGGACATACACGCTATTGACTGCATGTGTGAACTTTTCATTTCATGTGTGAACTTTCCATGTCTGAATTGCGACGTCCTGACGTGACGCTGGCAACAGTAAGAACATGAAATTATGCCAATTCATACCGCTAGACTCAAAATAGGAATTTACAATATTTTGTTTGGGATTAAAGTCGATAAAACTAAAAAAATTGCTTCTCAAATTTTATTATATACTACTCAAAGTTTGCTAGCACCAAGTACATCCAACTACCTGTTTTACGTTTTAGTTGAAATATTGTTATGAAAAGTGTATATACTTTTTATTTAATTATATCCTTAATTATTTAAGTACAGAAATTAAGATTTTATTTGTGTTTGACATTATTTTTTAGCTTTTGAATACGATAATCATGGAAAATGGATATCATTGGTAAAAGTGGAAATTTTTCAATCAATATGCCAAAAAGTTGACAGAACAAACTGGTATGGCTTTAATATCGAGTATGAGACCCATTACTGTTAATTACAGCTTGACAGCGCCTTCTCATGCTCCCAGTCAGGTTCCTGGTGGCCCTTTGTGGGGTGTTGTTCCATTCTTGGACCAGCATGTCACCAAGCTCCTGGACACTTCTTGGCTGGACTGAATGGGCTGAAATTGCAAGCTGGAACTCATTCCAGACATGTTCAATTGGATTGAGGTCAGGGGAACTTGCTGGCCAGTCCATACACTCAATCCCCTTCCTCTGTCAGTACTCCCAGACAGCACGGGCAACATGAGGACAGGCATTATCGTCCATCAGAATGAATCTATCACCCACTGCACCTGCATACAATCTGACGTGGACATCCAGGATCTCATCAATATACTGTTGTGCAGTCAATGTACCATGTTTAAGGACACAGAGCCCTGTACGTCCATCCCAGCTGATGTCGCCTCGGGCCATGCTTGGCTGCATGGAATTGCTCTCCTGGTCTTCTCCATACCCTAGAACGCCTATCTGTGTGGTCTAGGCAGTACCTTGACTCATCTGTAAAAAGGACAGGTCGCCAGTCTTCTCTCGTCCATCCAACGTGGTCCATGGCCCATTCATATTGTGCTTGGCGGTGGTTCTGGGACAGCGGAATGCGAATACATGGTCTTCTCGATCAGAGACCACCTTCGTGCAACCTTGCCCGGATAGTCTGCATCTAAACATTTACCCCGGATGCATTCTGAAGGTCACTGCGAAGCTGGGTTGCTGTGACAAAGCAGTTCCTACTGGCCTGAATGATCAAAAACTGGTCTTCAGCTGCAGATGTTGCCCTGTCTCTGCCACCACCATGCCGTCTTACTGGTGTGCCATACTGCTGAAATCTTGCCCAGTCTCTGGTGATCACTGTATGGTGTACACCAAGGGCTTCACAAATCTGATGATGGGTAGCCCCTTGCTCCACCATCCCCACAGCCCGCCACATTTCTGCTTCAGACAAAGGTCTTATATTTGCATTTACCATATTTTTATACTGTACCAATGACCCAGACATAGCTGGTGCTAACTCTTAAAATATAGGGCCAAACACAAATTTTGCCCCCCAATCCCCAAAATTTGCATCTAAAACTAAAGAAAACATGTCCTGAAAGGCCCTCCACACCTCGCCCCCACTGCGCATGCGCAGTGTCAAGGACGTTCCGAAATTGGCGCCATTTATCATTCTAAGTTTGGCCCTTCATCAGTTAACATCTGACTGATCTTTGTGCTTTTAAATCTCAGTTTAAATGATGCCAGACACATAAATATTAGTGAAATGGTGATTCTAAGGAGGATAGAAAAGGAGGAGAGGAAAAGAATGTGTGACAGAATATTATCAGGGCTGTAACTTAAAATTTTTTAATGAAATTATGTTAAGTTACCTATTTTCAAGGCAGCAGCCATTTTGTTGTCATTCTGATTATTTAGATACACTGTTTTTTCAAGTGTTTTTCCTCTCTCCCTGTCCTTTAAGTTCCCCCTTGCTATTCTCCCATGCTTTTGGCATAGTTTCTGTAATTATTATTACTAAAATTTCTTGGGAGTTTTAGCTTAATAACAGAATGAATTCTGTTCTTTCCCCATGTTTACGTCTTCACCTACGGGTGGTTAGGCGTTGTGTTCTGCATCTTCCATCTGATGTTCTGCAGTTTCTTCCCTGGAAGTCTCTGTTTTGCATCAGATGGTGTATTTTTGGTAACTGATTTCGGGCCTGGGTGCCTGGAGTCTTATTTTAGTGTTTTTACACTCATTGTTTACATTTACAACAGCCCTCTGTGTGAGGGGGGGATTTCTAAAAAATAATATCTTTATGTTATTTTAATCATAACTAGATACATTATTATTGTTCGTAAGTGTTGAATAAATTGTTTAAAATATTTTTAAAATTTTTGTCCACACTTAGGCTTGGGATCCATTGGGGCTCAACGTTACTTTTCAGCAACTTGGGCTGTTCTGAAAAAATATTTTTTCAAAATATTTTGATTTCAATTATTTTTTCTATATTAATGGATCATATTATTATTATGTATTTTGATTGCCAGGGGTTAGTGCGAGTACCAGGACTTGTTTTCTTTTCACATTGAAAGGATATTGATCAATTGTTTTAGGAGGAAGTCTTCCTCTGACCTTATTATCATTCTATATGTGGTCAGTGTACTCGCATTAACTCCTGTTCTGTATCGTATGATTTCGATGACAATATGGGAAGCGTATGTCATGGTATGTTGTTGGGGATTTGGACACTCCGGTCCTTTCCCCGCAGGGTCACTCTACTTTATCAATTTCTATTTCAGACGATCAAGATTAGGGTGATGTATCTGTGATGTCTTCCAACAGTGTGCCTCCGTCGTCACAATTAATGAAGGGCTAGCGGAAAAGTGCTCATGTAATACGCCAATTGCCTAAGAGGACCCTAGTAGGTTCGACGGCCTTTGACGTCCGCTAGCTCGCCCGGTGTAGCGTCCATTCACCGAATGGTTCGGCAGCCGGGTTCGTCCGTTGCGGTCTAGAAGGAATTTTGGGGTGATGCGAGCACTATAAAATTAACTTAATGCACACCCAGTGACGGCGGATCGGAGGGAGAACGGAGGAAGCCTTTTAGTCCGGTTCATAGCTCGTTCCGGTCCATCCGGACGGCAAGCGAGAGAGGCCCCTCTCTCGTTCAACAACATCTGGCCCCAGATGTTGTGGTACAAATGTGTCGTTAGCGGAGCATACGTCCGTCGCTCGGGACGCTCCGTTGTATAGGCAGTCCGCTGAGACTGCTAAGGCTTCCTCTTCTCGTCAGCGCACACGACCGCACCTTGGCTGCGTGACCGCCGATATATTACCAGCTTCGCCGATCAAGGATTCTTCGGCGACCAGGTCACACCATCCGGCAGCCAGGGATTCGAGACCGATGGACTCCGGACGTTCGCATAGGAAGTATGCGGGAGCCATCTGATGCGGAGCTGCCCTCGGCGAAGCACCGATAGACTGCGCCTCCGCAGGTCTCGACGCCGGACATTCTTGTGCACATAGCACAGCTTATCGCAGCATCCCAGCAGCCGACAGAAACGGTGTCGGATCGAGAATTATCCGACAGCGCTGGGTCGGTAGCCGGGGACTCGAGGCCTGCAGACTCCGGACGTTCGCATAGGAAGTGTGCGGGAGTCAACGTACACGGAGCTTCCAGCGGCAATGCATCGTAAGTCCGCTACTGCACAGGCCTCGGGAACGGACGTGCTTTCCTTAATAGCACAGTTTATTGCAGCATCCCAGCATCAACTGAATCTGTCACATATATTTTATCCGACGATGCTGGGTCGGGACGCTCCGCGGAAGCGGGTACGGACGTCCGAAAGTTTCATCCGGTCCGACGGGATACCGAAAGGGATTCGGTGGATTTCAAGCTTTCCCTTTCGGAACAACATATGCTGCAATGCCGGATAAGAAACTGATAGCGTCGGTGGACTTAGAAATTTTTGGTTCGGTTCAGGGACATCGTCCCTCAGTTCCGACATAGTCCAATAATGTCACACAAACTTTCGAATTATTGAACGACGCTACATATATTATTATTTTATGCTTGCTATCCAAGCATTTCTGGTTTCTTGTTCGAAGAGTTATGGAGATGTCTTTCAAAAGTGTGCCTCTGTCGTCATAGTTAATGAAGAGTTAGCGGCAATAAGTGCTCATGGAATATGTCTATCGCTTACGGAATGACATTCGCTAGCTCACCCGGTGTAGCGTACATTCATCGAATGGTTCGGCTGCCGGGTTCGTCCGTTGCGGTCTAGGAAGGAGATTTGGGTGATGCGAGCACTTTAATTACTTTAGTACTCACCCAGTGACGGCAGATTGAGGACAGATCGGAGGAAGCCAACAACATAGGGGACCGCATGATTGTGGTTCAGATATTTTACATTCGGAGCATATGTCCGTTGCTCGGGACGCTCCGTTATATTGACAGTCCGAGAGACTGTCTTTAATGCTTCCTCATCCTCACAGCAGGGCACACGACCGCACATTGGCTACGTGACCTCGAGTATCCGATCAGTTTCGGCATTCAGTGATTCCACAGCGAATAGGTCGTGCCATCCGGTAGCCAAGGGACACGAGGCCTATACACTCCGTTCGCTCGCATATTGGAAGTATGCACGGGGTAACGATCTCGGAGCTTCCTGCGGCAATGCATCGTAAGACCGCTGCTCCTCAGGCCTCAGTGACGGACGTGCTATCCGAGTTAGCACAGTTGTTTCGCAGCATCCCAGCAATTGACGGTTTCTCGGTCGAATCAGGAATTATCCGACGGCGCTGGGTCGGTGCGGTCCGCGGTTGCATCAAGCTACGGACGACCGAACGCTTTATAGGGTCCGACAGGATGGCGAAAGGGATTCGAAAGATTTCGAGTTTTCCCTTTAGTAGTATCGGAAGATGCCTTTCATATCTTCTGGCATTTCTTCCAGTGATTATTTTTCGGACTTCATTGCTGCGATCTGGGATAAGAGACTTATAGCGTCATTGGACTCGGATTTTTCGATCGGTTCAGGGACTTTGTCCCTGACTTACCGACGCAGTCCAATATTGTCATTACAACATGTGTTTTATTTTTCGACGCTATATATTATATATATATATACAAGCCTGCTACTAAGCATGATAGTTTAGTTTCTTGTCCGCGTGGCTCATTTCTGCCATTTTATCTTTTTTTACATATAGTTTATTTTGGCAGAGCAGGGCATACCGAGAGTTCATATGCGTCTAGACGGTGTGATTAAAGACTGCATATATTCTTTTTCGCCGTTTATGTCTTTTCCAATTTCAATGTTGGGAACGACATTATGTATAGTAGACTTAACTTAGACGCTTTATTATACGTAATCCGCCTTACTGAGGCGTTATCATTACGTCTTCAAGAAAAGATTTACGGGATATTATTCTCAATGTAATTTCTTTTGAGGGCAGTAGTTTGTTCACGTATAACTCCGCCCTTCAGTGGCTGATTGGAGTTGGTTAGACGTGATGCAGCCCTAGCTACATCCACGCGTGGATAGTAGGTTAAGAACTCTCTCAGAGTCGCTTCGTTCTCGGAGGAGCTTCTCTTCGACGGCAACTTTCCGGCAATCCATGAATTGCTTGATTTATACATTCTCTTGTCTATCTAGTGTTACAAGAGATTCAGACTGGGGCAACATTCGGTGGTTGACTCAGAGAGTGCCGCCGCAGTTGCCGGACCCTAGTGTGGCCGTTATGACGGTTGCCAGTCAAACAGATTGGGATATATACTGATCCCTACGGATTCGAAGTGCCAGGGTCTTTGGGTTCCGCAGTCTTTTAGCTATCAGTTTAACTTCCGCGGAATAATGTTTTTTAGGCTTGCTTTATGTCATTGCATGAACATTATTCAGAAACGCATGCCCAAATTCCTGTCCTTTAATTCGACAGTAGTGGCGTATCTCCGGAACCAGGGAGGCACTCTTTCGTTTCCGTTATTCAATTTAATGGAAAGAATCCGTCTGTTGGTTATAGTACACCAAGTTCAGTTTTGGTCCGTCATATTCTGGGTCGTCTGATTGTTTTATCGCACTCCCGTTCTCTTACGGGTCGCTTGTTGCTGTCAGAATGGACTCTCAACAAACAAGTATTTAATCAGATTTGCTATCTATGGGAGCGCCCAATGATGTTTTATTATGACACAGCTTGCTAATCAATTGCAGACGTATGTGTTGGCTTGTCCAGATCTCTGAGCTAATACTGTTAACGCTCTATTGATCTATAGGACGCAATGATAGGATACGCGTATCCTCCGGCGCTGTTGTTTTAGCAGGTATTGCTTAGATAAACAACCACAATACATTTCTGTTGATAGCATCTCTATCTTCACAGAGATCATGAGTAATTTACTCTCTTGTCTACTGTGGATCTTAACGTGAAATCTTCCTCTATGTGAGGATCTTTTTTCACTGGGTAAATCGTGTCATCTTTATCACAACCAGCAAGGTCGCAATCTTCATGTATTCCGTTGTGTGGTCCGTATTGCATTGTAAGCACTGTACTGGACGAGCTTTGGACGCGATTTCTTACTATAGGAGATCCTCTTCTTCGCTATTCTATGCGGCTAAAGTGGAGGCTCTTCCGTCGTGGTGTAGGGATCATTATGTTCATATTGTTGATCCCTCCATACTACGCATTGCTAGTTTTTAGTATACTTGTTTCACAAGATCTACTGCAGCCTGTTGTTATTTAGGTTATAGGTTTATGTTACCTCATACCTATGCACTCTACGATAGTTTACAATTGAGTCTTTTGTCTCTTTATCTAAGTCAGTTAGTAACTTTTTGATAAATAGACTTAGAATCTTTAGATTAAATTCCTATACGGATTTTAACTTCGGTTCTTATTTAGCTAAGTAATCATTTGAGCCTCTGGAAACAGTAGTTTTCAAATTCTGACCTTTTAGACAGTAATTCTGTTGGTTTCTCTTTTACTGTAGAGTCAGTGAGTTTCATGCACTATCGATGGATGATTTTCACTTTCATAGTTTCGGAATCAATACTTCCGTTACTATTTAGGTTGGATTGTTGCATAAGAGTTAGGCTCCTATTATCCGGAACCTATTATTTTAAGGTCCTTCCGTCTTCGTATGGGCATAGGCCTTTACTCTTTCCGGGTACAGTTTATGTATTTATAAACAGATATCTGTTTATTACAAGGGCGTAAGCTTCTTCTGTCTTTGATGTCTAGTAGAAGGACATTACTCTCCATTTTATTGTTAATCGATTCTATTAACTAGCGTACTGCTTATGGTATATCATTGGCTTAGCAGTTGTGCTTAAGTTTTCGGCTCATGAAGTAAGAGTTCTTCTACTTCTTGGGCTTACATTAATAGTGTTACTATTATAGATTTTTGAAGGCTGCTCATTGCGCTCAGCCATCCATTCATGAATTTTATCTCAGAAATATCGAGTCCATTTCTGGAGGCCTCTATTGTTAGGTCTATTATCTACTGCTCAGAATGTCATTCACTAAAACAGTTGCTACTATAGCTAGGTAGGCTGTCTGTTTCGGCAGTGTCTCCGTTCGGCTGCCCTCTTCGCTCTGGGCTATTTGACCCAGGGCAAGAAAAAGGGGGGGGGGGGGAGGGTGTTCCCTTGGGTCACCTGTTTTTACTATGAAAACAAGGGGATACCTCCTCCGGAGTTAGTAATTCTGAGCTGTTATTGGGATGGTTGTTTAGTGAGAAGTTTAAGTTTATAAAATTCATTCAAGTCTTAGTTTTTAAAGTATAGCTTTTGAATATTGCATATGTCAACGGACATGATTATGCAATTCTCACACACTTTTAGGAGTATAAGAGTCTCTATTCTCTAGACTTACTTTATTATTGGCTTACTTTAAAAATTATTAGTATAAGGATTATTGGATATTAATAGAGTACATGGATGTATGAAGCTCAATTTTTGGAAGGTGTTGTATCTTTCTAATTTATCATAAATAAGAAAGATACATGTAAGGCCTATTACTTCTTTTCCCTACAGGGGATGACTCTATTTTATTTTATTGAGCGTATTCCATCTTGCTCTATGTCCTTGGCCCTCCAGCCTTTTTACTATTCAGCTATGTCTGGGTCATTGGTACAGTATAAAAATGTTAAAAAATTTATAGTAATTTATATATTTTTTATACTTACCAATGACCCAGACGGGGATGGCCCTCCCAGGAGTTGGGAACTCTTGCCTCCCCGCTGAGTACATAGCGCTTACCAGGCACTGGTTATTAGAATGATAAATGGCGCCAATTTCGGAACGTCCTTGACACTGCGCATGCGCAGTGGGGGCGAGGTGTGGAGGGCCTTTCAGGACATGTTTTCTTTAGTTTTAGATGCAAATTTTGGGGATTGGGGGGCAAAATTTGTGTTTGGCCCTATATTTTAAGAGTTAGCACCAGCTATGTCTGGGTCATTGGTAAGTATAAAAAATATATAAATTACTATAAATTTTTTAACATTCAGTCATTAAATCACAAGGGTTTGTGTTGAATTGAAGATTGAATACCCTACACATGTCATGTACATGCAGACAGTATACGAAAACATCATAAAAGTCAAGGGGTACATGCTTTCCATGACTGTGACGAAAAGTCTGACTGTCAAGAGAGCTATTGTAAACACTGGGGACCATCTCAATACATTCCTCAATCATATCCACCAAAAATATCGCAAATATGTCACAAGCAAATTTCACAATGATGTGTCAGATATTTGGTCCTTAGCAAACTTTGAGTAGTATACTTTCTTTTTTGACTCAGTACATAGGGGTTGCATTGAAATGACTCGCAGTGAACCACTTTTCTTATGGCAACTTCTCAAAATCACATGGCGACTTTGATTTTGCCCAAACATAGCAATTAGGCAAAGTGAGCGGTGCCAAGAGAAAGATTTAGCCCACTTTGCCCACTAGACTGATCCCTTACTCATGATTTGTAATCTTGATATAAATCGTCTCATGTTACCTCTGGATGCATTTATATTTTGGTCCCCTTAACCTAAATTATAGCATTTGGGATATACTGTGGTCTTAAAAGAGGTAACCAATCTCACTCCTGTATGGATTCTTGTATCCTTTTGGGTATTTCATCCAACAATGACATTTATCATCCCTCTTGGGGAGCGGTGGCTCAGTGGTAGACTGTTGGACTTCTATGCTAGAGGTCCTGAGTTCGATCCCCATCTGGGACGACCTGCATTGTGTCCTTGGGCAAGGCACTTTATCCCAGTTGCCTACATGGGGGCACGATGATGCCGTGTACTAAGGCATACTACACGTTGATGGTGCACATGTCTTCAACTGCTGTAACCCTGCTTGAGCAGATCTTGAACAGAGAATGTTGAGAGTTGACAGTTATTCGTCGATGCTCGGTTTGTTCTCTCCAAGTACTCTGGCTTCCTCCCCCCATAAAACTGTCATGGTCATGTTTAGCCATTCTGCATAAGTATGTGACCTTAAACAACAATAAATAAATATCCTTAACAAGCTGATTAAGGATTCCTACTGTTTGGAGTAAGCAATAGCCTGCTCGTTATTGTTTTTCCTTTCAGTCCTGTTTTAGCCCTCCATCCTATTATCTATTCAGCATGCCTGGGCCAGTGGTAATGGTGGATAAATAATGGAAATTTCAAGGAAATATCTGTATTTATCATTCCTGTCACTGGCCCAGACAGGAAATGCCCTCCCATGAGTTATTCACTCACACCTCCCCGCATTAGAACTATTACACTCAGCAGGAATCACAAAAGAATGGTTATTGGTAGGAAATGAGGACACTTCCTTTGATCTGCTAATGCACAGAAGCCATATGGTATGCGGAGAGTGGATTGTAACTAAATCACCCATGGAGTGGAGTTATCACCCAAAGTATCACTTTCAAACTCTGTACATATGGTGGACAAAAAACGCAAACAATGTTTCAGCCAATGGTTCCCCAGGTTAAACCAGGAGGGCCATTGCCTGGAACTTTGCTTGTGCTTGTTTTGTTGTGCTTTACAACAAATTTTCAATTATTGTTTGGATGGAATCTACTCCGTGGGTGATTTGTTGATAATACACTCTCCACATACTATATATGGAGGACTGTTTTGGACTCTAGTTTTTTTTTTTATTCATTTGGCAAAATGTTTGGGGTGTGGGAAAAAAAAAATTAAGCGTTTGGCCTGAATTCTGACGAATGGAGTGTCAGCATGTCTGGACCAGTGGTAGGTATGATAAATACAGAAATTACTTGAAATTTCCATATTTTTATACTGTACTGCTAACTCCTTAAATTCTAGGGCCAAACACAAATTTTGCCCCCCAATCCCCAAAATTTGCATCAAAATCCAATATTTCAATGTCCTATGTGGTCCTCCATACTTTTATCCACTGCACATGCACAGTGTCAAGGCAGTCTCGAAATTGGCGCCAAAAGTTATTCTTTGTTTGGCCCTAAAATCAGTAACATCTCACTGATATTTGTGCTTGTAAATCTCAGTTTAAATGATGCCAGACACATAATTATGAAAGAAATGGTGGATCTAAGAAGGAAATAAAAGGATGAGAGGAAGAAACAGTGGCAGGATGTGTTCAGGGCTGTAACTTATAATTTTTTTACGAAATTATTTCATGTTCCCTATTTTCGGGGCATAGACCTGATGTTTACATTCTGGTTATGAAATTTCCACAGTTTGTTCAGAGTTTCCTCTCTCCCTTTCCTTTATTCCCCCTTGCTATTCTCCCATGCTTTTGGCATAATTTTTGTAATTTTTTTACTAAAATTTCTTGGGAGTTTTGGCTTGGTAACAGAATATTTATTCTGTTTTTCCCCATGCTTACGTCCTCACCCTTAGGTGGTTAGGCGTTTTGGTCTGCATCTAACATCCGATGTACTGCAGTTTCTTCTATGGAAGTCTCTGTTTTAGATCGGATAGTGTTTAAATTGGTAACTGATTTTGGGCCATGTTTACAGTGCCTGGAGTCATGTTTCCGTTTTTTGTACACTTTTTGTTTACGTTGACAACAGTTACTTCTGATAGTGATTACTTGTCTTCTGTTTAGTTCTGCTCATAGCCAGATACATTAATATTGTCCGTAAGTGTTACAATAATTTTTAAATATGTTTTAAAATTTTTGTCCACACTCAGGCTTTTTTGGGGATCCATTTGGGCTCATTGTTCCCATTGGGAACTTGGGCTCTTCTGAAATTTTTTCGAAATTTGTTTTTCTTTTGAATTATTTTTTCGAAATGTTATAATGGATTATATTATATTATGTATCTTTGTTTTCAAGGGTTAGTGTGAGTACTATGACTGTTTATATTTTTTCATGATGAAAGAATGTTGTTCAAATTGTAATGCGAGGAAGTCTTCCTTTCATTCTCATGTTTATTGGGTTGTAGTCAATGTACTCACACTAATTCTTGCTCAGTGTGTGTCAATAGGATGACAAACGTTGGAGACGTGTGTCACGGTATTTTGTTAGCGGTGAGAGGTCCATGCCGGTCCTCTCTCCGCAGGGTCATTCTAGTTTTTCAGTCTCTTTTTCAGAGGAACAAGAACAGGGTGATGTTTCCGTGATGTCTTCAAGATGTGTGCCTCCGTCGTCGCCGTATAACAAAGAGCCAGCGGCTAAAGTGCTCATGAAATACGACAATTGCCTAAGAGGTTCCAAGTAGGATCGACGGCGTTGTCGTCCTCTAGCTCGCCCGGTGTAGCGACCATTCATGGAATGGCTCGGCAGCCGGGTTCGTCCGTTGCGGTCCAGGGAAAGAGTACGGGTGATGCGAGCACTATAAACATTGAACGTGCACACCCAGCGACGACGGATCCGAGGATAGTACGGAGGAAGCCAGTCAGTCCGGTACCGAGCTCGTCCAGGTCTGCCTGGACCGCGAGCGAGAGAGGCCCCCTCTCTCTTACAACATCTGGTACAGATGTTGTTGTATGTCAAGTTCGTTAGTCGGAGCATACGTCCACCTGCTCGGGACGCTCCGTCGCATAGATAGTCCGACGCGGCTTGTCTATTGGCTTCCTCATCCTCACGTTAGCACACACGACCGCACCTTGGCTATGTGACCGAAGATATCCAGCCTGCTCCACGTCGACCAGGTCACGCCATCTGCTAGCCAAGGACACGAGGCCTTTCCAGTCGGGACGTTCGCATATGAGAAGTATGCAGGAATCAACGTCCCAGGAGCTTCCAGTGGTTAATTTACGTTAGACCGCGGCTCCACAGGCCTCCGTGACGGACTTGTTATAACAGATGGCTCAATTCATCGTAGCATCCCAGCAGCTATCAGATACTTTTTCAGTAAAGAAATTGTCTGAGCAAGCTGGGTCGGTTTGCTCCCCTGCAGAGGCAGAAAGGGACGACCGAGGTTCTTATGTGGATGGTAAAAGGGAATCAGCACAGCTGAAATTTTTCCTTCACGAACAACTTAAGGTGGCCATAGATTCATCAGGCATCACCTTTTAGAAATTGTTTTTCCGGACCAAAAAATGATGCGTTACCGGATAAGTATCTGAAAGCGTCACTGGACACAGACTTTTCGGCCGGATTAGGGACACAGTCCCTCAGTTTCCGTCCAAGTCCAGAAATATCACACAGACATTAAACTTTTGTATAACGCTATATTCAAGCTAGCCTATAAGACTGGCAAATTCAGTTTCTCATCGCCTAATGCTATATAACTGCCTTTCATCAATGCTAGACATAAATTTGAAACGGCAGGATAAGGTGTGCCGAGAGTTCCTCTGCGTTTGGATGACCAGGCTGAAGGCCTGGAATTGTCATTGACGGCGTCCATGTCTATTAACTCCAGTATACTGGTGATGACAATCTTGTCTAATAGAATTTAGACGCGTTATCTTACGCAGATCACCTTACCAGAGCGTTGTCATTACGTCTCGAAGGGAAAGAATTCCAGGACGTTATAACTTCCTTAAGAGTTCTTCCGAGGGCTATAGCATATTATACGTATAACTCTGCCCTTTCAGTGGCAGTATGGAGTTAGTCAGACATGATGCTGCCCTGGCTCCATCCACAAGAGTGGATAGTAAGGTGAAAAACTCTCTTCTAGTCGCTCCGGTCTCAGGAGAGCTTCTCTTTGACGTTAAGCTTTCTACAATCTATATCAGATTGCTAAGAAAGCTTCGGATTCTCTGTTTTTAATTCTGCTTTCAAAAAGTCGGATTCAGCAGGGAGGAGTGAGGCAGGCACTTCGGGGGCGAATACGTCCAAAGGAAGTTCCTACAGAGGATCTAAGAAAGCCTCTACGTCTTACTCCGGAGACCGTCAGAGTAACGACTCACATAGGGGTCATAATGCTGGCCGAGAGAACCGGTCAGATGCCCCTAGGTTGACTGGGTGAGGTGCGGGTCGTGGAGGATGTGGTTTCTCCTCCCGCAATTCTTGCACGGCCAGGAGGTGATGGTATAAACCTCTATTGCGTTCCAGTGGACGGAAGGCTGTCAAGATTCTTAACCATTGGTTGTCGATTACGAACGATCCATGGGTGCAAGGGGTTATTTCCGAAGGTCTAAAATGTCCTTCAAGGAAAAACCTCCGTTATCTCAAAGTTCACTCTGGTCTCAGCTTCCGTTAAACGTTCAGAAGAGAGATTCGCTTCAATCAGAAGTTCAATCTCTTCTGGACAAGAACGTGATGTTGTAGAAAACCAGGAATCTCCAGTTTTCTGCAGTCACCTGTTCCTGGTTCCCAGATCAGACGACTTGTTTCATCCAGTTATAGATCTGAGTTGGATAAATAAGCTGATTGTGGCTCCAAAATTTTATATGGAGACCATCCGATCGGTCAGAGCGAGCACTCAAGTGAACGATTATGCTATGAGCATAGGTCTCAAGGTTGTGTACTTTTACGTCATGGTACAACCGGTGTTTAGAAAGTACCTTCGCTTCGCTGTGCCAGGAGTGTTTTCATTTCCGAGCACTGATGCTCTGGTCTGAATCTAGCGCCCTGGGCTTTCACTCGAATAATGATCTCGGTAATGACTCATTTCCGAGCTCATTCATCTGTGGTAACGTCGGCCTACTTGGATGACATTCTTCAGGGTTAAGGCAGCAAGTTAACGCTTCAGAACGATGTTCAGAGTCTGCTTCATTTGCTCCGACGTCTCAGTTTCATAGTAAATGGAAAGAAGTCGGTTCTAGTGCCGTCCAAATCATTCACCCACGTGGGAATGAGCTTAGAGACGTACAGCAATCTTGTTCGTCTGCCGTTAACCAGAGCGATATTAGTCAGTTGTTACACTCGCTTTTGTCTTCACTCAGAAGTAGTTACAGCGAGGGAATTCATGAGACTGACACGTTTGTGCGGAGCCGTCGCAGATCTTATTCCGATGGGGCGGCTACATTCTCGGCCACTCCAAGTCTTTCTGACTCAGAATTGGAGTGTGAAGATTCATTCGCTCCATACGAACATTGTCTTGTCGAATCAAGTGAAACAAGAGATTCAGACTTGGGCAGACATTCAGTGGTTAACTCAGGGAGTTCCACTGCAATCGCCCGATCCGAGTTTTACGATTATGATGGATGCCAGTCAAACAGGTTGGGGCGTAACATGGAGCCCAACAGATTCGAAGTGCCAGGGTCTTTGGGATCCACAGTTCCTAAACATGCACATAAACATCAAGAAATGATGTCAATTTGTCTTGCGCTATGTCATTGGATGAACATTAGTTGGAATTCACATGTGAAAATTCTGTCTGACAATTCGACGGTTGTAGCGTATATTCGGAACCAGGGAGGCACTCATTCCATTCCGTTATTCAGCTTAATGGAAGGAATCCTTCTGTTTGTCCTAGAGCATCAAGTTCTCCTATCGGTCCATCATATTCCGGGTCGTCTGAACGTTTTGGCAGACTCCCTTCCTCGGAGGGGTTACTTGTTGCCGTCAGAATGGACTCTCAACAAACGAGTATTCAATAAGTTTTGCTACCAATGGGAGTGTCCGATGATAGACTCATTTGCGATGCATCTCAGCAATCAGTTGCAGACGTATGTGTTGCCGTGTCCAGATCCTTGAGCGTTTGCAGTAGATGCTCTCTTGATCTCTTGGGACGGAATGATAGGATACGCATATCGTCCAGCGCCATTGATTCAGCAGATATTGCTCAAGATTAAGCAATCTCACTGCACAATTTCTGTTGGTAGCATCTCTGTCACTCCAGAGACCATGGATAATCGACTCAGGTGTTGTGGGACATGCCGCGGAAGCTTCCTCCACGGGAGGATCTTCTTTCGTGGGGGAAATCACGCACACTGCATCACAACCCGCAAGGTCTTAACCTTCACGTATTTCCGTTGTGCGGTCCTTCTTGCATGGCAAGCAATTTACAGGACGAGCAGCGGACGCAATTTCTAATGGTAGGAGGACCTCCTCTTAGCTTAATTATGCTGCTAAGTGGAAGGTTTTTCTCACGGTGGTGTAGGGATCATTCTGTTATTACTATGCACATCATGATAGTTTACAGATTGGATCTAATGTCTCTTTATCTAAGTTAGTGAAAAACTTTTCGATAAATAGACCTAGAACCCTTAGATTAATTCCCAAGTGGAATTTAGCTTGGGTTCTTCTTAAGCTAAAGAAGCGCCATTTGAGCCTCTTGACACGGTGGACTTCAAATTCTTATCTTATAAGACAGCTTTCCTCTTAGCCTTCTCTTCGGCTAGAAGAGTTAGTGAGCTTCATGCACTATCTGCTGATGTTTCTCACTATCGTAGTTTAGGTAATTCTATTACCTTGACTACTAATGTTGGAATTTTGGCTAAGAATCAGGCTCCTATTAAGTATCCGGAATCTATTGTTATTAAGGCTCTTCCGTCTTCAGACGGGCATAGGCCTTTATTCTGTCCTGTTAGAGCTATACGTATTTACAAACGTAAATTTGAGTATCAGAAAGGGACGTAAACGTTTCTTTCTGTATCTGCTGCCTAATAAAAGGGACATTACAGTCCATTCTATTGCAAGGTGGATTCAATTAACTATCCATACTGCTTATGAAAAATTATCTTCAACTCAGCAGTCTGTGCTTAAGATTTCAGCGCATTAAGTAAGAGCTCTATCTACATCTTGGACTTATGCTAATAGTGTTGCTATTACAGATTTGATGAAGGCTGCATATTGGTCTCAGCCTTCCACATTCACAAATTTTTATCTCAGAAATATTGAGTCCATTTCTGGAGACCTGCATTGTTTAGGTACGTTATCTGTTGCTCAGAATGTCGTCCACTAAAGAGTTGCAACTATAGTTATGCAGGTTTTCTGTTCCGGCAGTGATTCTGTCCTGCTGCCCTCTTCGTTCAGGGGTATTTGACCCAGGGCAAGGGGAAAGGGAGGGGGATAGTGTTCCCTTAGGTCACCTGCTTTATAGTGAAATGCAAGGGAATACCTCCTCTGGAGTCAGTAATTCCGAGTCGGTGCCTCCACATTTTGGTCCATTCTATGGCTAGGTGGATTCAATTAACTATCAGTACTGCTTATGATTATATCTTCAACTCAGCAGTCTGTGCTTAAGATTTCGGCTCATGAAGTAAGAGTTCTTTCTACATCATGGGCTTACGCTAATAGTGTTGCTATTACAGATCTTATGAGGGCTGCATATTGGTTTCAGCCTTTCACTTTCACGAATTTGTACCTTAGAAATATTGAGTCCATTTCTGGAGATCTGCATTGTTTAAGTTGGTTATCTGTTGCTCAGAATGTGGTCCACTAAACAGTTGCAACTATAGTTGTGTAGGCTTTCGGTTCCGGCAGTGACTCTGTCCTGCTGCCCTTTTCGCTCTGGAGTATTTGATCCAGGGCAAGGGGAAGGGGGGGGGGAAGGGGGGGGGGGGGTGTTCCCTTAGGTCACCTGCTTTATAGTGAAAAGCAAGGGAATACCTCCTCTGGAGTCAGTAATTCCGAGTCGGTGCCAGGATGGTTTTGAAGTGTAAAGCTAATATTTAACTCATTCATGTAATATTTTTAAAGAGTAGCTCGGTGTAAAGCATTTGTATATGTCACGTGTCATACGAGCGTTAATATACAATCCCCGGACACTTTTAATGAGTATAAAGAGTCTCATTCTCTGGATTTCCTTTATTTATTGGCTTTCCTTTAAAAAATTAGTATAATGGGTTATACTGGATGTTAATAGAGATCATTGATGTTATTGTACTCAATTACAGAATGGTATTGTGTCTTTCTTTTTTGATACAAATAAGAAAGATACATGTACATGTAAAGCCTGTTTTTCCTTTTCTTCTTGAGGGGATAATTCTGTTTACATGTATTTGAGCCTATTGGATTTTCCTTTATGTCCTAGGCCCTCCAGCCTTTTTTCTATTCAGCTAAGTCTGGGTCATTGGTACAGTATAAAAATGTTAAAAAATTTATAGTAATTTATATATTTTTTATACTTACCAATGACCCAGACGGGGATGGCCCTCCCAAGAGTTGGGAACTCATACCTCCCCGCTGATTACATAACGCTTACCAGGCACTGGTTGTAAGAATTAATTTTGGCGCCAATTGCGAGACTGCCTTGACACTGCGCATGCGCAGTAGATAAAAGTATGGAGGACCACATAGGACATTGAAATTTCGGATTGTGATGCAAATTTGGGGGATTGGGGGGCAAAATGTGTGTTTGGCCCTAGAATTTAAGGAGTTAGCACCAGCTAAGTCTGGGTCATTGGTAAGTATAAAAAATATATAAATTACTATAAATTTTTTTACTTTTTCATAATTTTTTGTAGGTGAATGATAACCAAGTAGGGATTCTTGAAAGGAGTTTAGATAGCATCAAGGAAAGTTTGAGTAAAGCACCTGGTAAACTTGGGTTAGAGTACTTCAGCAAGAAAGGTTTTATTGGACTTTTTGTTGATAAAGTTTACTATAAATATTTAGAAGACCTTATTGATGACTATTCCAAAGAAGTTAAAAAATCAGGTAATCTCAGTTGTTCACTTTAAAACATGGTTAGTCTTTTTCTTACAGACTTTACAGAATAAAAAAAAAGAGATTTTCAGAAAATTCAACATTGTCATTTTTCTTTCAAAACATATGTTATGGCACCTCATTGAAATTAGCTCATTCAGGGTTCCCATGGGGTCTTGAATTCAAGGAATAGCCTTTTATATTGACTAGGGTCATTCAAAGCCTTGAAGTTCTGGAAAATATGTCAGGAGGCCATGAAATCCATTGAATATTCCTGAAATAAAAATGCTACGAAGCACTTAGTCAAAACTGTATACATTATGGTCACCGTGGACTGGTAACATTCCATGGGTGGGCAGCAAGCCAGAAAATAAGCAGACTGACATCTGCAAAATGAGGTCCCCAGAGGGTGGATTTAGTGATGCTACCCTGCCCAGCAGGGTAGCATCACTGAATTTACCCTCTGTGAACCTCAAGTTGAATTAGGGTCTCAAAAAACTAAACAGAATGAGGTACCCAGAGGATAAATTGGCTCACTGTATGGGATAGCATGATCAAATTCACCCTCTGGGGACCTCATTCTGCAAATGTCAGATGCCTTATTTTCAGGCCTGGTGGGCAGTATTTCCACAGATACAATTATATTAGATTCCAATCACTAATTATAGGAATAATGATCAAAAATTTAATTAATGAAGCACCAGGTACAACCTGCTGCTTCATTAAATTTTGCTCATGATGATTATTATTACCTGGTAAACGCATGCGTGGACATCACTGCCCACGCATGGATTACGACCAGTCCACGATGACTGCTGTTGTTTTATATGTCAGAGTTTGTGAAGGCATAGTCCTAACTTGGACCTCCAGTCATTACCTCCTCCTCGGCTCCTCCCACTTATAGGGAGGTCGGAGGGAGGGGGTAATGACCAGTGATCCTAGTTAGGACTTGTGAATGCAGGGTCTTGAAAATCCTTGAGTTTGGCTATTGTAAAAAATGCTGAAATATGTCGAGAAACAGCCTTTAATAGCCTTGAATTTTATCAGTCCTTGCCTGCAGGAACCCTGTCATTTTATTGAGCATGAATAACACTGCACCCATGCTTCCATACATCATAAAAGATCTTATGTTCTTGAGTCAAAGTGGATGACACAACATTTGCATTCGTGGCATACATGTGTATGAAATTTGCGCACTTGACATATGAGCATAACACCTTCTGGGCACCAAGCAGTAACAGCACCAAGCAGTAACATTTGGGCATAGGAATCAGATGTACTTATTAAGAATATGCAAACATATAAAGCAAGGCCATAGACATGTCAAACTTTCACTTGGGGAAAGATGATATACAAGCACCGGTAAGAATGCAATCCAGAAACTCATCAGACTATTAAATCCCCTTACTCTCGATAGACTTTTCTTCCTCAAAATGAATCTGTGTTGTTCCCAAAATGAATGTGTTGTTTCCAAAAATGAATGTGTTGTTTATATGTTATGATGATCAAGTAAGATTTAAACTCCAGTAATCTAGGCATTACAGCCTAATAATTACATTGTTAATGTAGTTATACGTTTTGGGTTCAAATACTCAATTCCCATTAGTAAGCTGGATGAAAACGTCATGACCAAATGTAATTTATTTTCCAATGAATACATTTGGTCGAACTTTGACCCGCATTTACGGTAGAGCGCAGTTGACAGAATGTAATTCGGGTGGTGTTTGGGCGGGTTTATAACTTTTAACGCCTCTCGCAGTGATCAGTGATTATAGTTTACTGATATGTTAAATAAATTGTTCTGAACATTCCAAGTTTCATTGCGTAAGACGGCAATTTGACAAACTTGGATCAGTGCCGAAAATATGACGCTCAACTCAGAGTTGTGCGCTTTGTCTTTTGTGTGAGGGTGGTTTTTCACCTCGTTCATTCGTACATGTTTTATTTCGTCTTTCTGCTTTGTTGTTGGGTAAAAAGAAGTTTAAACAGTTACAGAATGTAATTATAAGAATTGAATGCAATTTTTATAATCTGTATTGGAGTATGAACGTGTGGGAATGGGTACAAATTGTATGAATCCCTTTGGGATTCATGCATAATTTGTACCCATTCCCACATGTTCATACTCCAATAAAGATTATAAAAATTGCATTCAATTCTTAATTGCATTCATGCAATGCAGAGCCAGTGATAATCATCACTCCACACTCTTAACTGATGATTTTTACCTTGATATTTACAACTTTATTTTACAAATTCAGGCCTCTTTTTACGGGAATCTCATTCTCATAATATTCCCGTAAAATGGAACTGTGATAGTCCGTTGGGATTCCCATTGTTCAAATGTAAAGTGTATTTTTTGTTTGGTTTTGTATTGCTGTTTTCCGAACCATATCCATCAAGGCAGATCAGTTCACAAAAACTGATTTGTGTAGTCCACATTCAGTTGTTATATTACAACAAAAATGCTAATTTACAACGGAAATCCAAAATTTCACTAGATGTAAAGCTATCAAATCATGTAGAGAGTCATTTTGTATCGAATATAGGTGCACTGCATACTCAATGACAAAAAATTGGATTAACAATACAAATAACTGAGTGGATCACAGTAAAAAATTCTAATCTCCAGTTAATTGTCAGTAGGGCACAGCCTGTACAGTTTGTTTAACTGCTGCACACTTGGAGAAAAACTGAATGGATCAAAGGAGGATCTCCACAATGAATGGTCACCAGGGTGGTGTGTGTGTTTATCACTTACTAACAAAAAAAGCCATGTAAGTTGAGATTGTTTGGACAGCTGTTATTAAGACAACTATTCATTAATAAGGCCTCACAAAGTAGATCTTCTGTTTCTCAGACCATTTTTTGTAAAATTGAATGCGGGCGGGCGGTTTTTTATTTTATTTTTTATTTTTGTAATTATTTCCTTGCCATTAAGAAGTTCATGATCTTGGTTTGTTTTATGTTTTAGGCCTGATAATCTACAGAATAGGATGGGTGGGGTGTATTACAAGCATTGCAAAGCCTTCTTCCACTCAAGGGGTAATTTTATTGACTTGAGTAAAATATCAGATATAAATAATTTAATTTTTATTTTTTGAAGTTTGCATTGGTTATAAAAAGAGACCATGCGGCAGATAAAAGAACCATGCGGGAGGGCCTGAGAAACAGATGTTTAATGTTTTTAGGCCTAACTATTAATCAGTTGAAAAATAAAATAAAAACAAAACATACTATTTCTTCGTGTTGTTTTATTTTTATATAGCGACTAATAGTATACATGCATATTAATCATGAAATTAACCATTAACACGTCCTGGTTCATGTATAAATTATTCATGGATGGTTTTTATGTGTACCCATACTATGTATGGTACACATAATGCCGGCATCCGGGGTGACCATCCGTCGTTCGTCCATCCTTTGTCCATCCGTCTGTCTGTCTGTCCGTCAGTCCATCTGTCCGTCCATCCGTCTGTCCATCCGGCGTCCGTATCCATTTCTTTGGCGTTCGATAACTTGAAAAATATTGCTTGGATTGTCAAGTTACTTTAAATTTGTGTTCAGGTTACTGATGTGCCGAGCTGTATAGTTTTTGGTGTAAATCGGATAATTTGATCCTGAGATATTAACCCTTTATCCTTCAAATTGAAAATTCCTCCAATCCCCTTGGCATTCGATAATTTGAAAAATATTGCTTGGATTGTCTAGTTACTTTATATTTGTGTTCAGGTTACTGATGTGCCGATCTGTATAGTTTTTGGTGTAAATCTGGTAATTTAATCCTGAGATATTAACCCTTTATCCTTCAAATTGAAAATTCCTCCAATCCCTTTGGCATGAGATAACTTGAAAAATATTGCTTGGATTGTCTAGTTACTTTATATTTGTGTTCAGGTTACTGATGTGCCGAGCTGTATAGTTTTTGGTGTAAATCTGATGATTTGATCCTGAGATATTAACCCTTTATCCTTCAAATTGAAAATTCCTCCAATCCCTTTGGCATTCGATAACTTGAAAAATATTGCTTGGATTGTCAAGTTACTTAATATTTGTGTTCAGGTTACTGATGTGACGAGCTGTATAGTTTTTGGTGTAAATCTGGTAATTTAATCCTGAGATATTAACCCTTTATCCTTCAAATTGAAAATTCCTCCAATCCCTTTGGCATGAGATAACTTGAAAAATATTGCTTGGATTGTCTAGTTACTTTATATTTGTGTTCAGGTTACTGATGTGCCGAGCTGTATAGTTTTTGGTGTAAATCTGATGATTTGATCCTGAGATATTAACCCTTTATCCTTCAAATTGAAAATTCCTTCAATCCCTTTGGCATTCGATAACTTGAAAAATATTGCTTGGATTGTCAAGTTACTTAATATTTGTGTTCAGGTTACTGATGTGCCGAGCTGTATAGTTTTTGGTGTAAATCTGGTAATTTAATCCTGAGATATTAACCCTTTATCCTTCAAATTGAAAATTCCTCCAATCCCTTTGGCATTCGATAACTTGAAAAATATTACTTGGATTGTCAAGTTACTTTATATTTGTGTTCAGGTTACTGATGTGCTGAGCTGTATAGTTTTTGTTGTAAATCTGTTATTTTGATCCTGAGATATTAACCCTTTATCCTTCAAATTGAAAATTTCTCCAATCCCTTTGGCATTCGATAACTTGAAAAATATTACTTGGATTGTCAAGTTACTTTATATTTGTGTTCAGGTTACTGATGTGCCGAGCTGTATAGTTTTTGGTGTAAATCTGATAATTTAATCCTGAGATATTAACCCTTTATCCTTCAAATTGAAAATTCCTCCATTTGATCCCGAGATATTAACCCTTTATCCTTCAAATTGAAAATTCCTCCAATCCCTTTGGCATTCGATAACTTGAAAAATATTACTTGGATTGTCAAGTTACTTTATATTTGTGTTCAGGTTACTGATGTGCCGAGCTGTATAGTTTTTGTTGTAAATCTGTTATTTTGATCCTGAGATATTAACCCTTTATCCTTCAAATTGAAAATTTCTTCAATCCCTTTGGCATTCGATAACTTGAAAAATATTACTTGGATTGTCAAGTTACTTTATATTTGTGTTCAGGTTACTGATGTGCCGAGCTGTATAGTTTTTGGTGTAAATCTGATAATTTAATCCTGAGATATTAACCCTTTATCCTTCAAATTGAAAATTCCTCCAATCCCTTTGGCATGAGATAACTTGAAAAATATTGCTTGGATTGTCTAGTTACTTTATATTTGTGTTCAGGTTACTGATGTGCCAAGCTGTATAGATTTTGGTGTAAATCTGATGATTTGATCCCGAGATATTAACCCTTTATCCTTCAAATTGAAAATTCCTCCAATCCCTTTGGCATTCGATAACTTGAAAAATATTATTTGGATTGTCAAGTTACTTTATATTTGTGTTCAGGTTACTGATGTGCCGAACTGTATAATTTTTGGTGTAAATCTGTTATTTTGATCCTGAGATATTAACCCTTTATCCTTCAAATTGAAAATTCCTCCAATCCCTTTGGCATGAGATAACTTGAAAAATATTGCTTGGATTGTCAAGTTACTTTATATTTGTGTTCAGGTTACTGATGTGCCGAGCTGTATAGTTTTTGGTGTAAATCTGATAATTTAATCCTGAGATATTAACCCTTTATCCTTCAAATTGAAAATTCCTCCAATCCCTTTGGCATGAGATAACTCAAAAAATATCAATCCGATTGTCATGTTACTTTATATATTTATTCAGGTTACTGATGTGCTGTGCTGTATAGTTTTTTATGTAAATCTGATAATTTGCTCCTGAGATATTAACCCTTTATCCATCAAATTAGACACTCCTCCAATCCATTTCTATATGTACCCATACCTTGTATGGTGTACATAATGTCGGCATCCGTGGTGGCCCTCCATCATACAGCTTTATACTAGTTGCGCGTATGGGTACACATCTGACGATTTCGTCGGCCTATTTTTATTATGGGTGTGTTTAGGGAATAACTGACAAGTGAGAGTGCATGTTGTCAAGTTTGTCGATCTTCAGCAAAGTGAATTTGTGAAAATAAAACCACTTACCTCATTTTGACTTATCAAGACATGCAACAATCCATTTCTTGAACTTTAGATGGAAAAGAAAATCGGCACTGTCTTCCTTTTTTCGTTTCAAATTCACTTGCAAACCGGCAGACTTTTAAAGTTTTTGAAATTGGGGGAGTGGGCTTGAACACAGAGAGGGCACCTTGTTTTAGACATTCCAAAGTTCTTTTATTAGAAAAACGGTCAAATATTTGTATGTTCCGATGATATTTGGTATTCAGTCATACTGCGGTATTTTTAAAATACCGAAGCTCGGTATCGAAAATTGAATACCGTGAAGGCCTACAGTTAATCACTCGACTTGTCTAATGAGATAATTGGTTTGTGGATCACACCTGCTTGGAAATTAGGATTTCTTTATTCATTTATTGGTTTCAAGGTCACATTCTTCTGCACAATGGCTAATCGTGACCGCAACATGGATATGAAGTCAAGTTCCGCCAATCATTTATTCATATATTGCCCATTTTAGAGGACCTCTACCCTAGGCATTGGTGACCAGGTTTTATTTTACAAGTAAAACTGAGCTCGTTTACCGCAGTAAACAACCACTGCTTTCCTTCCTGGAGTTCCCAAAGGGAGATTGGGATTTAAAGCATCCATTTTTAATTATTTGCATTATTTTCAGTTGAATTCTTTATTCATTTATTAGCCTTCTTCAAGATAAAATGTACATGAGATATTATGATATGGCTGAGCAGGGACCGATCAGGACTATTTAAAATACGCTCTAGCCTCGGAGCCTATTTTTTCAATTCATGTGCCAGATTTCAATTTACGGAGTCACACTGCTGTTTGTAACACACACTGCAAGTATGTAATAGCTCTCATCATTTTCATTTAGTACACTATAGCAAACATTAATCTTCACTGTGGTTTCTGATCAAGTCTTGGCTGCCTATTTAGACAGCCAAGACATGATCAGAAACCACTGTGAAGATTAATGCTTGGTAATTAAGACTTGAAGTATTAACTTAAGCACTCTACAACAATGATAAATGATAATCATATATATAATACATGTAAGAGTGTCTCTCTCGATTATCCATCGAAAGAAAGAATATCAAAATATGATCTGAGAAGTTGCGTGCCAACTGAGAAGCCTATTTCTGAGATTTAAGAGCCAGGTCCTGATGTTTCAAAACCAAATACGCACTGGCGCATGCCCAGGTCGATCCTTGCATGAAATATTATGATATGGCTGAGGTTTGACAACTTGCAGGAGTCATCTTTTGTATATTTTTTCAGGAATCTAATTGGATTCCTGCAACTTTGTTTTACGGGAGTAAACCAGAAACCTATAGTTCGAGAGGACGCAAACACACTGGGCTGACCATGTTTCAGCCTATTGTTACAAAAGTTTGAACAATAACCCCTTATTCATGGGGTGGTGGGTTGTAGGAACTGAGAAGAGATAGGAAAGGGAATGGTTTTCGACAGTTGGAAGTAAATGGATGGGAGTTAATGGCCCTTTCATCAAGAGAACCATGGCATATCAGCACATACAGACATGAGGTCTGGAAGCCAAGAGGTAACAGACATGAAGATTCATGAGGAGAGTAAAGGGCAATTAGATAGCAACCATAATGTGATTACGTTACCAGTCAGAGCAAATGGATACCAAGACAGGACTAAAAATTTCTACGCCAAAATTAGAAATAAACATATGAAGTCAGAAACAAAAATGTGAAATGTTTTGTTAATTTTTATGCGGATGACTTTACCTGTAATAACTTGACTTGAGGACAACTGACCTGTTTCTGCTGTTGGCCCCTAGTTGTATATATATATTCCACCAACCCTACATCCCTGACATTCATTTCTGTTGGTCAAGAAATATCTGTTTTAATTCTTCAGACATAACATAATGATCATATTACTACAAAATTGGAGATGTTGTCAAACCTCAAATCCATATTTAATCAAGTTGTTCTTGGTACATAACTGTTAATCCGTTTTAACTTTGGCAAATTCCATTGGCAAATTGCAATATTTAAATATCAACATGACATTTAGTTTTGCATTATTGCTGATCTGATGTTGACATATCTTCAGTGTCAGTACCATTCGGCAAACACATCTTATCACTTTCCAACTGGGTATTAGCAGCCTCAATACCATCTAGGGAATTACAGGCCATGTTCTATTTGACATGTGATTGCACCATGCCTGTCGAGTTAAGTTTATGAAGGCTTCACAACTGCTTCAAAGTTCCATTCGGAATTTCCCCAGGTAAATATTTCAGTGATAAATTACATATGTTATTCCTATTTTTGGTTTGAGATTGGCTTTAGTATTGGAGTTGCCTTTAGGGCACTCTCCAACAATTTTTGTAATAAATTTTGAATAACAAATTCATACCACCAAAAATAATCTAGCCCTCAACCAGTTAAGCACAGCCCCTAACACAGAATGAATAATCCATCATTGTTTTCAACACACTTCATGGGTGACAGTTATGCTTTAACAATTGGTGTAACCAAAAATGAATAAGATTACAGATGAATTAATTCTTCCTCATTGAGTAATTCTTTGTTTTTGTCTACAGGAAATTATAAAAAATGACTTTTTAAAAAGCAAAAAAATATTTAAAACTTGTAAATGACTTTCTAAAATAGCTGGTTTACTCTATTAACTACCTACAAATGTGTCCCAACACTTGATTTTAACTGGTTGAGTGCTGGAAGCCCATAATTGGGCTTTACTCTCAGGTGCAGATATTGCAACTCAAAGGCTTTAAACTCTGTGGATGTCCTTTATATTATCTTTGAAGATAAATTATTTAGTCTGGAGGGAATTTCATTGTAATAATTTATGGGAGAGTGCCTACAGGCACTCTCCCATAAATTGTTACAAGGCAGTGACTTGTGAACAGATTTTGACTACTGAAAATAATTCAGCACTCTACCAGTTAATGGACATTTAACTTATTCCAAGTTTGAGCTTTTGTACTCTATACATGGATGTTGTATGTTATATGTTTCCGAATTGTTTAAAATGGGCCAACTGTGCTCTAAAATATTTTGCTGAAAAAAATTTGAAAGTAACTGAAATGGAATTTAAAGTAATTGATAATTACTTACATTTTGGAAAAGAAATTAATTACTTTCAATTACATGTAATTGAAAAAAAGCTTAAACTACAATTGTACAGAGAAGCAGTGTTTGTTTACTGTGGTTTTGACTAACGATAAGCTTCTATTAGCTGTATTTCTCTTTATTGAGAATAGCAGCAGCAGTATTTCTTTGGAATTGTAGTGTAAGGTTTCCTTTTCCTATAGTAAAAAAGGAATTTGTCACAGTTCCAAGCTTTATTATTACTGCACCAGCCTTACTTATCTAGCGATTCAAGTAATGCGGCTGGGGTTTGATATAATTTATTTGTTGACCCCCCCCCTCCACCAATATGTTAAGAGGCCATTACAGGACAGGATGTAGTTCTCTTCTCATAAGCCTTGTATGCATTCAGTTATATGCATGTCTTTCATTGCTCTTTGATTGGTGGGTAGGATGTGGTCTAATGGTGACTTCAGGAGAGTGTCCACTCTTTGGTTGGTTTGCTTCCTGTGATTGTTCGTTCATAAATCATATACGAGCATATGATTCCCGAACAGTTACTGTTTTTGGATTCTGAATTCTTTCATGAATTCATTCAGTTGATATTGCTTGCCTTTGTGTACCTGTGTGGCAGGTATGTCGGTTATCTGGACGACATTCTCCAGTATAGCAATTAGTCCACTCTGAGGAATTTACGCTCAGAGTTGTCTTCTCTGTTACAACACATGAGTCTATTCCTCAGGTTAAATCACATTAACGTTGTTTTATTCCATCAGTTTACTGGTTGTTATATTTTGTATCGCTCGGTTACACTGTTAATACAGACTGCATTCAGGTGCGGGTACATGCAGGATTCTGTTGGTGGCATCCATAATATGTATTTATCATTAAGCAGACATATTTCACAAATAGATTCTCTTAATTCTTGCTCAGTGTAAATATCAGAGCTTATGAGAATTTTGGGCTCGTTGGATCAGTTATCCTACAGGCCACCTATGCATATGTTCTCTATTTTGGGCTTCATTTTTCAGAGTGGTATTCTTTCTCCGAACAGTCATTGGTGTTAACAGACCTAGGGAACAATGAGTTATTTGGGGAAGTCTCTAACAGGTTTTTAGTCCCCTACCGGCATCGCCGGAGGGGACTATAGGTTTGCACTGTGTCCATCCGTCAGTCTGTCAGTCACACTTTAGTTTTCCGGAGTTTTTTTGGAAACACTTCAACGGAATGATTTCATTTTTGGTAAACTACTATAGAATGATGACTTACAGATCAAGTTTGAGTTTCACGCTGATTGCATTATTCTTGTGTGAGTTACGGCCCTTGGAAATATGCAGACGCACCAAAAAAGCAGTTTTCTGGACTTTTTTTGGAAACGCTTAAACGGAATGATTTCATTTTTGGTAAACTACTATAGAACGATGACTTACAGATCAAGTTTGAGTTTCATGCTGATTGTATTATTCTTGTGTGAGTTCTGGCCCTTGGAAATATGGAAAAGCGCCAAAATATCAGTTTTCCGGACATTTTTTGGAAACGCTTCAATGAAATGATTTCATTTTTGGTAACCTACTATAGAACAATGACTTACAGATCAAGTTTGAGTTTCATGTTGATTGCTTTATTCTTGTGTGAGTTATGGCCCTTGGAAATATGGAAAAGCTCCAAAATATCAGTTTTCTGGACTTTTTTTGGAAACGCTTCAATGGAATGATTTCATTTTTGGTAACCTACTATAGAACGATGACTTACAGTTTCATTTGCACTCTCTCCATCCGTCAGTCTGTCAGTCAATCTGTCAGTCATACTTTAGTTTTCCGGACTTTTTTTGGAAATGCTTCAACCGAATGATTTCATTCTTGGTAACCTACTATAGAACGATGACTTACAGATCAAGTTTGAGTTTCATGCTGATTGCATTATTATTGTGTGAGTTATGGCCCTTGGAAATGTGGAAAAGCACCAAAATATCAGTTTTCCGGAATTTTTTGGAAACGCTTCAACGGAATTCATGCTGATCACATCTAGGTAAAAACATTTGTATAATTATTAATGCTCATTAGTCCGGTAGGGGACATTGTATTGCTTCAGCGATACGTGCGCTCTTGTTATATCCCGTTCTATGTCCTGAATCCAGTCTTCAACCAGAAGTGGTACACAAAGGGGAATCATATTCTCTCATTCTGGTAGATTGAATGGTTACAATTGGGATGTTCATTATTGGAATTTACTTGTACACCTGAATGTTGTTGCCTGTTGCTTGGCACAAAAGCGTATAAGTTCTATTAGATAACTTTCCATTGGGATTCAATTGGACAAGTTTAAGGTTGTACATATTAATATCACCAGTTTTCGACCTATCTTCGTATTCTGGATGTGGCATACATTTAAAAGCTTGTGATTTTAATAACCGGAACTGCCACGATATAACCTTAGCTGCTGATGTGGCATTAAGCTCTGATAAATAAATAATAATTGATAACCAGGAGCCTTTTAGGTGACTATGTATTATTCGGTACTGCTTTTTCACTGATTCCAGGCCGCTTCCCTCTTTGTTTTGAATTGCCCACCCATGAGTGGGCACTCATACCTCCCGGTGAGTTATAACATTAGTAGGCACAACTAGGAAGAATGATGCTTGGTGCCAATTGTGGTCTCTTCTTGGGTATTGCACATGCGCATGTACTAAAAGTATGGAGGGCCAGATAGGACTTTTAAATTTCGGTATTCTATGCAAATTTTGGATGATTGGGGTGTTCAAAATTTGTGTTTGGCCCTTGATAATATTGAGGTTGCACCAGGTAAGTCTGGGCCATTGGTAAGTATAAAAAATATACAAATTACTTTAAATTTATCATTATACCCCCTGCAAACAAAGTTTGGGGGGGGGGGGGGGTATATAGGAATCACCCTGTCTGTCCGTCCATCCATCCGTCTGTCCATCCTTGTAAGCGCAACTCCTTCTAAACCATTTGAAAAATTTTCATAAAACTTTACACAATGGAAGAACTCCATATGAAGATGTGCATGAAGCAATATAATTCTGTTCTGACATTTCCAAGGGGAGATAATCTAACTTATACCGTCTGTCCATCCTTGTAAGTGCAACTCCTCCTAAATTGTTTGAAGAATTTTCATGAAACTTTACACAATGGAAGAACTCCATATGAAGATGTGCATGAAGCAATATAATTCCATTCTGACATTTCCAAGGGGAGATAATCTAACTTATATCGTCTGTCCATTCTTGTAAGCGCAACTCCTCCTAAACCGTTTGAAGAATTTTCATGAAACTTTACACAATGGAAGAACTCCATATGAAGATGTGCATGAAGCAATATAATTCCGTTCTGACATTTCCAAGGGGAGATAATCTAACTTATACATTCTAGGCGCGGGAGGTATCACTTTGTGAGTTTGCTCACAGTACTTCTAGTTTTTAGCTTAACTTGACAGAGTCAAGATAAGCTATTGCCATCATGCGTGCGGAAGTCTGTTCACATTTTCCTTTAGCACAGGATACACCCCGTAGTTTTTGTCCGATCGTCATGAAATTTCACATGCAGGTTTGGGGTCATGCCTGGATGAGAACTTCCCCTTTTGGTTGTGATCAGTCAACCGTGATGGCTGCCCGAGCACAAAACCCGAAAACCTTGAGCTCAGTCTACAGGTTGTATTTATGAAGGGATTTCATTGTAACCTGGTAGAATGCCTCTGTATCATATCTAAATGAGAACGTCCCCTTTTGGTCATGGTCTGTCAACTGTGATGGCTGCCTAAGCCCGAAACCCAAAAACTTTTAGCACAGTCTGCAGGTCATATTTAATATGGAGGGATTTCATTGTAACTTGGTAGGATGACTCCGTATGATGTCTAGGTGAGAACTTTCCCATTTGGTCGCGATCTGTCGACCGTGACGACTGCCCCAAACCCAAAAACCTTTAGCACAGCCTACAGGTCATATTTTTGGAAGGATTTCGTTGTAACTTGGTAGGTTGACTTCATATAATGTCTAGATGATGACATCCCCTTTTGGTCGTGATTGGTCAGCTGTGATGGCTACAGGGGCCCGAAGCCCGAAAACCTTTAACATAGTCTGCAGGTCATATTTATGAAGGGATTTCATTGTAACTTCGTAGGATCACTCCAGATAATGCCCAGATGAGAGTGTCCCCTTTTTGTCGTGATCATTCAACCATGATGGCTGCTCGAGCCCAAAACCCGAAAAACTTTAGTACAGATTACAGGTCGTATTTGTGAAGGGATTTCATTGTAACTTGGTAGAATGACTCAGTATAATGTCGAGATGATAATGTCCCCTTTTAGTTTCAATCGGTCAGCCGTGATGGCTGCACAGGCCTGAAGCCTGAAGACCTTTAGCACAGTCTACAGGTCATATTTATGAAGGGATTTCATTGTAACTTGGTAGGATCACTCCAAATAATGTCTAGATGAGAACGTCCCCTTTTGGTCGCGATCATTCATCCGTGATGGCTGCCCGGGCCCAAAACCCGAAAACCTTTAGCATGGTCTATAGGTCGTATTTATGGAAGGATTTCATTGTAACTTGTTAGGTTGACTCCATATAATGCCTAAATGATGACATCCCCTTTTGGTCGTGATTGGTCAATTGTGATGGCTACAGGGGCCCGAAGCCCGAAAACCTTTAGCACAATCTACAGGTCATATTTATGAAGGGATTTTATTGTAACTTCGTAGGATGACTCCAAATAATCCCTTTTTAGTCACGATCATTCAGCCGTGATGGCTGCCCGAGCTCAAAACCCGAAAACCTTTAGCATACTCAAAAGGTCGTATTGATGGAAGGATTTCATTGTAACTTGTTAGGTTGACTCCATATAATACCAAGATGATGACATCCTCTTTTGGTCATGATTGGTCAACTGTGATGGCTACAGGGGCCCAAAGCCCGAAAACCTTTAGCAGTCTACAGGTCATATTTGTGAAGGGATTTCATTGTAACTTTGTAGGATCACTCCAGATAATGCCCAGATGAGAGCGTCCCCTTTTGGTCGTGATCATTCAACCATGATGGCTGCTCGAGCCCAAAACCCAAAAAACTTTAGTACAGATTTCATTAGATTATTTGTGAAGGGATTTCATTGTAACTTGGTAGAATGACTCAGTATAATGTCAAGATGATGACGTCCCCTTTTAGTTTCAATTGGTCAGCCGTGATGGCTACACAGGCCTGAAGCCCGAAAACCTTTAGCACAGTCTACAGGCCATATTTATGAAGGGATTTCATTGTAACTTGATAGGATGACTCGTTTTGGAATCATTTCACTGTAACTTGGTAACTTTGTTGACATACGTTAACTGCGAGGGCCACATACATTAACCCTTAAGTTCTCAGATTAATTTTAAAGTATTTATGGCCTTTTTCTGCTTACATAGTTATTGATGACTTGGCAGTGGTTCTATATCACTGCTGGCTGCCTATACAGGCAGCCAGCAGTGATGTAGAACCACTGCCAGGGAAAATTCAGTCTACACACAAGAGTAATAAAAAAGATTACACAAGGGAGCACCCGCTTCAATGCAATATAAAAGTGGCGGTTTGGGGCTATATGGGGGCTTAAGGGTTAATTGTGAAGGCCACATTAACCCACTCCTCAGTTCTTTAGTGCAGTCTACACCTCATATTATTTTTATTAAAAACATAGCATACAGGGAACAGAAATTAACATATTCCCAATTATCACAATTCTTGTCTTATTTCATAATCCTTTCATAGACATTGAACATTATCCTTTTCATCAAACACAACACACAGACAAGTTAAGCTACAGTGTCCTTGACACTTTCATTGAAGATGCCAGACACAAATCAATGAGGGTTTTCATGGAATCAACAGTGTAACAGGATGCTGGAAGTGAATAATGGGGGTTTCGGATGTTCAGGGCTGTAACTTTATAATATTTATGTAAATTATTCATGTTACCCAATTTCATGATATGCTTCTGAACGTCGTCATTATAATATGACTCCATTGTTGTTTTGTTACTATTACTTCCCTTCCCTCTCCTGAACCCTCCTGTTATACTCCCAAGCTCTTTTAGGTTTTTTATTGAAGACTTTTTTAAAAATTCTTGGGAGTTTAATTTGTAAACAGAATAGGTATTCTGTTCATCCCTTATGTTTACATCCTGTCTATTTTAGTTCAGGACGTTTTTTGTACTCTTGCATCTTCTACCAGATGCATTGTTTTTTCTTCATATGAAGAATTAGCTTTGCATCAGGTGGTTGACTCAGGGCCTCTGTTGTGCCTGTTGTGGTTAGTTTCTGGTTTTTAGCTCAACTTGACAAAGTCAAGCTGAGCTATTGCCATCACTTCTCGTCCATCGGCGTCCGTACGTACGTTAGTACATTAGTACGTTAGTACGTACGTCCACAATTTCCTTTGGCACACCTCACAGGTCGCATTTATGATCAGATTACTTTGAAACTTCTTATGCTTGTTTGGGTTGACCTCTAGATGGGAGCTATCGATTTTCTTCAATTTCTGGCAAAAAATGTTGCCGCGGCCAACAGTCTTAGAACTTAGTTTAGTCAAACCACAATATTTCCCTTTGGCACACCCTACAGGGCACATTTATGATTTGATTGCTTTGAAACCTGATACGCTTATTTAGGGTGACCTCTAGATGGGAGCTATCGATTTTCTTCAATTTCCCGCAAAAAATGTTGCCACGGCCAATGTTCGTAGAACTTAGTTTAGTCAGACCTCAATATTTCCCTTTGGCACACCCTACAGGGTACATTTACGATCAGATAGCTTTGAAACCTGGTATGCTTGTTTGGGGAGACCTCTAGATGGGAGCTATCGATTTTCTTCAATTTCTGTCAAAAAATGTTGCCGCGGCCAACGTTCTTAGAACTTAGTTTAGTCAGAAGACTCAATATTTCCCTTTGGCACACCCTACAGAGTACATTTATGATCGGATTGCTTTGAAACCTGGCATGCTAGTTTGGGGTGACCTCTAGATGGGAGCTATCGATTTTCTTCAATTTCTGTCAAAAAATGTTGCCGCGGCCAATGTTCTTAGAACTTAGTTTAGTCAAACCACAATATTTCCCTTTGGCACACCCTACAGGACACATTTATGATTTGATTGCTTTGAAACCTGGTATGCTTATTTAGGGTGACCTCTAGATGGGAGCTATCGATTTTCTTCAATTTCCGGCAAAAAATGTTGCCACGGCCAACGTTTGTAGAACTTAGTTCAGTCAGACCTCAATATTTCCCTTTGGCACACCCTACAGGGCCCATTTATGATTAGATTGCTTTGAAACCTGGTATGCTTGTTTGGGGAGACCTCTAGATGGGAGCTATCGATTTTCTTCAATTTCTGTCAAAAAATGTTGCCGCGGCCAACGTTCTTAGAACTTAGTTTAGTCAGAAGACTCAATATTTCCCTTTGGCACACCCTACAGGGTACATTTATGATCGGATTGCTTTGAAACCTGGCATGCTTGTTTGGGGTGACATCTAGATGGGAGCTATCGATTTTCTTCAATTTCCATCAAAAAATGTTGCCGCGACCAACGTTTTTAGAACTCAGTTTAGTCAGACCACAATATTTCCCTTTGGCACACCCTACAGGGCACATTTATGATTTGATTGCTTTGAAACCTGGTATGCTTGTTTGGGGAGACCTCTAGATGGGACCTATCATATTTTTATACTGTACCAATGACCCAGACATAGCTGGTGCTAACTCTTAAAATATAGGGCCAAACACAAATTTTGCCCCCCAATCCCCAAAATTTGCATCTAAAACTAAAGAAAACATGTCCTGAGAGGCCCTCCACACTTCGCCCCTACTGCGCATGCGCAGTGTCAAGGACGTTCCGAAATTGGCGCCATTTATCATTCTAAGTTTGGCCCTTCATCAGTTAACATCTGACTGATCTTTGTGCTTTTAAATCTCAGTTTAAATGATGCCAGACACATAAATATTAGTGAAATGGTGATTCTAAGGAGGATAGAAAAGGAGGAGAGGAAAAGAATGTGTGACAGAATATTATCAGGGCTGTAACTTAAAATTTTTTAATGAAATTATGTTAAGTTACCTATTTTCAAGGCAGCAGCCATTTTGTTGTCATTCTGATTATTTAGTTACACTGTTTTTTCAAGTGTTTTTCCTCTCTCCCTGTCCTTTAAGTTCCCCCTTGCTATTCTCCCATGCTTTTGGCATAATTTCTGTAATTATTATTACTAAAATTTCTTGGGAGTTTTAGCTGAATAACAGAATGAATTCTGTTCTTTCCCCATGTTTACGTCTTCACCTACGGGTGGTTAGGCGTTGTGTTCTGCATCTACCATCTGATGTTCTGCAGTTTCTTCCCTGGAAGTCTCTGTTTTGCATCAGATGGTGTATTTTTGGTAACTGATTTCGGGCCTGGGTGCCTGGAGTCTTATTTTAGTGTTTTTACACTCATTGTTTACATTTACAACAGCCCTCTGTGTGAGGGGGGGATTTCTAAATAATAATATCTTTATGTTATTTTAATCATAACTAGATACATTATTATTGTTCGTAAGTGTTGAATAAATTGTTTAAAATATTTTTAAAATTTTTGTCCACACTTAGGCTTGGGATCCATTGGGGCTCAACGTTACTTTTCAGAAACTTGGGCTGTTCTGAAAAAATATTTTTTCAAAATATTTTGATTTCAATTATTTTTTCTATATTAATGGATCATATTATTATTATGTATTTTGATTGCCAAGGGTTAGTGCGAGTACCAGGACTTGTTTTCTTTTCACATTGAAAGGATATGGATCAGTTGTTTTAAGAGGAAGTCTTCCTCTGACCTTATTATCATTCTATATGTGGTCAGTGTACTCGCATTAACTCCTGTTCTGTATCGTATGATTTCGATGACAATATGGGAAGCGTATGTCACGGTATGTTGTTGGGGATTTGGACACTGCGGTCCTTTCCCCGCAGGGTCACTCTACTTTATCAATTTCTATTTCAGACGATCAAGATTAGGGTGATGTATCTGTGATGTCTTCCAACAGTGTGCCTCCGTCGTCACAATTAATGAAGGGCTAGCGGAAAAGTGCTCATGTAATACGCCAATTGCCTAAGAGGACCCTAGTAGGTTCGACGGCCTTTGACGTCCGCTAGCTCGCCCGGTGTAGCGTCCATTCACCGAATGGTTCGGCAGCCGGGTTCGTCCGTTGCGGTCTAGAAGGAATTTTGGGGTGATGCGAGCACTATAAAATTAACTTAATGCACATCCAGTGACGGCGGATCGGAGGGAGAACGGAGGAAGCCTTTTAGTCCGGTTCATAGCTCGTTCCGGTCCATCCGGATGGCAAGCGAGAGAGGCCCCTCTCTCGTTCAACAACATCTGGCCCCAGATGTTGTGGTACAAATGTGTCGTTAGCGGAGCATACGTCCGTCGCTCGGGACGCTCTGTTGTATAGGCAGTCCGCTGTGACTGCTAAGGCTTCCTCTTCTCGTCAGTGCACACGACCGCACCTTGGCTGCGTGACCGCCGATATATTACCAGCTTCGCCGATCAAGGATTCTTCGGCGACCAGGTCACACCATCCGGCAGCCAGGGATTCGAGACCGATGGACTCCGGACGTTCGCATAGGAAAAGTATGCGGGAGCCATCTGATGCGGAGCTGCCCTCGGCGAAGCAGCGATAGACTGCGCCTCCGCAGGTCTCGACGCCGGACATTCTTGTGCACATAGCACAGCTTATCGTAGCATCCCAGCAGCCGACAGAAACGGTGTCGGATCGAGAATTATCCGACAGCGCTGGGTCGGTAGCCGGGGACTCGAGGCCTGCAGACTCCGGACGTTCGCATAGGAAGTGTGCGGGAGTCAACGTACACGGAGCTTCCAGCGGCAATGCATCGTAAGTCCGCTACTGCACAGGCCTCGGGAACGGACGTGCTTTCCTTAATAGCACAGTTTATCGCAGCATCCCAGCATCAACTGAATCTGTCGCATATATTTTATCCGACGATGCTGGGTCGGGACGCTCCGCGGAAGCGGGTACGGACGTCCGAAAGTTTCATCCGGTCCGACGGGATACCGAAAGGGATTCGGTGGATTTCAAGCTTTCCCTTTCGGAACAACATATGCTGCGATGCCGGATAAGAAACTGATAGCGTCGGTGGACTTAGAAATTTTTGGTTCGGTTCAGGGACATCGTCCCTCAGTTCCGACATAGTCCAATAATGTCACACAAACTTTTGAATTATTGAACGACGCTATATATATTATTATTTTATGCTTGCTATCCAAGCATTTCTGGTTTCTTGTTCGAAGAGTTATGGAGATGTCTTTCAAAAGTGTGCCTCTGTCGTCATAGTTAATGAAGAGTTAGCGGCAATAAGGGCTCATGGAATATGTCTATCGCTTACGGAGTGACATTCGCTAGCTCACCCGGTGTAGCGTACATTCATCGAATGGTTCGGCTGCCGGGTTCGTCCGTTGCGGTCTAGGAAGGAGATTTGGGTGATGCGAGCACTTTAATTACTTTAGTACTCACCCAGTGACGGCAGATTGAGGACAGATCGGAGGAAGCCAACAACATAGGGGACCGCATGTTGTGGTTCAGATATTTTACATTCGGAGCATATGTCCGTTGCTCGGGACGCTCCGTTATATTGACAGTCCGAGAGACTGTCTTTAATGCTTCCTCATCCTCACAGCAGGGCACACGACCGCACATTGGCTACGTGACCTCGAGTATCCGATCAGTTTCGGCATTCAGTGATTCCACAGCGAATAGGTCGCGCCATCCGGTAGCCAAGGGACACGAGGCCTATACACTCCGTTCGCTCGCATATTGGAAGTATGCACGGGGTAACGATCTCGGAGCTTCCTGCGGCAATGCATCGTAAGACCGCTGCTCCTCAGGCCTCAGTGACGGACGTGCTATCCGAGTTAGCACAGTTGTTTCGCAGCATCCCAGCAATTGACGGTTTCTCGGTTGAATCAGGAATTATCCGACGGCGCTGGGTCGGTGCGGTCCGCGGTTGCATCAAGCTACGGACGACCGAACGCTTTATAGGGTCCGACAGGATGGCGAAAGGGATTCGAAAGATTTCGAGTTTTCCCTTTAGTAGTATCGGAAGATGCCTTTCATATCTTCTGGCATTTCTTCCAGTGATTATTTTTCGGACTTCATTGCTGCGATCTTGGATAAGAGACTTATAGCGTCATTGGACTCGGAATTTTCGATCGGTACAGGGACTTTGTCCCTGACTTACCGACGCAGTCCAATATTGTCATTACAACATGTGTTTTAATTTTCGACGCTATATATTTATATATATACAAGCCTGCTACTAAGCATGATAGTTTAGTTTCTTGTCCGCGTGGCTCATTTCTGCCATTTTATCTTTTTTACATATAGTTTATTTTGGCAGAGCAGGGCATACCGAGAGTTCATATGCGTCTAGACGGTGTGATTAAAGACTGCATATATTCTTTTTCGCCGTTTATGTCTTTTCCAATTTCAATGTTCAGTCCTTAAAATTTAGAAAACACCACGTGCGCTATGTATCGCGCTTGTGGTTTGAAGGCTGCCCGCGCTTTCCGAATGACGAGACTTAGTCAAAAAACCTAATAATTTTTCACCACAATTACTACTGAATACTTCGTATTTTGAACCGTACCGACGATGGTGGCATTACTCGTAGCTATAGCGGCTCGCAAAAAATGATACTAACACGTCCCACTCATGAAATATTTTCCCGATATTCGCAGACATATGGTGGACATAATCTTCTATTTACCTTACGACGAATGACTTTACCCTGGCAGAAAAAGATTGTAGGCGGCACATGACAAACATCACGTGATCGATGTCAATAATTTGAACTGAGAGCCGAAACGAACCTGGAAATGCCCGACCTACGGTAACTACTTTACTCGTCAAGACTTCCCTACGACACCAACTCACCTAGCAAATCAATACCAACGCCCTAGACCACTCTGCCGGTGGCCGAGTGGTCTAGGGCATTGGTATTGATTTGCTAGGCGAGTTGGTTAGTTGGTCCCGTATGGAAGTCTTTCGGCACTGGGCACGGGCTCGAATCCCAGTGGAGCCATTTAAAAAATCAACAGAACACACAAGACTTCCCTACGGCACCAACTCGCCTAGCAAATCAATACCAATGCCCTAGACCACTCTGCCGGTGGCCGAGTGGTCTAGGGCGTTGGTATTGATTTGCTAGGCGAGTTAGTGCCGTGGGGAAGTCTGCCGGCACGGGCTCGAATCCCAGTCGAGCCATTTCAAAAATCTATAAATAGCGTCCTGTGATAATAAATCTTCCGTTCCGGTGAATTTGAAAAAGACAAGTGTCGCTGATTTGCCTCGGGGAACAAACCAAGTAGATTTAATCACCCTGATGCATTCCGGAGGCGGAAGCATTCGTCAATATATAGGCCTAACTTGTGTTGGTTTGTAAAGGGACAGAAGGTAGTATCTTCGCACAAGTATAAGATCGAGTGATTTGACATTTCGAGTTAAACTAAATAAACTGCACAAACTCGTGCGTAATAAAATGTTACGACAAATTACATGGTTCAAACACTTTAATTTGTTAAAATGATGATGGTTTATTATCCGGGTATTTCCCTGCGGATGTTCAACCTAGCAAAATGAATATGGTAACGGTTTCTTTCTGAAACTTTCAACGTTCTTGTTGGGGGTATGCGGCTTATTCGGACCTCGGCTCATTCGGACTTTGGCTTATTCGGAGACGGACCCTGGCCTTTTCGGACCCGGGGTTTTTCGGACCTCCAGCTTATTCGCCTCCTCTAGTGGAATTAGATGAAAAACCAACTCGTATACAATTTTTTTATTGATTTTATTACGTAACATCAATTTATGACAAATAACATCAGAGATTTTGCAGATTCTTTCAACAGTCAACTCGCGGAGATGTCTTTGGCTGAGTATTAGAGAAAGGGCGGTGGTGAGGAGATATAAGCCGGAGGTCCGAAAAAGCCAACAACATTCACTGATTCAGCATAATATACCGGACCGCTTGATTTTATCAATGTGTTTTGCGCAGGTCTTGCACCATACCCCCGTGACTACCTCACGGCCCTTGATTTTCCCTGTGCGGTATCCTATAAGTGAACCAACGTTCCATTTCTTGAAGGTTTCAACCCCCACAGTTTTTCCCTTTGACTGATAATCAGAGACAGACTCGTCCGTGTCCATGTTTTCGAGAAGTAATGACAAAGACAATGAATGAGTGGAGAATCGGTCGCCGAATGTCACGTGATCCCCTGCGATAAGAGATCTGAGATCAAAGAGTGCACTGCCGACACATGCTCCACATCAAACAACAGACAGGAAGCCGCGTACATGGCATCGTGAGCTGTTGTCACAGAAGTCGAACTCAACGGCTTTGATGACGTTACGTTGTTGCAATATAAATTATCTGTTGTTAAGTTGTTAACCAGTAACCGGCCAATATCTCAATGAACTACCTAAAATTGTACAAGCGCTACTTTTTTAACCCTGCGCGCACTTTATATAACGCACGATAATTTTAATTTGCCCGCGCACTACGCGCGCCGCGCGATCGCGCACGCTAAATTTTAAGGACTGAATGTTGGGAACGACATTATGTATAGTAGACTTAACTTAGACGCTTTATTATACGTAATCCGCCTTACTGAGGCGTTATCATTACGTCTTCAAGAAAAGATTTACGGGATATTTTTCTCAATGTAATTTCTTTTGAGGGCAGTAGTTTGTTCACGTATAACACCGCCCTTCAGTGGCTGATTGGAGTTGGTTAGACGTGATGCAGCCCTAGCTACGTCCACGCGTGGATAGTAGGTTAAGAACTCTCTCAGAGTCGCTTCGTTCTCGGAGGAGCTTCTCTTCGACGGCAACTTTCCGGCAATCCATGAATTGCTTGATTTATACATTCTCTTGTCTATCTAGTGTTACAAGAGATTCAGACTGGGGCAAACATTCGGTGGTTGACTCAGAGAGTGCCGCCGCAGTTGCCGGACCCGAGTGTGGCTGTTATGACGGTTGCCAGTCAAACAGATTGGGATATATACTGATCCCTACGGATTCGAAGTGCCAGGGTCTTTGGGTTCCGCAGTCTTTTAGCTATCAGTTTAACTTCCGCGGAATAATGTTTTTTAGGCTTGCTTTATGTCATTGCATGAACATTATTCAGAAACGCATGCCCAAATTCCTGTCCTTTAATTCGACAGTAGTGGCGTATCTCCGGAACCAGGGAGGCACTCTTTCGTTTCCGTTATTCAATTTAATGGAAAGAATCCGTCTGTTGGTTATAGTACACCAAGTTCAGTTTTGGTCCGTCATATTCTGGGTCGTCTGATTGTTTTATCGCACTCCCGTTCTCTTACGGGTCGCTTGTTGCTGTCAGAATGGACTCTCAACAAACAAGTATTCAATCAGATTTGCTATCTATGGGAGCGCCCAATGATGTTTTTTTTATGACACAGCTTGCTAATCAATTGCAGACGTATGTGTTGGCTTGTCCAGATCTCTGAGCTAATACTGTTAACGCTCTATTGATCTATAGGACGGAATGATAGGATACGCGTATCCTCCGGCGCTGTTGTTTTAGCAGGTATTGCTAAGATAAACAACCACAATACATTTCTGTTGATAGCATCTCTATCTTCACAGAGATCATGAGTAATTTACTCTCTTGTCTACTGTGGATCTTAACGTGAAATCTTCCTCTATGTGAGGATCTTTTTTCACTGGGTAAATCGTGTCATCTTTATCACAACCAGCAAGGTCGCAACCTTCATGTATTCCGTTGTGTGGTCCGTATTGCATTGTAAGCACTGTACTGGACGAGCTTTGGACGCGATTTCTTACTATAGGAGATCCTCTTCTTCGCTATTCTATGCGACTAAAGTGGAGGCTCTTCCGTCGTGGTGTAGGGATCATTATGTTCATATGGTTGATCCCTCCATACTACTCATTGCTATTTTTTAGTATACTTGTTTCACAAGATCTACTGCAGCCTGTTGTTATTTAGGTTATAGGTTTATGTTACCTCATACCTATGCACTCTACGATAGTTTACAATTGAGTCTTTTGTCTCTTTATCTAAGTCAGTTAGTAACTTTTTGATAAATAGACTTAGAATCTTTAGATTAAATTCCTATACGGATTTTAACTTCGGTTCTTATTTAGCTAAGTAATCATTTGAACCTCTGGAAACAGTAGTTTTCAAATTCTGACCTTTTAGACAGTAATTCTGTTGGTTCTCTTTTACTGTAGAGTCAGTGAGTTTCATGCACTATCAATGGATGATTTTCACTTTCATAGTTTCGGAATCAATACTTCCGTTACTATTTAGGTTGGATTGTTGCATAAGAGTTAGGCTCCTATTATCCGGAACCTATTATTTTAAGGTCCTTCCGTCTTCGTATGGGCATAGGCCTTTTACTCTTTCCGGGTACAGTTTATAAACAGATATCTGTTTATTACAAGGGCGTAAGCTTCTTCTGTCTTTGATGTCTAGTAGAAGGACGTTACGCTCCATTTTATTGTTAATGGATTCTATTAACTAGCGTACTGCTTATGGTATATCATTGGCTTAGCAGTTGTGCTTAAGATTTCGGCTCATGAAGTAAGAGTTCTTCTACTTCTTGGGCTTACATTAATAGTGTTGCTATTATAGATTTTTGAAGGCTGCTCATTGCGCTCAGCCATCCACATTCATGAATTTTATCTCAGAAATATCGAGTCCATTTCTGGAGGCCTCTATTGTTAGGTCTATTATCTACTGCTCAGAATGTCATTCACTTAACAGTTGCTACTATAGCTAGGTAGGCTGTCTGTTTCGGCAGTGTCTCCGTTCGGCTGCCCTCTTCGCTCTGGGCTATTTGACCCAGGGCAAGAAAAAGGGGGGGGGGGGGGAGGGTGTTCCCTTGGGTCACCTGTTTTTACTATGAAAACAAGGGGATACCTCCTCCGGAGTTAGTAATTCTGAGCTGTTATTGGGATGGTTGTTTAGTGAGAAGTTTAAGTTTATAAAATTCATTCAAGTCTTAGTTTTTAAAGTATAGCTTTTGAATATTGCATATGTCAACGGACATGATTATGCAATTCTCACACACTTTTAGGAGTATAAGAGTCTCTATTCTCTAGACTTACTTTATTATTGGCTTACTTTAAAAATTATTAGTATAAGGATTATTGGATATTAATAGAGTACATGGATGTATGAAGCTCAATTTTTGGAAGGTGTTGTATCTTTCTAATTTATCATAAATAAGAAAGATACATGTAAGGCCTATTACTTCTTTTCCCTACAGGGGATGACTCTATTTTATTTTATTGAGCGTATTCCATTTTGCTCTATGTCCTTGGCCCTCCAGCCTTTTTACTATTCAGCTATGTCTGGGTCATTGGTACAGTATAAAAATGTTAAAAAATTTATAGTAATTTATATATTTTTTATACTTACCAATGACCCAGACGGGGATGGCCCTCCCAGGAGTTGGGAACTCTTGCCTCCCCGCTGAGTACATAGTGCTTACCAGGCACTGGTTATTAGAATGATAAATGGCGCCAATTTCGGAACGTCCTTGACACTGCGCATGCGCAGTAGGGGCGAAGTGTGGAGGGCCTCTCAGGACATGTTTTCTTTAGTTTTAGATGCAAATTTTGGGGATTGGGGGGCAAAATTTGTGTTTGGCCCTATATTTTAAGAGTTAGCACCAGCTATGTCTGGGTCATTGGTAAGTATAAAAAATATATAAATTACTATAAATTTTTTAACTTTTCTTCAATTTCCATCAAAAAATGTTGCCGCGGCCAACGTTCTTAGAACTTGGTTTAGTCAGAAAACTCGATATTTCCCTTTGGCACACCCTACAGGGTACATTTATGATCGGATTGCTTTGAAACCTGGCATGCTTGTTTGGGGTGACCTCTAGATGGGAGCTATCGATTTTCTTCAATTTCTGTCAAAAAATGTTGCCGCAGCCAACATTCTTAGAACTTAGTTTAGTCAGACCACAATATTTCCCTTTGGCTCACCCTACAGGGCTCATTTATGATTAGATTGCTTTGAAACCTGGTATGCTTATTTACGGTGACCTCTAGATGGGAGCTATCGATTTTCTTCGGTTTCTGTCAAAAAATGTTGCCACTGGCAAAAAAACTGACATTGGTCCCAATGATCTTCAATTTTGCCATTTCATTTATAACTTACCAAGTTCAAGTTTGTCAAGTTGAGCTACAGTGTCATTGACACTTTCATTTCTCATGACGTTGTCTGTTCAGTAACGTTTTGGATTCGTATTAATTCATTGTTTTGTTTAAAAACAATTATCTGGTACTGTTTTTCTATTAGGAAACATAGTATATCTTATTCCAGTAGTTTAGCTTCAATTAGTTAACTTTAATTAGTTAGAGCCTACTATCGGGGTGCCCTTGGGCTCATGAGGTTCCCTTGGGGCACTTTTTAAAATTTTATTCAAATTTTTTTTGTTTTATTCATGTTATGTATCCTTGTGATGTTTATTTTTGGGAGTGCAGTGGACTTATGTTTTTGGCTTCATTATTATTGTTGCCATTATAATAATTGGTACTTAGTGTAAGTCCAGGAAGCCTCGGAATAAGGCTTGTTGTTTGCCGATTGTCCTGGCACTCCTTCAGTATTTGTGCTATGGAATGCGAACGTTGGAAATGGGTGTCGACCTGTGTGGTGGGCGGTGAAGTTCCAATGGGAGCCTTTACTGCTGGCTAATACTAGTCTTTCAATCTTTTTTTCAGAGGAATAAGAACATTGTGATGGTACTTTGACACCTGTCCGTTACATGCTGCCATCGTCACACTCTGATGAGCCATGCTGTGATGAGTAAGATAGAGCTAGCTGCCAAGGTGCTCATGATATAAATACACAGAATTAAAGCCGGAGTAGCTTAATTCTCTGCATGCAGCTAGCTCGACCGGTGCAGTGGTTGGCCCTTTTAGAGGAGCCGAGATGCCGGGTAGGTCCATTGCGGTCAAGTAGTATAATGTGGGTAGAGCGAGCACCTTATAATATAAAGCTCACCCAGCAATGATGGCAATAAGGAGAAGAAGCCTTTAAGTTTCTCTATGGGACGCTCGGCGGGATCTGGGTTCAGATCGCGAGTTGGAGAACCCTCTCCATCCCATTTGCAGTTGGTATCGACTGGGTCCATTGCAAGAAACTATAATGAGTCGGAACACGCGTCAAGATGTTCCTTCCACAATGCAGCCAGCGCCGGTTACGATTATGGCTTCTTACATGGAAGTGCCAGCAAAGGGGATTAGCCTACAAGTTTCTCAGCAGGATGCTCAGTGAGATCTGGGGCCAGATCGCGAGTTGGAGAGCATTCTCCATCCTGTTAGCAGTCAGGGTCGACTGTTTGTCCATCGTGAGAAACTTTAATGCATCAGAGCAATGGTCCTTCCACCATAGTCGGCTTTTGTTACGGCTTCCTCTACTTCATGAAAAAACACGCTAAGGGGCAGAAGCCTACAAGTTTCTAAATGGAGCGCTCGGCAAGGTCTGGAGCCAGACCGCGAGCTGGAGATCCCTCTCCATTCCGTCAGCAGTCAGGGCCGACTGTTTTCAATTCGAGAAACTTTAGTGAGTTTGGATGCACGTTCATGCTTGAGGTTCGGGATGCTCCTTCCACACTGCAGCCAGGGCCAGTTGCAGATATGGCTTCTTCCTCTGCTTCATTGATGAAGCACCTTAGACCACAGACTACCTATCCGACTTCGCATGTTCATGCTGTTCCACAGAGATGTACCCAGTCGTCACCACCGAAGTCAGATTAACCTGTAGATAGTCATTCGAGGCATTTTTATATGGAACATGCTTCGAAGATCTGGGGACAGATCACCATCCCATGAGCAGCATATGGTGAAGAAGCAGATAATTGCTGCTCTGCAAGCCTCGTTCATGGACTTGATTGTGCACAACATATCACAGCATCCCAGTAGTCACAGGTTCGGCTGTCAACAGTCTCCGGTTGTGAGCTGTCAAACGGTGCTGGGTTGGTCCAGTCATCTGTATATTCAGATGGTATTGACCATGTTTGAGATGGAACATTCAGATGGTGAGAGGGCTGCGGAGGTTGATTCTCCATCCATCACAGAATGGCACATTAAGACTATGAATTTTTATTCATAAGCTCTTTGAATCTTGTTCCATCTGAACAAAAGTCTGCGTTTGCTAGGCAAAAAACAGCTTACGGTACCAGGCGAAGGAAAAACAAAGATCTTCCTTCCTGGATCTTTCAGCTCAGGTGTTGAAGGCTTTTGGTCCAATTAACAATGCCTCCCTTGTCTTAGCAATAGTATAAGAAAGGTAATGATCTATTCCTTACAAATAGAAGATCAATAGCTCATAGATAGGCTGAGACAGCTGTCTTGTTGGGAATAGAGCCTTTAGAAGGAATAAGTTCGTCTTTTCCTTTTTGATGTTGTATTCCTAGGCATCAGAGGCATTTAGTGGTATTGTGGACGCCATAGTAGCCTTATGTACAGTTAGAGCGGACTTTTCTTATACATTAGTAGCTAACGTCGTAAGTCTCCATTTAGTGAGCTGTCTAAAGCCGCAGGGTAACATACAGATATCTGTTTTCACCGATATATGACTTCTAGGCTGTGTCACCTACTCTGAGACCGCTACCTTTTTGGTATAAGGCTGTTAGAAGGAAAGATTACGTTTTCCTTCTCAGTGTAATATTCCTAGGCGTCACAGGCAATTAGTCCTATTGTTGTTGCCTTACTTTGGCTTATGTGAATTATGAGCAGTCTGTGTCTATAGATCATTAAGGTCTAACATTATAGTAGCCTTATTAGCTCACCTGACTGAAAGTCAGTGTGAGCTATTGCCATCACTTGGCGTCCGTCGTCCATCGTACGTTAGCTTTTACAAAACAATCTTCTCCTCACAAACCAATGGCCCAAATTGAAACATATATGGGCCACATCATCTTGGGGGTATTCTGTTTTAGTTTTGTTCAAATGGGGTCTCGGCCCTTTTTGGGCGTGGTCTTATGCCCAAATATGATGAAATTCTTTAAAAATCTGATGATGAACCACAAGTGGGAATGCTTTGATATTTGGTATGAAACTTCCTCTAGTGTTCAAGATTAAAAGTTGCTCAAAGAAAGTTGATAGGTCCATATTTGGGCTCTCCAGGGGATGGGCTCACTTTTGAGCTCCCCTGAAAATTTCTGTTTCAAGAACCAATGCAGTGATTTGAACCAAATTTTATATGTGGCATTAGTTGACCCTAAGTACTTTATTCATGCCCCCCAAATTTTTCACGGTTCCCCATGGGAATCCCTGGAGCTAAAAATAGGAAAAAAATGAAAAGTCCAATATTTCCCAAACTGCACGGACTAAGGCTGTCACGAATGATCGAAAAATCGATCAACCATCGATTGAGGTCATAATCGACGCTTTATTTCAATGATCGATTATTTGACTGGACATGTGCTGTCATACTATCTTTTTGTTAAACAAAGGGGAAATATTGATGCACATACTATTGTTTCACATAAAGGACCTATTTCGACGACAAATGTGTGTGTGAACAGGGTTAAAACATAAAACCAATATATAGCTTCAAGTCGCGGCACCACGCGAGTTAAAGTTAGCCAAAACCCAGTCATCATTGTATGCGTGATCACTCAGTTGAATTTGACCCTAGTTTTCAAAGTGTTCAAGTGTCAAACACCAATAAATAAATGAGTAAATAAATAAAATAAATCCCTGGAAAGATTGAGCCTCCAAGGGAAAGCATTTTCACACTGAACAGGGGCTGAATCATTATCATTCATGGGCCGAACTTTCCGGTTCCAGCATCACTGGCTCACTGCCATTAGCGGTGATAACAATTTAACAAAAATAACATAACACTCAATGATGCCTTACTGTCAATGGCTACATTGTATTCCTTGCCAATAAGACATTGTCAAGTGTTGAGTTGTTTTTGTTTTTATTAATTTGATACATGATCAACAATTTTAACTTACAGAAAGTGAAAAGGGAAAAACTTCGAAATGCCATGTTATTTTTAAAGTATGATGATTTATTTTGTTCTCCGACGTATCGCAACCGGAAGTTTTATTTCCACGTGTAAAGCTTTGTTAACTTGACATTCCCTAAGGCTAAATTCATTATCATTACACATTGAGCACGGATGGGGCCATTAGAGAGTTTAGTTTGCATTTTTCTATGATTTGAAATTTGAATCTATGCGATGTAGATTCTGTTTTGTCAAATTTTTCAAGGTTTGGTGTTCGCATTTACGATTAGGATATTTTAATTTTTAACCCCTCCCAAGTTATATCATAGACAAAGTCCTAGGAAACAAGACAGAAATATTAACTATAAATAATCGAATAACCGTTGATTTTTATGACAAAATAATCGATTATGAAAATTCATAATCGTGACAGCCTTAGCACGGACTAGAGATTTTGTATTTGGCATGAAGCTTTCTTCTGAGCAGTTGAAACAATTGGACAAAAAAAATTGCTGGCGAATCTGTTATGTGGTCTGTTTTTGGTATTATGAAAATGTGAGTATTTTTTAACACTGAAGTCAATGGGAAAAAGATTACATGTTTACCTTTTTAAAAATATCTTCTCCTCTTCTCCTCACAACCCAATGGCCCAAATTGAAACATATATGGGCCACATCTTGGGGGTATTCTGTTTTAGTTTTGTTCAAATGGAGTCTCTTCCCTTTTTGGGCTTGGGCTTATGCCCAAATATCGTGAAATTCATTAAAAATCATCTTCTCATGAACCACAAGTGGGAATGCTTACTGTCTTGATTTCAAGGGATATGTCGACGCTATTTAAGCGGGTATATTCCTTGCAATAGTGCCATGTTAATCACATTCCCCTCCGTCCTTAGTGGCATTATGGATTCGTCAGACATGAAGGGGCTATATGGTTTCTAAACTATTCTAGATAACTAACAATAAAGTGTTACAAGTCACGCCGGGTTAGTGTCATTCTGCTTGCTTTGGCAAACTACAAGCTTTTTAGCTGTATTACTCTTTATTGAGAATAGCAGCAGCAATATAGCTTGGGAATGTAGCGTGAAGTTTCTTTTTCACATAGTGAAAAAGGAGTTTGTCAGTGTTCCAAGCCTTAATATTACTGCGCTGACTTTACTTATCTAGCGATTCAAGTATTGCGGGTGAGGGGGTGTTCGATATGAATTATTCGTCTAACACTAATGTGGCAATTAGTCTACTCTGAGTAGTTACGCTCAGATCTGTCTGCTTTTCTTACAACTTACGAGTCTATTCCTCAGGTTAATCGCATTAACGTCATTTTATTCCTTCAGTTTCCTGGTTACTTTTTGTATTGCTTGGTCACGCCTTCGATACAGGCTGTATTCAGATGAGGGTACAGGTGGGATTCTGTTGATTGCGTGCATAATATGTATATTTTATTAGGCAGACATATTGTGGAATAGATTCTCTTAGTCTGGCTCTGCATTAGTATAGAGCTTTATAAGAATTTTGGGGCTAGTTGGATCAGTTATGAAGTTTTCAACAAGCCAGCTGTCTATGCATACGTTCTCTATTTTTGGCTTCATTATTCGGTGTGGTATATTCTTTCTAGGAACAGTCATTGGTTTTAATGGACCTAGGGAACAATGAATTATTTGGGGACGGTCCATGCCAGGTTTTTTTTTTTGTATCCTGTTCCATGTTCCAGTTTTCAACCATAAGTGGTACACGAGGCATATTCCTACTCTCATATAATCGAACGGTTACAATTGGGAGATTCATTATTGGAATTAATTGTACACCTGAACATGGTCGCCTGTATGTTGACTAAGAAGTGTATATGTTCTACCAGATAACTTTCCATTGGGATTCAATTGGACAGGTTTAAGGTTGTACATATTTATATCCCCGGTTTTCGACCTATCTACATATTCTGGATGCGGCATGCGTTTTGAAGTTTGCAATTTTAATAACCGGGATTGCCACAATATAGCCTTAGCTGCTGAGGTGGCATTAAGCACCAATAAATTAATACTATTTTAATAATAATTAATAGCTGAGTGCCTTTTTGACGAATATATATATTATTCGGTACCGCTTTTTCACTGTTTCCAGACCGCTCCCCTCTCTGCTTTGAAGATTATTCCTTCAAAAAAAAGGGGGGGGGGGGTGTTTTCCTCTTTACCTCTTCTGGCTTTTTAATAAGTGTGTGTAACTATGAGTTAAGCTGTTATCATCTGTAGATTATTCTGATATGTACAGCTTGTTACATTACATATGGCGTGTGTTTGTGGGCGTTAGTCTCTCACTCTCGGACATGCCTTTCCTAATTTTAAGTGTCTTATTCTGGACTAGCCTTAAAATTGGGGGCTCGTTACACCCATTTAGCGTAATCATTTATGTTAAGTAATAGGGAACTACTTGCATATTGCTCCTTATTTTGGTGGTATGTCTTCTCTGTTGTGGTATAGCGAGACATATAGGTAATTCCTTAAAATTTTAATCTCCTTTTCACTTTGGGAGTTCTAATGCAGGCTAAAGAGTTGTAGTTTTGGTCTGCTAATTCTTTCAAGTCCTAGGCCCTCTGCCTTTTTATGATTCAGCTAAGTGTGGGCCATTGGTTTTAGTATTAAAATATGATAAATTTAAAGTAATTTGTATATTTTTAATACTTACCAATGGCCCAGATGGGAATGGCCCTCCCATGAGTGGGCACTCATACCTCCCTGCTGAGTTATCACTTCAGTAGGCACAACTAGGAAGAATGATGTTGGCGCCAATTCCGGTCTCTTCCTGGAAACTGCGCATGCGCAGGTACTAAAAGTATGGAGGGCCAGATAGGACTTTTAATTTTTGGTATTGTATGCAAATTTTGGGGATTGGGGGTTCAAAGTTTGTGTTTGGCCCTTAACTGGTACAGTGCTAAGTTATTTTTGGTCATCAAAATTTGTTCATGTGTCTTTGCCTTGTTACAATTTATGGGAGAGTGTCAAGGGGCACTCTCCCATAAATTGTAACAAGGCAAACCCACATAGACTAAGTAATTTCACTTCTAAGATAATATGAAGCACATCCACAGAATATGACACCTTTTGGCTGGTGTACTTACTGTTCATATTAAAGCCCTGATAGTGGCTTCTAGCACTCTACCAGTTAATAATATTGAGGTTGCACCAGCTAAGTCTGGGCCATTGGTAAGTATTAAAAATATACAAATTATTTTAAATTATACATTTTCCGTATTTGTATCCAGGTGAATCACATCTACCATAGGCTTAAATATCTATTTCTTTTTTACTGGCACACCTGGTAAATTAATTATTTTTTACATGTCATTTGGGTGAAAAGTGCTCTGTCATATTATCCATAGTGTTTTATGGCAGGGAATATGGACGCACACAGAAATCTCTCCGACAAGCATTGAAATCTTCTTGAGAGCTCCACAAAATCTCCCTGACTGCCACATTCAGGGTTAACAGGTCTAGACATAATCCAGGCATGGGCAGTGATGTCCATGCATGCATTTACCAGGTAATAAAATGCATCATCAGCAAAATTTTAATTAATGAAGCACCAGGTTGCTTTTGATGGTTATTCCTATAATTAGGGTTTGGTATCTAATATTATTATATGACTATGTAATTTAACTGCTAAATATCACTACTGTATGAGGATCCTTTCCTGGTCCCCAGAAAATCCACAGTGTGGAATCCGATTCCATATCAATATAGTATAACAGACTATTTACGGATGTGTTCGAATTCGCATAATTAGCTGTTTCGGTCGCAGAGAGTTCAGGTTGACTGTTCACTTTGTTACGTATTCATGCACATCGGGTGATTTCCCAGAAGTGTGCACCTGTTACAAAAATAAGTGTGAACAAAAATAGTTCCTTTTTACTTCCATCCTATTTACCAAAAAAGATTTGGGGAATTGTTAATGCTAGCGTTGGCATGTGATGTTGAAATATAAGTCATATAATAAACCTTTTATCACTACAGTGAAGTGATCTGGGTCATCACATCACGTCGAGTTGAGGAGGTCAGATCGCCGGATCAAACTCACTGCCTATGGCAGCTCGTTTGATCCGGCGATCTGACCTCCTCAACTCGACATGATACTATGACACAGATCACTTCACTGTAGTGATAATATGTATTGCATCTGTGGAAATATTGCCCACCAGTGGAAAGTGACCAGTCCATGGCAGCCGTACTGTAACATTGAGTATACACAGCAATCGCCACATAAGAAGCCTTTTAATTGAAGCAGCAGCACTGCTCAACAGAATCCATAGATGGGCTTCTAGCTCTCTATGAGTTAAAAGGAAACAATTATTATTGTTATCGTTATGTTTATTATTTTTTTCCAGGAATTAACATAGAATCTCGTAAAAAACAGTTGCATTTAAGTTTAGCATATCAGCATCAAGAACCAGATCACAGCAAACTTCAGGAACTATCAAAAGAAATAAATCTGAATGCTGATGTAAGATGGGATATAAGAATTTATTCTAGGGATAAAAGAGCAGCTAAAAATGAGGTAGGATACAAGATAGTGAAAAATAATCGAAGTTATCCTCTATTATTGCATATCTAGACTAAAATGAAACACAACATTTTTTTTTCTTTTAACCCTTTAACCAACATAACGGCCAAAACCAGCCACCTCTATTCACAAAAATTACCAATTAATTTTCATTATTAGCTCACCTGCGCGAAGCTTTACTAATCACTTTCCGTCCGTCGTCCGTCCGGCGTTAACTTTACATTATCGACTTCTTCTCACAAACTACTCAACCAAATTTAACCAAATCTGGTGTGCATGTTCCCTATCATATGTCAATTCAAGTTTATTCAAAGCAAGTTGACTCTCACCCCTTGTTAGGTCCACGTCCAAAAAGTGAGCCTAAATCTTAAAAAATCTTCTTCTCATGAACCAGCAGTTGCAGGGACTTGATATTAGGTGTGCAGCTTCTTTTTGAGGTGTAGACTCAGATTTGTTCAAGAGAAGTTCGAGGAGCTATATTTGCCTTCGTTATGGGAGGGGCAATAATTTTTGCCCCGCCCAAAATTTCTATTTTCCAAACCGAGAGGCAGATTTGAACCAAATTTGATATGAGTGCTTATTGGGTCATAAGTACTTAATTTATGCAAAAAAAGATTTTTCTGTCACCCCATGGGAACCGCAGGAGCTAAAAATAGAAAAAAATTAAAACGCCCATATCTCCAAAACTACACGGCACTGAGAATTCTTATTTGGTGTGAAGCTTCCTTAGGACCAACAGAATGGAATGGTAAAAAAAAATGCTATCGGTTTTATCATGGGGTACTTTTTTCGGACTTTGAAAAAGTGCTGAGTCAGCATTTTTAGCTCACCTGAATGAAAGTCAGGGTGAGCTTTTCTGATCACTCTTCGTCTGTCGTCGGTCCATCCGTTGTCTGTCGTCCATCGTAGTGCGTGAAGGTGGTGCTTGAGCCTCTTTCTCCTAAACCACTGGCCACATTTTAATTAAATTTCATGTAAATAGTGGTTATATAGGGGCATTTTGATTTTTATGCAAATTAGGTTTCGGCTCATATTGAGCAGAGGGGTGGGGAAAAATGGCCAAATTTTTTGAAAATCTTCTAATGAACCACCAATAGCAGAGACTTGATATGTGGTATACAGAGTGCTTTTGAGGTTTAGAATCGAGTTTGTTCAAGAGAAGTTTGTCTGGCATTATTTGCCTTCGTTATGGAAGGGTCAAACATTTTGGCCACGCCTAAAATTTCTATTTTCAGAACCGTGAGGTCGATTTGAGCCAAATTTGATTTGAGATGATAATGGGTCATTGATGGAAAATTTTTTTTCTCACTGCCCCGTGGGAACCTCGGGGGCTAAAAATAGGGAAAACCTTAAAACTTCAATATCTCCAAAACTACACGGCACAGAGAATTTTTAGTTTGTATAAAGCTTACTTTTATCCAGTAGAATAGAATGGTTAAAAAAAATCCCTATCGGTTTGATCACAAGGTACTTTTTTCAGGACTTTTGAAAAAGTGCTGACTCGGCACTTCTTAACACTGTAGGCAATGGGAAAAACATTAAAAAATCTTTTTCTCCAGATCCAGCAGGCAGAATGTTTTGATATTTGGTATGCAACATTGTAGGGTGGATCTGATTCATGTTTGTTCAAATCGGCCCCCTGGGTTCATATTTGGGCTCAGTATAGGAGCCCGATTTCGAACTTAGTGCATTTCAGGCAAATTTCTTAAAAAGTCTTCTTCTCCAGATCCAGCAGGCAGAATCTTTTGATATTTGGTATGCAACATTGTGGGGTGGATCTGATTCAAGTTTGTTCAAATCGGCTCCCTAGATTCATATTTGGGCTCAATATAGAAGCTCGAATTCGAACTTAGTGCATTTCAGGCAAATTTCTTAAAAAATCTTCTTCTCTAGATCCAGCAGGCAGAATCTTTTCATATTTGGTATGCAACATTGTGGGGTGGATCTGATTCACGTTTGTTCAAATCAACTCCCTGGGTTTATATTATGGCTCAGTATAGGAGCCCAAATTTGAACTTAGTGCATTTCAGGCAAATTTCCTTGAAAATCTTCTTCTCAAGATCCAGAAAGCAGAATCTTTTAATATTGGGTATGCCCCATGCTTAGGGGGGTGAGATTCAAGTTTGTTCAAGCCAAGTCCCTGGGTTCATATTTGGGCTCACTGTGGTAGCCCGAATTATAACTTAGTTCAAAACGAGGAATTTTCTTTAAATATCTTCTTCAGATCCAGCAGTCGGAATGTTTTGATATTTGGTGTGCAGCATCCTTAGTGGGATGAGATTCAAGTTTGTTATAGCCAAGTCCCTGGGTTCATATATGGGCTCCCTGTGGGAGCCCGAATTATAACTTAGTTCAATATGAGGAATATTCTTCAAAAATCTTTTTTTTTAGATCCACTGGTCAGAATCTTTGGATATTTGGTATAAGCTTTTCTTAGGAGGAGCAGATGCAACTTGTTGAAATCAATTCTCTGGGTTGATATTTAGGCTACCATGTCAGGTGAGCGCCCTCAGGTCCCCTGGGGTCTCTTGTTTAACACTGTGGGTAATGGGAAAACATTTAAGACTACTTTTCTCCCAAACCACTGCTCCAAAAGCTTTCAAATTTCACATATAACATCTTTGGAAGATTGTTTCACATGTTTATTGAAATCAATTCCCTGGGTCCATATTTGGGCTCTCTATGGGAGCCCAAATGTTTAAATTAGTGCAGTATGAGGAATATTCTTTAAAAATCTTCTTCTTCAGATCTACCAATAAGAATCTTTTGATATTTGGTATGCAGCATGCTTAGGGGGGTGAGATTCAAGTTTGTTCAAGCCAAGTCCCTGGGTTCATATTTGGGCTCACTGTGGGAGCCCGAATTATAACTTAGTTCAAAATGAGGAATTTTCTTTAAAAATCTTCTTCAGATCCAGCATTCGGAATGTTTTGATATTTGGTATGTAGCATCCTTAGGGGGTGAGATTCAAGTTTGTTCAAGCCATGTCTCTAGGTCCATATTTGGGCTCTCTGTGGGAGCTCGAATTGTAACTTAGTTTGGAATGAGGAAATTTTTATACTGTACCAATGACCCAGACTTAGCTGGTGCTAACTCTAAAAAATCCAGGGCCAAACACAAATTTTGCCCCCCAATCCCCAAAATTTGCATCTAAAACCAAAAGAAATCATGTCCTAAAGGACCTCCATACTTTGCCCTTACAGCGCATGCGCAGTGTCAAGGACGTTCCGAAATTGGCACCAATTATCATTCTCTGTTTGGCCCTTCATCAGTCAATATCTCACTGATCTTTGTGCTTGTAAATCTCAGTTTAAAGGATGCCAGACACGTAATTATTGGAGAAATGGTGATTCTAAGGAGGATATAGAAGGAGGAGAGGAAAAAGGAGTGACAAAAAATAATCAGGGCTGTACTTAAAATTTTTTATGAAATTATGTTAAGTTGCCTATTTTCGAGGCATGGGCCTGTTGTTGTCATTCTTACTATAAAGTTGCACTGCTTATTCAGTGTTTCCTCTCCCCTGGTCTTCTAAGTCCCCCCTTGCTATTCTCCCATGCTTTTGGCATATTTTTGAGAAAGATCATTTCTAAATTCTCTTGGGAGAGTTAGCTTGGTTACAGAATGTATTCTGTTATTTTCCCCATAGTTACGTTTTCACCCATGGGTGTATAAACGTTGTGTTCTGCATCTTCCATCTGATGTTCTGCAGATTCTCCCCTGGGAGTCTCTGTCTTGCATCAGATAGAGTGTAATTTTGATGACTGATTTCGGGCCAGTTTTGTCAGTGCCTGGAGTCATGTTTTCTGGTGTTTTTACACTGTTTGTTTACATTGGCAACAGTCTCTTTTGAGGGGGGCTGTTTGCCTTTGGAGTAGTTTATCTCACTATAAGATGCATTATTATTGTCCGTAAGTGTTGCATTAATTATTTAATATAATTTTAAAATTTTTGACCACACTTAGCCTTGGGATTCATTGGGGCTCAACGTTACTTTTCAGAAACTTGGGCTTCGCTGAAAAAATATTTTTCAAAAATTATTTTGATTTTCAATTGTTTTTTCATTATTAATGGATCATGTTATTATGTATCTTTGTGTTAGGGGTTTGTGCGAGTAACTAGGACTTGTTGACTTTTCACAATGAAAGGATATTGTTCAAATTGTAATAGGAAGAAATCTTCCTCTGACTTTCATGATCATTGTATTAATTGTAGTCAGTGTTCTCGCACTAATCCCTGTTCTATATGTCAATATTGGGATGACAAACATTGGAAACGTGTGTCACGATATGTTGTTAGTGGAGAAAGGGCTATGCCGGCTCTTTCTCCGCAGGGTCACTCTACTCTATCAGTTTCTATTTCAGAGGAACAAGAACAGGGTGATGTTTCCATGTTATCTTCCGCAAGTGCGCTTCCGTCGTCACAAATGAATACAGAGCTAGCGGCAAAAGTGCTCATGGAGATAAGACAAATGTCGTCCGCTAGCTCGCCCGGTGTAGCATCCATTCACTGAATGGTTCGGCAGCCGGGTTCGTCCGATGCGGTCCAGGAGGAAATGTTGGGTGATGCGAGCACTATAAACATTCAACGTGCACACCCAGTGACGGCGGATAGTAGGAGAGATCGGAGGAAGCCTTTGAGTCCGGTTCCTAGCTCGTCCAGGTCCAGCCGAGCCGCGAGCGAGAGAGGCCCCTCTCTCGTACAACAACATCTGGGACCAGATGTTGTGGTACAAAGTGTGTCGCAAGCAGAGCACACGTCCGTCGCTCGGGGCGCTCCGTTGTATAGGCAGTCCGCGGAGACTGCTCAGGCTTCTTCCTCTCATCAGCGCACACGACCGCACCTTGGCTACGTGACCGCCGATATTTTACCAGCTTCGCCGATCAGGGATTCTTCGGCGACCAGGTCACGCCATCCGGTAGCCAGGGACACGAGGCCGGTGGACTCCGGACATTCGCATAGGAAGAGTATGCGGGAGTCACCAGATGCGGAGCTGCCCTCGGCGAAGCAGCGAAAGACTGCGCCTCCGCAGGCCTCGATGTCGGACGTGCTTGTGCAAATAGCACAACTTATCGCAGCATCCCAGCAACCGACAGAAACGGTGTCGGATCGGGAATTATCCGACGGCGCTGGGTCGGTACGCTCCGCCAAAGCATCGGGGGCGGACGACCGGGAGCATCATGAGGTCCGACCGGATGGTGAAAGGGATACGGATGACTTGGAGCTATCCCTTTCGGAACAACATAAAGCTGCCGTGGACTTCATCCGGCACTTTCTTCCTCATGTTGTTCCGTCGGGCCAGACTGCTGCGGTTCCGGACAAGAGAATTATAGCGTCATTGGACTCTGATTTTTTTGAACGGTTCAGGGACATCGCTCCCGAGTTTCCGTCTCAGTCCAATAATGTTGCAAGAACATTTGAATTATTGAACGACGCTATATTCAAACTTGCTTCCAAAACAGGAAAAGCAGGTTTCTTGTCCGCCAATACTCTCAACCTGCCTTTCATTAATGCAAGGAATAAATTCGATACGGCAGGACAGGGTATCCCGAGAGTTCCTCTGCGTATGGAGGCGGAAGACTTAGAATTATCATTACCGTCGTCGGCGTCTATTCCAACCGCGGTGTTGGAGACAACTATTTCGTCTAACAGAGCCAGTTTAGATGCCTTATCTTACGCAGACCACCTTACTAAGGCATTATCACTGCGTCTTCAAGGGAAAGAATTCCAGGATATACAATCCTCTTTAAGACTTCTTTCAAGGGCAGTAGCTTATTCCACGTGTAACTCCGCCCTTTCAGTGGCAAACCTGGAGTTGGTTAGACGTGACACAGCCCTAACTACATCCACACTCGTGGATAGTAAGGTGAAGAACTCTCTTAGAGTCGCTTCGGTCTCCGGAGAACTTCTCTTCGACGGCAAGCTTTCTGCAATTTACGATAAAATTACAAAGAAAGCTTCGGATTCTCTGCTGTTCAAATCTGCTTCTAAGAAGTCGGACACGGCAGATAAGAGTAAGACAGGCACTTCTGGGTCTAATGCGCCCAAGAGAGGTTCCTATAGAGGTTCCGGTGCGTCCTCTTGGTCTTATTCAAGAGACCATCAAGGCAGCGACTCACGTTCGGGACGTCCTTCGGGCCGGGACAACCGGTCAGACGCCCCGAGGTCAACGGGACGAGGTGCGGGTCGTGGAGGACGTGGTTTCTCCTACCGCAGGCCTCGCAGGTCCAGGAGGTGATGGCTTCAACCTCTATCGCGTACCGGTTGGCGGAAGGTTGTCGAGTTTTTCACAAGAGTGGGCGTCGATTACGGACGACCCTTGGGTGAGAGGGGTGATTTCGGAAGGTCTAAAGATATCCTTCAAACGAAAGCCTCCATTAACTCGAAGTCCAAAATGGACTCAACTTCCATCAAATCCGCAGAAAAGAGATGCTCTGTTATCAGAGGTGCAGTCTCTTTTAATGAAGAACGTGGTAGAGGTCGTAGAAAACCAGGAGACACCGGGATTCTACAGCCATCTGTTTCTGGTTTCCGAAACCAGACGGCTCGTTCCGTCCAGTCATAGATTTGAGCTGGATAAACAAGCTGATCGTCGCTCCGAAGTTTTATATGGAGACGATTCGATCGGTCAGAGCGAGTATTCGGGTGAACGATTATGCAACAAGCATAGATCTCAAAGATGCATACTTTCACGTCATGGTACATCCGACATTCAGAAAGTATCTACGCTTCGCAGTCCTAGGGGTGGTGTATCAATTCCGGGCGATGTGCTTCGGATTGAATCTAGCACCCTGGGCTTTCACTCGGGTAATGAACTCGGTAATGATGTATTTCCGAGCTCATTCGTCTACGATAACGTCAGCCTACCTGGACGACATTCTTCAGAGGTACGGCAACGAGTTAACGCTTCAGAACGATGTGCAGAATCTGCTTCTATTGCTCTGACATCTCGGTTTTATAATGAACGAGGAGAAGTCGGATCTGGTGCCGTCCAAGTCATTCACACATCTGGGAATGAGCTTCGAGACGCACAACAATCTCGTTCGTCTGCCGTTAACCAGAGCGAAATTAGTCAGTTGTTACGCTCGCTATTGTCTGCACGCAGACAAAGTCACAGCGAGGGAGTTTATGAGACTGATAGGTCTGTGCGGAGCCGCTGCAGATCTCATTCCGATGGGGCGGTTACGCACGCGTCCTCTCCAAATTTTCTTGACTCAGAATTGGAGTGTGAAAATTCATTCGCTCGACGTAGACGTTCTCTTGTCAGATCAAGTGAAACGAGAGATTCAGACTTGGGCAAGCATTCAGTGGTTAACTCAGGGAGTTCTGCTGCAGTTGCCGGATCCGAGTTTTACCATTATGACGGATGCCAGTCAAACAGGTTGGGGTACATCATTGATCCCAACGGATTCGAGATGCCAGGGTCTTTGGGATCCACAATTCCTGGGCAAGCACATAAACATCAAGGAAATTATGTCAATTTGGCTTGCGTTACGTCATTGGATGGACATTATTCACAATGCTCATGTCCAAATCCTATCCGACAATACGACAGCAGTGGCGTATATACGGAATCAGGGAGGCACTCATTCAATTCCGTTGTTCAATCTAACGGAAAGAATCCTTCTGTTTGCTCTAGAACATCAGGTTCTTCTTTCGGTCCGTCATATACCGGGTCGTCTGAACGTACTAGCAGACTCCCTTTCACGAAAGGGTCGCTTGTTGCCGTCGGAGTGGACTCTCAACAAACAAGTATTCAATCAGATTTGCTACCAATGGGAACGGCCAATGATAGACTTATTTGCGACACATCTCAACAATCAGTTGCAGACGTATGTGTCTCCGTGTCCGGATCCAAGAGCATTTGCAGTAGACGCTCTGTCGATCCCTTGGGACGGAATGATAGGATATGCGTATCCTCCAGCGCCGTTAATTCAGCAAGTATTGCTAAAGATAAAACAATCTCAATGCAAGATTCTGTTGGTAGCATCTCTGTCTCCACAGAGACCGTGGATAAATCTACTCAGGTGTCTGTTGTGGGACCTACCGCGAAAGCTTCCTCCACGGGAGGATCTTCTTTCGCAGGGGAAATCGCGTCAACTCCATCACAACCCGCAAGGTCTCAACCTTCACGTTTTTCCGTTGTGCGGTCCTTCTTGCATGGCAAGCACTTTACAGGACGAGCAGTGGACGCGATTTCTAACTGTAGGAGGACCTCCTCTTCGCTAAACTATGCGGCTAAGTGGAAGGTTTTTCGTCGTTGGTGTAGGGATCATTCTGTTGATATTTTTTATCCCTCCATACCAGACATTGCAAACTTTCTAGTATACTTGTTTGACGAAATCAAACTGCAGCCTGTTACTATTAAGGGTTATAGGTCTATGTTATCTGATACCTATGCACATCATGATAGTTTACAAATTGGATCTAATGTCTCTTTATCTAAGTTAGTAAGAAACTTCTTGATAAATAGACCCAGAACTCTTAGGTTAATTCCTAAGTGGAATTTAGCTTGGGTTCTTCTTAAACTGAAGGAAAAGCCATTTGAACCTCTTGGGACAGTAGATTTCAAATTCTTGTCTTATAAGTCAGCTTTTCTCTTAGCTTTCTCTTCTGCTAGAAGAGTCAGTGAGCTTCATGCACTGTCGGTGGATGATTCTCACTATCGTAGTGTCGGGAACACTATCACATTCACTACTAATGTGGGATTTTTGGCTAAGAATCAGGCTCCTAATAAATATCCGGAACCTATTGTTATTAAGGCTCTTCCGTCTTCAGACGGGCGTAGGCCTTTACTCTGTCCTGTTAGAGCGTTACGTATCTATAAACAGAGATCTCAGTTTATCAGAAAGGGACGAAAACGTTTCTTTCTGTCTCTGATGCCTAATAGAAAGGACATTTCGGTCCATTCTATTGCTAGATGGATTCAATTAACTATCCGTACTGCTTATGAAAATTTATCTTCTTCTCAGCAGTCTGTGCTTAAGATTTCGGCTCATGAAGTAAGAGCTCTTGCTACTTCTTGGGCTTACGCTAATAGTATTGCTATTACAGATTTAATGAAGGCTGCTTATTGGTCTCAGCCATCCACATTCACAAATTTTTATTTCAAAAATATTGAGTCCATTTCTGGAGACCTGCATTGTTTAGGTCCATTATCTGTTGCTCAGAATGTCGTCCACTAAACAGTTGCAACTATAGTTATGCAGGCTTTCTGTTCCGGCAGTGACTCCGTCCGGCTGCCCTCTTCACTCTGGGCTATTTGGCACAGGGCAAGGGGAAGGGGGGGGGGGGGGAGGGTGTTCCCTTAGGTCACCTGCTTTATAGTGAAAAGCAAGGGAATGCCTCCTCCGAAGTCAGTATTTCTGAGTCGTTTCCGGGATGGTTTTAAAGTGTAATATTAATGTTAAATTCATTCATGTCATATTTTTAAAGTGTAGCTCGGTGTGAAGCATTTGTATATGTCAAGTGTCAAACGGGCGTTAATATACAATCCTCGGACACTTTTAAAGAATATAAAGAGTCTCAATTCTCTGGACTAACTTTATTTATTGGCTTACTTTAAAAATAATTAGTATAAAGGGTTATACTGGATGTTAATAGAGAACAGGAATGTTATTGTGCTCAATTATGAAGGGTATTGTATCTTTCTAATTTAACATAAAATAAGAAAGATACATGTAAAGCCTAATACTCCTTTTCTCCTTGAGGGGTTGCCTCTATATTATATAGTTGAGCTTATTGGATTTTCCTCTATGTCCTAGGCCCTCCAGCCTTTTTACTATTCAGCTAAGTCTGGGTCATTGGTACAGTATAAAAATGTTAAAAAATTTATAGTAATTTATATATTTTTTATACTTACCAATGACCCAGACAGGGATGGCCCTCCCAGGAGTTGGGAACTCTTACCTCCCCGCTGAGTACATAGCGCTGACCAGGCACTGCCAGTAAGAATGATAATTGGCGCCAATTTCGGAACGTCCTTGACACTGCGCATGCGCAGTAAGGGCAAAGTATGGAGGTCCTTTAGGACATGATTTCTTTTGGTTTTAGATGCGAATTTTGGGGATTGGGGGGCAAAATTTGTGTTTGGCCCTGGATTTTTATCCCCCCGAAAAAAAATTTCGGGGGATATAGTCGTCACGGGTTTTTTTTGTCCATCCGTCCGTACGTCCGTCGGTCCATCCGTTTACATTTCGTTTCCGGATGATAACTTCCCTTGAAATAGTTTGATTGTAACCAAACTTGATATGTGGCTTAAACATATAAAAATACAGGTCAAGTTCGAATGCGGGTTCATCCTGATTAATATTACCAGAGTTATGCCCCTTTTTAATTTAGAAAATCTTATCATTTTTGGTTTCTGGATGGTAACTTCCCTCAAGATAGTTTGATTGTAACCAAACTTGATATGTGGTGCAAACATATCAAAATACGGGTTAAGTTCGAAAATGGGTTTGTCCTGATTAATTTTACCAGAGTTATGCCCCTTTTCAACTTAGAAAATCTTATGATGACCACACTTTTTTCGGGGGGATCAGCTGCCCCGTGGATGTGGCAGCCCTCTAGTTTAGAGTTAGCACCAGCTAAGTCTGGGTCATTGGTAAGTATAAAAAATATATAAATTACTATAAATTTTTTAACTTTTCTTAGAAAATCTTCTTCTTCAGATCCAGCAGTTGGAATGTTTTGATATTGGTGTGCAACATCCTTAGGGGGGTGTGATTCAAGTTTGTTAAATCCAAGTCCCTGGGTTCATATTTGGGCTCCCTGTGGGAGCTCGAATTATAACTTTGTTCAATATGAGGAATTTTTCTTTAAAAATCTTCTTCTTCAGATTCAGCAGTCGGAATGTTTTCATATTTGGCATGCAGCTCCTTAGTGGTGTGAGATTCAAGTTTGTTCAAGCTATATCCCTAGGTTCATATTTGGGCTCACTGTGGGAGCTTGAATTGTAACTTAGTTCAAAATGAGGAATTTTCTTTTATTAATCTTCTTCTTCAGATCCAGCAGGCGGAATATTTTGATATTTGGTATGCAGCATCCTTAGGGGGGTGAGATTCAAGTTTGTTGAAGCCACGTCCCTGGGTTTATATTAGGGCTCCCTGTGGGAGCCCGAATTATAACTTGATTCAATATGAGGAATTTTTCTTTAAAAATCTTCTTCAGATTAGCGGTCGGAATGTTTTGATATTTGGCATGCAGCATCCTTATGGGGGTGAGATTCAAGTTTGTTCAAGCCAAGTCTCTTGGTTGATATTTGGGCTCCCTGTGGGAGCCTGAATTATAACTTAGTTCAATATGAGGATTACTCTTCAAAAATCTTCTTCTTCACATCCACCAGTTAGAATCTTTTGATATTTGGAAAACGGCATCCCACTGGAGGTGAGATTCAAGTTTGTTCAAGTCAAGTCCCTGGGTTCACATTTGGGCTTCCTGTGGTAGCCTGAATTATAACTTGGTTCAATATGAGGAATATTCTTTAAAAATATTTTTTTTTTAGATCCACTGGTCTGAATCTTTGGATATTTGGTATAAACTTTCAAAGGAGGGGCAGATGCAACTTGTTGAAATCAATTCCCTGGGTTTTATATTTAGGCTACCGTGTCAGGTGAGCACCCTCAGGCCCCCTGGGGCCTCTTTTTTTTAGCTGCGATGAGCAGCTCTATATGTGGCAATGTCAGTCTGTCTGTCGGTCGGTCAGTCACAGAGTTTGTCACCAACAAGTTTTTTTGTCACCAATGAGTTTTAAAACATCATTGGCGTTGCACGAATCGTTGCAGCTTCGGCACTGTGACAGTGCGTCTTGTTTTCTCAAAAACATAGGTTATGACCCCTCTTTGGAATGACCTCGTTCCAATAAGGGGTCATAACCTATGTTTTTGAGACAAAAAATAAAAAAAAATGAGTTATTCAAGAATTTTGTTTGCAAGTGTTGTCTGCTTTTCATTGTTAGGTAAAGGGTTAAAAGGATAATAAGCTGTGAATTTGAAAAACATAGGGTGATCATTTGACAAAACCACAATGTTTGTTATACAAAAGTTCCCTTTTGTTTCATATATCATTCGTATGAATGTGCTTGTATCAATTAAATAAATTAACTTGAAGGCAAGAATTTATTGGCCGTATTATCGGAAAACTATTCCATAGCTACCCGATCACTCACAGAAATTTCCGGCTCAGTGCAATTTTCTGTATTCATCAAAATTAGGTCTCACAAAAAGACAGATATGAAGTTTGTACAGATTTGTTAGCTCCACCTGGCAAGTGTCAGTGCAGCTTTTCTGGTAATGATTTGTCCCTCATCTGTCCATCCATGATCTGTCTGTTGTCAATATTTTGTTTGACCAGGCCATAACTTCTTAACAACTGAATATTTTTTGACGAAACGTTAAAATGATAAGTATTATCAAAAGACAATGTGTCACGAATTATAGTATGTGGTATGTCAAGGTCACAGGCCCAATGTTAATTTGACAGAAAAACTTTGACATTTCACTGTTACTTTTGTCCAGTTCATATAACTCAGTGTGATTTACAGATCTTATTCATACTCGGTATAATTATTGCTCATGACTCAAAGGTGTGTCGCAACTTTGATCCAAGGTCATACTTGGTATAATTATTGCTCCTGTTAATTGAATAAAAAGTCTTGTAACATGTCAAGAAATTACCCTGACTCTTCCCAGTTTTCCTTTGGTTATAGACCAATTTGGCCTCAGTACATCCAATACAGGCATTTAATCTATTATATCTTGTTTGACAGAGCGCATGGAGCTCTGTCAAACAAAATATAATAGAATAAATGCTTAGTGTATCTCTAGAATACGGGAAAGTGACACAATCCCTGTTAATTGAATACTCCTGTTAATTGAATAATTTTCATTGGCAAAGTGGCCATTCAGTTAATAGGGTTTCACTGAAAAACAACATTGTATGATTGACAGTTCTTATTCATACTTGGTACAATTTATTTATTTATTATTTATCAACATATTTTGATATTTGATATACAGTATCCTCAGAGGGTTCAGATTCAATTTGTTCAAATAAAGTCCCTGGGTTGATATTTCTGTCCCTGGGGGTGGAGGGGGGGGGGGGGCAAATTTTAACATAGTATAAAATTGGTAATATTCTCCAAATTGTCTTCACCAGAATTACCAGTCAGATTCTTTAGATATTTGGTATACAGCATCCTTCATATTTGTTCTAGTTAAATAGAAAAAAATCATCTAGCATGGACAACAGAGTTATAAATGATTAAATAATTTCATTCCTCTGTAGTGTCTGTAGTGGTAACTAGCCATAGATGCTAATAAAATCCTTCTTTTAATGAACTTTGGTCAGGTAAGTGGCACAGGCCCTGTGAGGCCTCTCATTCTATTATATCTTAAAGGTCTGAATAACAAGGCAATCAAAAAAAAAATTTCTTGTTTCTCGGGCACCTCCTCGTCAAAAAGAATCTGCCACATCGCCCTTTTTTCAAATCTCTTCTATGACACTATTTTGCACTTCTAGAGCTCTGTCAAATAAGATGTAGTTGGTTAAATATTCAACTGCATCATGCGAAATTTTCACTGCTGAAAACATTGATTTGTCACATAATAGTGTAATTTGTTAAATTTCTGATTCCTTCTTTGTTCAGAACTATTTTGTGAATAGAAAAAAAAGAAAGAAAAAGCCTCCATCCCTCATTATAAAATTGAGGAAAAATTGTTTGAGAAACAATAAATTTTTCTTTATAGACCCAAGATATAATAGGTTAAATGCCTGTTTTGAATGGACTGAAGCCAAAAAGGTCTATACACAAAGGGAATTTGATGATCATCAATGTAATTTCTTAACATATTACATGATTTATTATTACCCCAGCCGATGAAGTCAGGAGGGGAATATTGAAATGGTGGTCCATCCATCCATCCATCCATCCATCCATCCATCCATCCATTTGTCTGTCCATCTGTCCATCCATCCATCACAAACTTTGTCTGCTTAACTCCTCCAACAGTTTTCACTGGATTTTTACAAAACTTTGAAGTATCAGTATCAAGTGTAGATGTGCATGTAGTCAGAAATTTTCAATGCAACAAATTTTGCTAGGTTACGGACCTTAGAAATAGCAAAATTTCCATCACAAAGGCTTCTCTGCTCAACACTCCGTTTTTTGAAGGATATTTTCAGTTGCGATCCATATGATTCCTTCAGTTGCAATGAACCAAATGAGGTATTTAACCTTGTCCAACAATGAAGTCCATTGACCATATCCGTGTTTGTTCGTCCATCTTTTCATCTGTCTTGATCATCTCATGCTTATTCCTATTATAACATAAAAGTTGGCGGGGGGATACAGATGCTGTTAGCCTCTCTTGTTCAATTAATAGGAGTTTGTTCTATAATCTATCTGCAATTAACAGGCTACTTTTTAGTCTAGTTGTGACAAAGTCAAACTCGACTTATAGTTTGATGAATGGCGGGCGGGAGTAAACAATTGGTTTCCGGATGATAAATTGATAATGGTTCAACCCATGTTTATGAAGCTTCATAGGTAGGTTGGTATCGGTAAGAGGAAGAACCCTATTAATTTTGGACTTGCTTGGTCAAAGGTCAAGGTCACAGTGACCTTAAACATAGTAAATTGTAAACAGTTGGTTTCCGGATGATAACTTGACTACAGTTCAAACCACATTCATGAAACTTCATATGTAGGTTGGCCTTTGTGAGAGGAAGGACCCTATTTATTTTGGACTCACTAGGTCAATGGTCAAGGTCACAGTGACCCTGAACATGGTAAATCAAAACAATTGCTTTCTGGATGATAACTTGATTATGGTTCGACCCATGTTCATGAAACTTCATAGTTAGGTTGGCATCAGTGAGAGGAAGAACCCTATTTATTTTGGACGCGCTAGGTGAAAGGTCAAGGTCACAGTGACCTTCAACATAGTAAATCGTAAACAATTGGTTTCTGGATAATAACTTGACAGTGTTTCTTCCCATGTTCATGAAACTTCATAGGTGCATTGGCATCAGTGAGAGGAAGAACCCTACTTATTTGGACTTGCTAGGTGAAAGGTCAAGATCACAGTGACCTTCAACATAGTAAATCGTAAACAATTGGTTTCCGAACAATAACTTGATAATGGTTTGACCCACATTCATGAAACTTCATAGGTAGGTTGGCCTAGGTGAGTGGAAGAACCCTATTTATATTAGACTCATTAGGTCAAAGGCCAAAGCCAGGTGTTATTGAGTGCATTTTTCATAATTGCTGGAAATCAAATTTCTTGACCCCCTAAAGCATTCCTGATGTACACACATGCATTTTTATGATAAAAAAGTGGGCATGGCCAAAATTTTTGAAAGTGGGTCACGCCCATATCTCGTTTGATATGACGTATGGATCTGGGACCAACTCCAAATGAGTCGACACTCGATGGAGATTCAAAATATGGGTCAAGATCACGGAGGTCACTTAGGAGTCATTGAGTGCATTTTTCATAATTGCTGGAAATCACATTTTTTGACCCCCTAAAGCATTTCTGACACACACATGCATTTTTTACATTAAAAAATTGTGAGTGACCAAAATTTTTAGCTGCGACAAGCAGCTCTATAAGTGGCAATGTTGGTCTGTCTGTCTGTCGGTCGGTCGGTCTGTTGGTTGGTCGGGCGGTCGGTCGGTCGGTCGGTCGGTCTGTCGGTCGGTTGGTCGGTCTGTCTTGACCAACGAGTTTCAAAACTCAACTTTTGAAATACTTGATGGAATGACTTTTTAGTTGGCATGTAAGTGTATCTTACTGATGTCTAGCCACTGTTCAATGCATGTGTTGTTCCAAATATTTTTCTTGGAGTTATGGCCCTTGATGAACTTGGAATTTTGTGAGATTGCACCACGTCGATGTCGCGATTTTTGAAAGTGGGTCATGCCCATATCTCAGACGTGGTATGACGTATGACACCAAATGAGTCGACACTTGATGGAGATTCAAAATATGGGTCAAGGTCATGGAGGTCACATAGGGGTCATTGAGTGCTTTTTTCATAATTGCTGGAAATCACATTTTTGACCCCCTGAAGCATTCCGGACGTACACACATGCATTTTCAACATTAAAAAAGTGGGCGTGGCCAAGATTTTTCAAAGTGGGTCACGCTTATATCACAGGCCTGGTATGACGTATGAACCTGGGACCAACACCAAATGAGTTGATACTTGATGGAGATTCAAAATATGGGTCAAGGTCATGGAGGTTACCTAAGGGTCATTGAGTGCATTTTTCATAATTGCTGGAAATCACATTTTTTGAGCCCCCAAAGCATTCCTGAGGTCCATACATGCATTTTTACGTTGAAACAGTGGGCGTGACCAGAATTTTTGAAAGCGGGTCACGCTCATATCTCAATCGTGATATGATGAATGGACCTGGGACTAACACCAAATGAGTCGACACTTGATGGAAATTCAAAATATGGGTCAAGGTCACAGAGGTCACCTAGGGGTCTGCCTGAAAGAGGCCACCAAAGTCATCAAGTGCATATTATTCAGAAAGACTGGGAAATACATTTTATTACACCTTAATGCATTTCTAAAGTTTATGAACAAATTTTATTACTCAAATTAGTGGGCAGAGCCAAAAATGTCCATTTCTGATTCTTGTATCGAACCCTTTGAATGCTGGTCACATATATGCCTTTTCTGGTTTCTTATAAAAAATTGTTCTGATTCCAGTATGAATATCTGGAAATACTATTAACGAAAACCCATTTCTGATTTGTTTAAAAATATTTTACTCCTGAAAATAAGCCTCCATAAATTCTCTTTCTCTATAGTTCATTCCTGATACTTTTAGCCTTTTCACACAGACTTGAATTTACTGGGTACAGTAAATTCTGTTTCTCTAGTGATTAAACCGACTTTTGTGCTTTTACAACTTGACATTGGATCAGTGATCCTATCGGGATTTTTTTTATTTTGTTAAACATATTTTTATTTGCCATAACTATTAAGCAAATAGGGATAGGAGGACAAGTGCGTTCCACTTAGTAGAAACCTCTCTCTCATAATGTGAATACAGAAAATGTTACAATGGTGAAACAAACAAGTATTTGAAATTCATAAATGTAAAATAAACTATTTGAAAGGGTTTGTATATATATATATTATATATGTGTGTATGTGGAAAACCCTTTAACTAACATGAAAAGCAGACGACACTTGCAAAAAAAATTCTTGAATAACTAATTTTTTTCATTTTTTGTCTCAAAAACATAGGTTATGACACCTCTTTGGAACAATCTCGTCGAGCTCGTTCCAGTGAGGGGTCATAACCTATGTTTTTGAGACAAAAAATGAAAAAATAATGAAAATTAATTGGTGATTTTTTAGAATAGTGCTGGCTGGGTTTGGCCATTACGTTGGGTAAAGAGTTAAATGAATATGAATATAGAGCATTAAACAAACACAAAAAAAAAAGAAAAAAGAAAGAAAGGCCACATTTGTACTGAAGGTATAGGAAATAGTTTTGTGTTTAGAAGTTTTATTCAATTAACAGGGTTATTCAATTAAAAAGTATCCAATTAAGTGGGCTCGGCTGTATAAATTATGGACTAAACTTGACTTCATATTTGTGTTTCTGCTATGATATAGCCATAGATGCTGAAGGTTACCTTAAACACCTGTAATTAATGAAATAATGGCAATCACTGTGGGAAGATTATGACTCCTCGTTGACATGCACTTGACAATTTTAATCCAGTTGTAGGTCAAATGCAGATCATTATGTATAGTATGTGGTGCATCTTTCCCTCAGATACAGGCAGTTAACAAGGTTAAACTATTCACTTCAGATTCGAAAAGTGATAAAAGCTTATGCGCCGCAGCTACAGGATGAATTGGAGCTGATTGATGGCGATTATATTTTTATTGAACCCAAAGAGGTTCTGGAAAGTGTGGATGGTTGGTATAATGGTACTTCTTGGCTCACTGGAATTAGTGGCACATTTCCTGGTAACTTTACACAGAGAACAGCAGAAACTTGGACATGGACGTTACACAGGTACACTAAATTGATAACTTTTGACAAAGAATTTAGCTGCAGTAAAACCTGTCTTGAGAGACCACTGTCATAAGAGACCACCTGTCTTGACAGACCGCTGTAACTTGGTACCATTTGGTTGTTTTACTCTGTAATGGACCTGTCATGAGAGACCACCTGTTTTGAGAGACCACTTTTGTCTGTCAAAAAGGGTGGTCTCTCAAGACAGGTTATACTGTATTCAAAACTCATGGACTTGATTTTATTAAATTTTAACTGACCACATGGTCTGTTTTGTCACATAGTGTCCTTTAAAATTGCAGCAAATATGTGTTTTAGGAGTTTCTGGAAAGGACATTTTGACACTAGCTCATTCAACACCATTTCTTAGTACGCTTTCTAAGAGCTTAACAAGAAATGATGTCACAGTTGGAATTCTCATTAAAGGTGAAAAGTGACAGAAATTATCCAACTCATGTTGTACGGTACTCTGATGTATCTTACAACAAGAGTATATTTCCCCAGTACAAGTAAAATCTTCTATACAAAATGCATGTAATGTTGAATATGCACAGCAATCATGGTATAAGTAAGGGTTATTGGCATGGGGCATCATTAAGGAACATCCTTTTTAAAAACTTTGGTAAAATCAAATGCTTTAACTCTTAACCTGTGGAGAATTTTAAAGAGATTTTCTTTAAATAAAATCTAGTCATGGCTGCTGTGAAGCAGCCATGACTAGATTTGATGAAAAATTCATCTAAATTTAACTTAAGAAATTATTGGTGCAAAAATCCATTTAATTTAAAGGGGGAAATTTGCTTAAATATCTGCAAATTATACATATTTAGGTGGCAAGAGAACTTCTGTCCTGGGTGGGAATATCTGCCAGCAGCATGTAAGGAGTTAAGTGCAAGTCTGGCCTCATGAGACACAACACAGACCAAAAAAATAAATAAAAAGGATGTAATTTTTTCTGAATTAAACATTATCAAGAATTATTAATTTGTATAGAGGATCAGAGTAGTGATGAAAGCCACAAAATGCAACTTTGGTGAATGAGAATGTAAACATAATGGATTATCCCATGGCACATCGCTCCAGATAAGCAGAGTATTTGCGTATTTACACAGTAAAATATGCAAGACAAGAAGAATGTTACTAAGGTAACACATGCCCTCCCCCCCCCCACCCTTGTAACCTTCACCTTGCAGATGCGGCAGAAACTATTATACATGACACACCTTCTGACTGTCCTTAACATTTGTAAAAAGTTTAACAATTGTACTATCATTCGTTTCTGAGTTATTGCTGAGACACGAATATTGACCTGTTTTTAGTGTGACCTTGAAATGTGGCCTTGACCTTGAAGGTACGAACCCGGCTATGGTGTGCGACACATCCTCCCATGGTCCTTTATAATTGTGTTAAGTTTGATGACTGTGGCCCTAACCGTGTTCAGTGTGACCTTGAAATGTGACCTTGACCTTATGGACCTGGCTGTGGTGTGTGACACATCCACCTATTGTCCTTTATAATTGAGTGATGTTAGATGATTGTAGCCCTAATAGTTTTGGAGTTATGCTTGAGACACGATTTGTGACCCTGAACATATGAAGGTCAATTGTGACCTCCACCTTGCAGATGCGGCGGAAACAATTATACACGACACACCTTCTGACTGTCTTTAACATTTGTAAAAAGTTTAACAATTGTACTATGATTCGTTTCTGAGTTATGGCTGAGACACGAATATTGACCAATTTTTAGTGTGACCTTGAAATGTGACCTTGACCTTGAAGGTGCGAACCCGGCTATGGTATGTGACACATCTCCCATGGTCCTTTATAATTGTGTGAAGTTTGATGACTGTGGCCCTAACAGTTTTCGAGTAATTGGCTTGGACATACACACACACATGGACAGATGGACAGTCGGACACACGCACACTTCAATCACTATATGCCACCCGACCTAAGTCGAGGGGGGGGGGGGGGGCATAAAAAATAAATTGGGTTTGTGTATCAAAAATCAAAGAAACCACCAAAACTGCAATTGATGAAAATCCTTTAGTGTAACTTACATGACCAGTCTTTTTCACAATGAATCCATGTATCAAACTGTTTTGACTCCATATTCTGTATACAGCTTTTATTTGCATTTTAAACATTTATCTGAACTTATCTTCATATCTATGTTGCTGTCATGATATAGCCAAACATGCAAAAAATAAGCCTTGAGCACCAGTGAACTTCAGCCTTTGGATTGAAGAAAAGTGTGTCAATTTCTTCGAAAGTACAGTGGAACCCTGTTAATTGAACTGCCCTCTTGCCAGAAAATAATATTTGGTTAACAGGAGTATACAATTAAAAGGAATTGAGTAATTTTCCTATCTTCTGGTTATAAACTGAGAATTTATCTCTCACCGAGCTCTGTCAAACAAGATATATAATAGATTAATGCCTATATTGGATATATTTAGGCCAAAATGTCTTTAAATGTGAGGAATTATGTAGATGTCAGAGTAGTTCTTTGGCAGATTATAAGATATTTTATTCAATTAACAGAGAGCATGGTGGCTAAGTGGTTACAGAATTGGACTTTGAACCGAAAGGTTCACAGTTCGATCCCTGCCAGGGGTAATTGCATAGTGTCCTTGGGCAAGATGTGTCATCCTGGTTGACTCGGTGGGGGCACGTTGCGCTCTATACTAAGGTGTGGCCCAGCTTGTGTGGAGTTAGGGAGTCTGGCAGTTGCTCGCCATTTCTCGGGTACACTGGCTTCCTCCACCGTAAAACTGTCTGACATGAAGTGACCCTGGCTGGCAAAAGTGTTGTTAAACCCCAGTAAATAAATAAATTCAGTTAACAGTAATTTACTCTATAACCTATATTCAATTAATAAGTCATATCCCACGTGGGAACTTCAGGAAGCAGAGCAGTGCATGTGTACTGCAGTAATCAAGTTCTGCTTGACAGATAAAATAAAATCCGGACTCATCACCTGGGATCAAAGTCATCTGAAGTGGATGGCATAAAGAATCCACTAAACTTTACTTCATACCTATCTGTGGTCATGATGTTGCCAAAGATGCTGAAAATGATCTTAAACATCAATAAATAACAGGTCATATTTGAACTGAAGAAATAGCGAAGATGTAAAAGGATTTTTCAATCAAAGATATACAATTACGTGGACTCCACTGTACGTGTACTTAAATAATTATGTCCCCAAACATATCTAACCAGTGAACAGGCTATCAGCAATTTGAAAATTGGAGATTTATACTCAGAATTTCTTATCAACGTACCCACAATTGTTTACAAGAGGATTGCACTACAGTGGAAGTACCTAACTCGAAAGTATACTCTCTATATTTTTATACTGTACCAATGACCCAGACTTAGCTGGTACTAACTCTAAAATATTTAGGGCCAAACGCAAATTTTACCCCCCAATCCCCAAAATTTGCATCTAAAACCGAAAATTACATGTCCTACATGGTCCTCCATACTTTTACTCCACTGCGCATGCACAGTGTCAAGGAGGTCTTGAAAATTGCCGCCAAAAATCATTCTTTGTTTGGCCCTCAATACAGATACACTTCACCGTTATTTGTGCTTGTAAATCTCAGTTTTAAAGATGCCAGACGCATAATTATAAGAGAAATGGTGGATATATGGTGGAAATAGAAGGTGGAGAGGAAAAAACAGTGGAAACAAATGTTCAGGGCTGTAACTTATAATTTTTTACGAAATTATTTCATGTTACCTATTTTCGAGGCATGACCTTGTGGTCATTCTTGCTATGAATTGGCCTATTGTTTAATCAGTGTTTTCTCTCTCCCTCCCTTTCCTTTATTCCCTCCTAGCTATTCTCCCATGCTTTTGGCTTATTTTTAGCTCAACTTGACAAAGTCAAGCTGAGCTATTGCCATCACTTCTCGTCCGTCGGCATACGTACGTACGTACGTACGTATGTACGTACGTACGTTAGTACTACGTTCGTCCACAATTTCCTTTGGCACACCTCACAGGTTGCATTTATGATCAGATTACTTTGAAACTTGGTATGCTTGTTTGGGGTGACCTCTAGATGGGAGCTATCGATTTTCTTCAATTTCCGTCAAAAAATGTTGCCGCGGCCAATGTTCTTAGAACTTAGTTTAGTCAAACCACAATATTTCCCTTTGGCACACCCTACAGGGCACATTTATGATTTGATTGCTTTGAAACCTGGTACGCTTATTTAGGGTGACCTCTAGATGGGAGCTATCGATTTTCTTCAATTTCCGGCAAAAAATGTTGCCAGGCCAATGTTCGTAGAACTTAGTTTAGTCAGACCTCAATATTTCCCTTTGGCACACCCTACAGTACACATTTATCATCAGATTGCTTTGAAACCTGGTATGCTTGTTTGGGGAGACCTCTAGATGGGAGCTATCGATTTTCTTCAATTTCTGTCAAAAAATGTTGCCGCGACCAACGTTCTTAGAACTTAGTTTAGACAGAAGACTCAATATTTCCCTTTGGCACACCCTACAGGGTACATTTATGATCGGATTGCTTTGAAACCTGGCATGCTTGTTTGGGGTGACCTCTAGATGGGAGCTATCGATTTTCTTCATTTCCGTCAAAAAATGTTGCCGCGGTCAACGTTTTTAGAACTCAGTTTAGTCAGACCATAATATTTCCCTTTGGCACACCCTACAGGGCACATTTATGATTTGATTGCTTTGAAACCTGGTATGCTTGTTTGGGGAGACCTCTAGATGGGAGCTATCGATTTTCTTCAATTTCTGTCAAAAAATTTTGCCGCGGCCAACGTTCTTAGAACTTAGTTTAGTCAGAAGACTCAATATTTCCCTTTGGCACACCCTACAGGGTACATTTATGATTGAATTGCTTTGAAACCTGGCATGCTTGTTTGGGGTGACCTCTAGATGGGAGCTATCAATTTTCTTCAATTTCCATAAAAAAATGTTGCCGCAGCCAACATTCTTAGAACTTAGTTTAGTCAGACCACAATATTTCCCTTTGGCTCACCCTACAGGGCACATTTATAATTAGATTGCTTTGAAACATGGTGTGCTTATTTACTGTGACCTCTAGATGGGAGCTATCGATTTTCTTCCATTTCCATCAAAAAATGTTGCCTCAGCCAACGTTTTTAGAACTTAGTCTAGTAAGACCAAAATATTTGCCTTTTGTTCACCCTACAGGGCACATTTATGATCGGATTGCTTTGAAACCTGGCATGCTTGTTTGGGGTGGCCTCTAGATGGGAGCTATTGATTTTCTTCGGGTTTCTGTCAAAAAATGTTGCTACTGGCAAAAAAAATAACATCGGTACCAATGATCATAAATTTTTGCCATTTCATTTATAACTTACCAAGTTCAAGTTTGTCAAGTTGAGCTACAGTGTCATTGACACTTTCATTTGTAATGTTTATTACTAAAACTTCTTGGGAGTTTTGGCTTGGTAACAGAACTATTTTCTGTTTTTTCCCCATGTTTACGTCCTCACCCTAGGGGTGTTTAGGCCTTTTGGTCTGCATCTACCATCTGATGTTCTACAGTTTCTTCTCTGGAAGCCTCTGTTTTGCATCAGATAGTGTTTAAATTGGTAACTGATTTCGGGCTATGTTTGTTTCAGTGCCTGGAGTCATGTTTCCGGTTTGTTGACACTGTTTCATGTGTTGACAACTGTTACTTCTGACAGTGATTACTTGTCTTCTGCCTAATTTAGTTCATAGCAAGATACATTAATATTGTCTGTAAGTGTTACATTAATTTTTCAAAATGGTTAAAAAATTTTGACCATACTCAGGCTTTTTTGGGATCCTTTGGGCTCAAGGTTCCCATTGGGAACTTGGGCTCTTCTGAAAATTTTTTCAAAAATATTTTTTTGAAAATTATTTTCTTTTTAAATGTTTTAATGAATTAATATATTATGTATATTTATTTCAAGGGTTAGTGCAAGTAATATGACAGTGTATATTTTTTCTGGTTGGAAAAAATATTCTTCATTCGTAATGCGAGGATATCTTCCTCTAATTCGCAAGTTCATTGTGTTTCTTATAGTCAAGGTAGTCGCATTAATTCTTGCTCTGTGTGTGTTGATTGATATGACAACGTTGGAGACGTGTGTCACGGTATTTTATTAGTGGTGAGGGGTCCATTACGGTCCTCTCTCCGTAGGGTCACTATATATTATCAGTTTCTTTTTCAGAATTCAGAGTGATGTTCCGTGATGTCTTCAATAAGTGTGTCTCCATCGTTGCAATATTAAGGCTAGCGGGAAGTACTCAAGGTATTACGACAATTGCTGAAGAGTTCCCTAGTAGGATCGAAAGCAATTGATCGCCCGCTAGTCCGCCCTGTGTCGCGTCCATTCACCAGGAAAGAATGGTACAGCACCCGGGTTAGTCCGTTGCGGTCCAGGGAAGCAGATTGGGTGATGCGAGCACTATAAAACTTCAGATGTGCACACCCAGCAACGACGGACCCGAGGATAGTACAGAGGTAGCCTGTCAGTCCGGTAGCTAGCTCGTCCAGGTCCCCCAGACCGCAAGCGAGAGAGGCCCCCTCTCTCTTGCATCAACATCTGTGCCGCAGTGTTGTTGTATGTTGTTTGCTTAGTCGGAGCTTACGTCCATTCCTCCTGCTCGGGACGCGGCTGTTATATTGGCTTCCTCATCCTCGGCAACACACACGACCGCACCTTGGCTATGTGACCACAGATTTCCATCGGACGTTCGCATATTATATAAATGCAGAATTGAACGTCCCTGGTGCTCCTGCATCGCCGACCAAGGAATACATGTCAACCTGGTCACTCCATCTGCTAGCCAAGGATACGAGACCTTTCCAGTTGGGACGTTCGCATATTATATAAATGCAGGAAGGAACGTCCCGGGAGCTTCCAGCGGATATTTCACGAAGGACCGCAGCTCCACAGGTCTCTTTGGGTAACATGAACTAGGTATTGTTACCGTGATGTCTTCGTAAGTGTGCTTCTGTTGTCACAGTCAAATGAAGAGTTAGCGGTAAAGTGCTCATGCAGATACGTCAATTGCCTAAGAGGTCCCAGGTAGGATCGACGGCGTTGGTGTCTGCTAGCTCGCCCGGTGTCATGACCATTCACCGAATGGCTCAGCACCCAGGTTCGTCCGTTGCGGTCCAGAAGGAGATTTGGGTGATGCGAGCACTATAAAATACAATGTGCACACCCAGTGACGACGGATATGAGGATGGTACGGAGAAAGCCTATTATTCCGGTTCCTAGCTCGTGCAGGTCCATCCGGGCTGCGAGCGAGAGAGGTTCCTCTCTCGTATTACAACATCTGGGCCCAGATGTTGTGGTACAAAACGTTCCTCAGTCGGAGCATACGTCCACCGCTTGGGACGCTCCATTATATAGACAGTCCGGAGAGACTGCTCTTTCGGCTTCTTTATCCTCACGGCAGCACGTGTGACCGCACCTTGGCTACATGACCTGTGATATTCAACCAACATCGCAGACCACGGATTCTACGGTGACCAGGTCACACCATCCGGTAGCCAAGGATACGAGGCCTTCATACTCCGGACTTTCGCATATTAGATGTATGCAGGAGTGAATTTCCAAGGAGCTTCCAGCGGCTAAATCCTATAAGACCGCAGCTCCACAGGCCTCTGTTACGGACATGCTATCGCAGATAGCACAAATTATCGCAGCCACCCAGCAACGGACGACCAAGAATTACAAGTGATCCGACAGGATGGCGAAAGGGATACGGATGAGTTGTATTTTCCCTTTTCGGAACAACATAATTGCCGTAGAGTGCATCCGGCATTATCATCTGACGTTGTTCCTCTGGACCAAAATGCTGCGTTGCTGGATAAGAGACTGATAGCTCCACTGGACACAGAATTCTTTATCGATTTAGGGACATCATCCCTCAGTTTCCGACATAGTCCAGATATGTCTCACGGACATTTGATCTGTTGAACGACGCAATATTTAGTTAACTTGCTACCTAAATGGGCAGGTCAGGTTTCTTATCGGCAATATGCTCTACATCTGCCTTTCATCAATTCAACAAATATTTTGAAATGGCAGGACAGAGCATTCTGAGAGTTCTCTGCATCTAGATGACCAGGGCAGGACCTAGTATTGTTTTTTACTGTTGTCTATGTCATTTCCAACCATGATGTTGGAAATAATAATATCGTCTGGCAAGGTCAGCTTAGACGCATCATCGTATGCAGATCACCTTACCAGAACGTTATCATTACGTCTCAAAGGGAAAAGAATTCTAGGATGATAATATCCTTAAGAGTTCTTTCAAGGGCCTCACATGAAACTCCGTCCTTTAGAGGCAATAGAGAGTTGGTTAGACGTGACGTGGCCCTGGCTACATCCACGCATGTAGATAGTAAGGTGAAAAACTCTCTCAGAGTCGCTCCGGTCTCCGGAGAGTTTTCTTTGACAGCAAGCTTTCCGCAGTCTATGATCAGTTAACTAAGAAAGCTTTTGACTCGCTGCTATTAAAATTTGCTTCCATATAGTCGGATTCAGCAGAGAAGAGTAGGACAGGCACTTCTGGGATGAATACGACCAAGGGAAGTTCCTATAGAGGTTCCTATGCGTCCTCTAGGTCTTATTCTGGAGACCGTCAGGTTAGCGACTCATATAGGGGCTGTAATTCCGGTCAGACGTCTCCAGGTCGAAGGGGCGAGGTGCGGACTTTGGAGGACATGACTTCTTCTTCCGCAAGCCTCGCAGGACCAGGAGGTAATGGTTTTATTTTCTATTGTGTACTAGTGAGCGGAAGACTGTCGAGTTTCTCAATTATTTGGGAATAGATTACGGACGTCCCTTGAATTCAAGGGGTGATTTCGGATGGACTAAATTGTTCCTCAAACGAAATCCTGTGTTAACTCGGAGTCCAAGATGGACTCAGCTTCCGCCAAGTCAGTAGGATAGAGGCTCGCTTCCATCAGAAGTCTAGTCTCTTCTGGAATGATCGCGATAGAGATCGTAGAAATCCAGGAATTTCCAGGTTTCTACAACCATCCTTTTCTGGATCCAAAACCAGACGGCTAGTTCCGTTCACTCATTATTCGGAACTGGATAAACAAGCTGATCGATGGCTCCAAGTTTATATATGGAGTCCACCCGATCGGTCAGAGCGAGTATTCAGGTGTACGATTATGCTACATGCATAGATCTCAAGATGCACACTTTCACGTCATGGTTCATCAGGCGTCAGAAAGTATCTTCGCTTCCTTGTCATAGGAGTCATATATCAGCTCCGGTCTGAATCTAGCCCCCTGGGCTTTCACTCGAATAACAGACTCGGTAATGACTCATTTCCAAGCTTATTCGTCTGTGATAACGTCGGCCTACCTGGACGACATTCATACAGGTACGGCAATGAGTTAACGCTTCAGAGTTATGTGCAGAATCTGCTTCTATTACTCCGATGTCTCGGTTTCTTAAGTAAACGAGGAGAAGACGGATCTGGTATCATCCAAGTCATTCATCCACCGGGGGATGAGCTTCGTAATGCACAACTTTTTCATTCGTCTGCCATTACCCAGAACGAAATTATTCAGTTGTTATGCTCACTTTTGTCTTCGCTCAGACAAAGTCTCAGTGAGAGATCTTATGAGACTGATACGTTTAGGCGGAACTGCCGCGATTTTATTCCGATGGGGCGGTTACGCATTGCTCCTCTCCAAATTTCTTTAATTCAGAATTGGAGGGTGAAGATTCTTTCGCTCGATACGGACATCTTCTTGTCAAATCAAGTGAATAAGAGATTCAGACTTGGGCAAGTTCTCTGGGCTTAATTCAGGTAGTTCCACTGCAATTGCCGGATCCGAGTTTTACAGTCTTGACGGATGCCAGTAAAACAGGTTGGGTCATTTCATTGAGCCCAACAGATTGAAATGCCAGGGTCTTCTGATTCTGTAGTTCCTTATCAAGCACTCAACCATCAAGTATGATGTCATTTTGGCTTATGCTACGTTATTGGATAACGTAATTCAGAATGTTCATATGCTAATTCTGTCCGCCAACTCGACAGGATTAGCGTATTTTCAGAATTATGGAGGCACTCATTCCATCCTGTTATTCATGTTAATGGAATGAATCTTTCGGTTGCTATTAGAACATCAAGTTCTCCTATTGGTCTGTCATATTCCAAGTCATCTGAACGTATTAGCGGACTCCCTTCGTGGAGGGGCCGGTTGTTGGCGCCAGAATTGGCTTTCAGCAAACGAGTTTTCTATCAGATTGCTACCTAGGCGAGCGGCCAATGATCGACTTATTCGCGACGCATCTCAACAATCAGTTGCAGACCTATGTGTCATTATGTTTGGATCTTCAAGCGTTTGCAGAAAACGCTCTATCGATCTTGTTAGACGGGATAATAAGATATGCTTACCTTCCAGCACTGTTGATTCAGCAGATATTGCTCTAGTGTAATTATTTTAATGCATTTCTGTTGGTAGCTTCTCTAGCTCCACAAGACTGTGGACTAATTTACTCAGGCGTCTGTTGTGGGACATGCCGTGGAAGCTTCCTCCACATTTCGGTCCATTCTATGGTCAGATGGATTCAATCTACAGTCAGTTCTGCTTATGATTATATCTTTATTCAGCAGTCTGTGTTCTTCTACTTCATGGGCTTAAGCTATTAATATTGTTATTACAGATTTAATGAGGGCCTCATATTGGTGTTAGCCCTCCATTTTCACGATTTTGTATCTGAGAATATTGAGTCCTTTTCTGCAGATCTACATTGTTTAGGTCTGCTATTTCTTTTCAATCTACTCACAATTGTTTACAATTGGCTGTAACATAAGTGCAAGCCCTACTTCGGAACTAACTCAACCTTTTAGAATCTTTTCCAAACGAGTTGGAAAAGTACTAGAGTGCAAAAGCACGAAAAAGATCGAAAAAAGGGTCGAGCAAGACCAGCGCTCGAAATTACAGGTACTCTCTCTGCACACCTCTTGTATTTACCGAGCGCATGCGCAACAACCGTGACGTCAATTCCTTTTATTTCCGCCATTGTACATGGTTGGAAATTTTTGTGACTCGTGCTAATTATGCTGTTTATTCTTCGTGAACAACTTATTCTACATTCTTAGTGTGCAAGTGGATTGTATCCTTTTGTCAAGCTACCAAATTATTGTTAATTAATGTTAATTTGTATTTTTGTATTGCTTGTTTCTTCGCACTTTATCTTGTTTTTCCCCCACGTGTGAACACAACCTTCGTGCTGTTTTCCGTCGGCGGGAAGCTTGATTACTTTGATATAATGCCAAAGACTATTCCTTGTACCTCTTGCTTGCAAGTGAAGCATGTGGACGACTCTCATTCCACATGTGTCACTTGCAACAGTTGCACTCAGGCCCAATCATGTGGTATTTGGTCCTCTAAATTCTAGGCTTCTGTTAACAAGGTGGTTCTGTCCAGAGCTAGAACCCCTCGTTCTCGGGGTAAGGGTAGCCGTGCCGTAGCAGACATTTCTGCTGGTGCACGTGGTGACTTCTGTCACACAGGATTATGATCTGCCTTCTGTGGCGAGTTCCTCTGCAACTGTTGGCGGTGTTAGTTCAGTGATACCTGACGAGGAGACCGTGGTCTCTTTTTCTTCTGATGTCACTATTGAGGCGTCTGTTTTCGTTGAGAGCTTTTCCAAGGTCAGCTTGGTGACCCTCTCCGATCTGCCTCCTACACCGTCGACTGTTGTTGAGGAAGTTGCTACTCCAGATCCTATTCTGTCTGATGGTGGCTCTTCCATCTCCTCTGGGGATGGTCTACAGTCTCGGGGGACCGAGGCTGTATCTGCTGGTGTGTCTGTGTGTTCTCAGCCTCCCCCAGCCTCGCGGCGGGGCTGTGCAGGTTTGCTGTCTGCTCCGTCTCATCTGGCTAGGTTTGCTCCTAGTCGGTTGAGCCGGCCGGTCGCTTCGGCAGCGTCCCTCGAGTGAATCGTTTATTGTTCCACCTTCCCCAGCTAGTGTGTCGCCTAGCGGGATGGTGTTGGAACATTGGCATCCAGGGCCTGCTGTTTGGCAGCGGTCAGTGACAGCCCCTGTTAGCTGTCACTCTCGGAACCTTCCTCCGGTGATTCCTCACTGTGTTCCGAGTCTGGGTGTCGATCGATGCATGCCGTCGGTCTCAGAGGATAGGCAGTTGGGGCCGTCTGCTGCGCAGAGGCCAATAACAGGTTCCTGTCATTCTTGGGACAATCCTCCAGTGTCTTCTCACCGTGTCCCAGGTCCAGCTACCGATCGGCATGTGCCGTCGGTCTCTTTAGAGGATTTGCAGGCAGGACCTTCTGTTTCGCAGAGGTCAGTCATGGCCCCTGGGCGTCACAATCGGGACTATCCTCCGGTGTCCCTATTCTGTCTGCCGATCGACGTTCGACGTCGGTCTCTTCTGAGGATTTGGGTTGTTCTACCAGAAGGGTCCATTGGGAGGACACTCCGTCGGGCGATACTGCTGCGATGGATTCTCAGGGTGACCTGCACCAGGCCGTTTTGGCGCTCACCTGGTTGCTTTCTGGCAACCCTCAAGTCGGCCTCCCTGTGTCTCCTGAGGCACAACCTCCTTTGGTCGGTCGCCGAGATGTCTCGCCTGGCCCCTTGGATACTGCACAGTATTCACAGGAGGTTTCTGCTGGTCAGCCCGAGTTGGGCTACGACTCCTCTGCTATGGAGGATGACGAGTATCTTGAAGGTGATGGGCCCCCCTCGTCAGTCTTGGGGCAGGCTTTGGATTTCGTCTTTGGCTTATTGCCGGACGTTCAACCTTCCGACCAGCCTTCTGTGACCGTCCGGCCACGGTCCACTGTTGAGCGCCGTAACCCTGTTGAGCCTTCTAGCTCTGGGGCTTTGCGTCCTCTGCAATCGGCTCAGGTTGTTGAGTCCTTCCAGGGCTTAGACACCAAAATGCGTTCTAAGGCCCTCAAGGGTTCCTTCTTTTCTAGAGCTGATGCCTTTCTGCCTCCATCGCGGTTTCGTGTTTACGATTCCGTCTCTCCACCAGTCTTCCAAGGGATGACTACTGTGGATGAGGATTCTTCTTCCCTCAGGTTGACTAAGCCTAAGTCGGCAGTTCTCCCGATGTCGGTAGTTGAGTCTATGGTGGGCCTGTCCCGAGAGATGCTGGGTATGTTATCTCTCGCGGACCATGTCGTCGCTGCTCTGGCTGAATATTTTCCACCAGGGGAGTTTGATGACGCTCAGGCACCTTTTCGCGTTTTGTCACAGGCTCTTATGAACTTGACACACGCTCACGCATGTAACATGGCTAATTTGGAGCTGGCACGCCGGGATGCGGTGTTCCATTCTTTACCATCCCTTCCTGGTCTGCCTCTTTGGTGGGACCTCAGTTGTTCCATGGTTCCGTGGAAGCTGTTCGTGGCGAAGTTCTTTGTCATTCGGAGGACCAGCTTTTGCTGTGACAGCTTGACCAACCTGCTGCTGCGGGTGGGGGTCGTTCCAGGCCCGCCAAGCTTGCTGCTGCGTCTGCCTCTTCGGCTCCGTCTGCTCCTTCTGCTCATAAGAAGCGCCGACGTGGCCAGGCTCGCTGGCAGCCTCAGGCTGGAAAGTCTCAGGACTCTGTCACTTCCCGAGGTGGTTTCTTCTCTCGGGGGGCCTCATCGAGGCCGCAAGTGAAGGTTCTCACCTCGATTCGCCTCCAGTCGGGGGAAGGCTCTCGCTGTTTTACGACCGTTGGACAGAGATAACGTCGGACTCTTGGGTCCTCGACGTCATTCAATCCGGTCTGCGACTGTCCTTCCATCGGCACCCCAGTTTTTCTCAGGTGCCCCTTCCGACTCAGGTCCCTTCCGATTCTCTATTTTTAACAGTAAATAACACGACAAGTTTTGTCCATAAAAGTTGTTAAAATCAATAATTTTAGTAAATTTTATTGTTATCCAAATAAATATCATAGGGGGTGGATTATTTCATTAAAAACAATACAGAATTCGAGAATTATCCAGACGGAAGTGAAGATCGAAATCTGAGTTAATTTGTGCAGGAAATTTGCAATGGTGTCATTGCACTGTTCAAGTCTGTTGTGCCTGTTTGGCAGTCATTCACGCATATTTATTCATGCATTAAAAATATAGAATTGACATGTCCAACGGAGAATACAATAAAAGAAAGGACCCCCTCCCCCAGTGCCAGGAACTTTATGTAAGATATATTTTTATTTAATTGAAGCGAACCAGCTGTCTTGTTTACAAATACAATACAAATTGTGTCAAACACATGTACCGGCGTCAGAACCAAAGGTAAATTGTCAACAGTTCTTTTACACTGCTGTTCAGATATATCATTTAAAAATATGTCGAGATGCTCGTCCCCCACCCCCACCCATCATACTTTCCTGGGTCTTGTGTATTTTGAAAGAGTGAATAACCCAACAAAGGCCCTGTGAATACTTACACTTGTTCTCAAGGCACTTGGATGATTCACCCCTGGGAGTGGGATGTTCCGGCCTCAACTCTAAACGTTTTGGGTCACATACCGTGTGCCGTTCTTGTACAGTACCTCCTCATATAAGTTGTAGGATAACCACAATAAAATTGTGTCAGAACTTTTGGGACAAATAAGAGATAAGTTGATAACCCAATTTTTTTGTGGTTATCCAACATATTTGAGGAGGAACTGTGTGTGTATCTGCAGATTAGCACATGCAGTGTGCAGACAGGGTCACAACCAGACCTGTTAACCTCAGAAGGTGACTGTCGGTGAGATTTTGATGAGCTCTCAGTGAGATTTGGATGCTTGTCAGTGAGATTTTTTCACGTGGCCATTACATCAATATTTTCCTTGTTATGCCTCCCACAGTCCCACCCGTGCACACCCCCCCCCCCCAACCCTTCATTTTAATAATTTATTTAATACTTTTAATGGTATTTGTCAGTAAAAGCATACAAATATGGATATCACTGGTCCAAGTCCCCGCCCCCAGGAACAATGACCTCCCCCCCTACCACCGACACACACACAAATTTTATGTGAGTGGATGCCTATCTGGCCTTTGCCTGTACCAACCCCCCTCCCCCTCCCCCCTCCCCCCTCCCCCCTCCAGTCTGACCATTTTTCCTTGCTCATGAAAGCCCATCCTGGTGCTTCAAAACATGGAGGCTGAAACATCTTGGGCCAAAACGCTCCAGGACCAAAACGTTCAAGAACTAACAGCGGCAACACAAGTATTCCTTCTTCGTTCATGCCATTTATTCATGTAAATTCTTTGTTCAGTCTGTACATTTTTAGTGAGAAAATATTCATTCTTATTATCTTTTGACAGGTTTTATTGTACAATAAAAATTACTCAATGCTAACAATACATATCATTTTGTTTAAAAAAAAACACCTGTTGTTGCCGGTACAATGAAGTTGTGTGTGATTGTGGTAATTTCCTTTTTGTTTTTTATTAAAAAAAATATTTGAACTGTATAACAAAATAATCATGTTGGTTCAACATGAAGACAAAATACTCTGCTGGATTCTGGACATGATTGTTCTGAATCTGTTTGTATATAAATAAGGGGAGGTTTCTTAATTCTTATGATATCTCACAACAGATTTTTTTCAGTTTTCAACAACCTTTCAATTATATTTTTTTTTACACAAAATGGATAAATTTGGTATGAACCATAACAATAGTATATATAAAAGGTCAGCTGAAGTTAATTATACTTGAGAGATTATGTTTTTATTTAATTTATATTTTGAGTTTATATACTTTTGATTTCTTTCACGTAACCATGACAGTTTGAGAATATATTTGGCATGCAATGCAGCTTGTTTAATTTTCAAAATAGAACAGGACAACAATTTCTGAAAAGTGACAAATCGGGAGAAAATAGGATGTGACCGTGAAAGCGTGAGTTGGTGCCTCAAACCGGTAGACTCACGGTGAAACCGGGAGAGTTAACAGGTCTGGTCACAACCTGTTATCCTACAACTTATTTCATTCATTCACATATTTTACCTGTAATTTACCTGTCATAATATGACAAGTTATTATGCTAGTGTTATTTGTACAGGATATGTGCTAGGGTGGTATCTTGTGGGACTCCAATAAAAAAATTATAAATTTTTTTTTTCTTCATTTTTTACCCGGTTGCTAATTAGCTAACTGGAACACCTGTAACACATCTGTAATGCGACCATCTTCAAACAATAAAATGTGGTCTCTGCCTTTGGTAATGAAGTTTCAACTGTTTGTGTTAACATATATCCTGGTGGAACTTTTCCATAATGGTTACAATAATTTGCGATTATTTTTTCCATTTACCTGTTGGCTCATTTAGTACAGGTAATACCTGTTGTGAAACAATGCACAGCAAACGTTGTTAGCTGTCATAGTATCATATGTCAATGGATACATCTTGTAAGAGGCTTGTGAAAAATTTCAAAACAAATTTTCTTTCAAAATTGACTTATGATGGTTCTTACCTGTTTGCTTGTTAATGATAATATACCTGTTATACACCTTCTATGCACCACAATCAACCAATAGAGTTACCTTTGATAAAAGGGTATGTTTTGGGAGTGGAAAGTAAACAACAACAAAGTCAAAAATCTTTATATTTTTATACTGTACCAATGACCCAGACATAGCTGGTGCTAACTCTTAAAATATAGGGCCAAACACAAATTTTGCCCCCCAATCCCCAAAATTTGCATCTAAAACTAAAGAAAACATGTCCTGAAAGGCCCCCCACACTTCGCCCCCACTGCGCATGCGCAGTGTCAAGGACGTTCCGAAATTGGCGCCATTAATCATTCTAAGTTTGGCCCTTCATCAGTTAACATCTGACTGATCTTTGTGCTTATAAATCTCAGTTTAAATGATGCCAGACACATAAATATTAGTGAAATGGTGATTCTAAGGAGGATAGAGAAGGAGGAGAGGAAAAGAATGTGTGACAGAATATTATCAGGGCTGTAACTTAAAAATTTTTAATGAAATTATGTTAAGTTACCTATTTTCAAGGCAGCAGCCATTTTGTTGTCATTCTGATTATTTAGTTACACTGTTTTTTAAGTGTTTTCCTCTCTCCCTGTCCTTTAAGTTCCCCCTTGCTATTCTCCCATGCTTTTGGCATAGTTTTTGTAATTATTATTACTAAATTTTCTTGGGAGTTTTAGCTGAATAACAGAATGAATTCTGTTCTTTCCCCATGTTTACGTCTTCACCTACGGGTGGTTAGGCGTTGTGTTCTGCATCTACCATCTGATGTTCTGCAGTTTCTTCCCTGGAAGTCTCTGTTTTGCATCAGATAGTGTATTTTTGGTAACTGATTTCGGGCCTGGGTGCCTGGAGTCTTATTTTAGTGTTTTTACACTCATTGTTTACATTTACAACAGCCCTCTGTGTGAGGGGGGGATTTCTAAAAATAATATCTTGATGTTATTTTAATCATAACTAGATACATTATTATTGTTCGTAAGTGTTGAATAAATTGTTTAAAATATTTTTAAAATTTTTGTCCACACTTAGGCTTGGGATCCATTGGGGCTCAACGTTACTTTTCAGAAACTTGGGCTGTTCTGAAAAAATATTTTTTCAAAATATTTTGATTTCAATTATTTTTTCTATATTAATGGATCATATTATTATTATGTATTTTGATTGCCAGGGGTTAGTGTGAGTACCAGGACTTGTTTTCTTTTCACATTGAAAGGATATTGATCAATTGTTTTAAGAGGAAGTCTTCCTCTGACTTTATTATCATTCTATATGTGGTCAGTGTACTCGCATTAACTCCTGTTCTGTATCGTATGATTTCGATGACAATATGGGAAGCGTATGTCACGGTATGTTTTTGGGGATTTGGACACTCCGGTCCTTTCCCCGCAGGGTCACTCTACTTTATCAATTTCTATTTCAGACGATCAAGATTAGGGTGATGTATCTGTGATGTCTTCCAACAGTGTGCCTCCGTCGTCACAATTAATGAAGGGCTAGCGGAAAAGTGCTCATGTAAATACGCCAATTGCCTAAGAGGACCCTAGTAGGTTCGACGGCCTTTGACGTCCGCTAGCTCGCCCGGTGTAGCGTCCATTCACCGAATGGTTCGGCAGCCGGGTTCGTCCGTTGCGGTCTAGAAGGAATTTTGGGGTGATGCGAGCACTATAAATTAACCAAATGCACACCCAGTGACGGCGGATCGGAGGGAGAACGCAGGAAGCCTTTTAGTCCGGTTCATAGCTCGTTCCGGTCCATCCGGACGGCAAGCGAGAGAGGCCCCTCTCTCGTTCAACAACATCTGGCCCCAGATGTTGTGGTACAAAATGTGTCGCAAGCGGAGCATACGTCCGTCGCTCGGGACGCTCCGTTGTATAGGCAGTCCGCTGAGACTGCTAAGGCTTCCTCTTCTCGTCAGCGCACACGACCGCACCTTGGCTGCGTGACCGCCGATATATTACCAGCTTCGCCGATCAAGGATTCTTCGGCGACCAGGTCACACCATCCGGTAGCCAGGGACACGAGGCCTGCAGACTCCGGACGTTCGCATAGGAAGTGTGCGGGAGTCAACGTACACGGAGCTTCCGGCGGCAATGCATCGTAAGACCGCTACTGCACAGGCCTCGGGAACGGACGTGCTTTCCTTAATAGCACAGTTTATCGCAGCATCCCAGCATCAACTGAATCTGTCGCATATATTTTATCCGACGATGCTGGGTCGGGACGCTCCGCGGAAGCGGGTACGGACGTCCGAAAGTTTCATCCGGTCCGACGGGATACCGAAAGGGATTCGGAGGATTTCGAGCTTTCCCTTTCGGAACAACATATGCTGTTGTGTATGTCATCTGACTTGGTCTTCTACAGCTTCTTTCGTCGGACCAGAATGCTGCGATGCCGGATAAGAAACTGATAGCGTCGGTGGACTTAGAAATTTTGGGTTCGGTTCAGGGACATCGTCCCTCAGTTCCGACATAGTCCAATAATGTCACACAAACTTTCGAATTATTGAACGACGCTATATATATTATTATTTTATGTTTGCTATCCAAGCATTTCTGGTTTCTTGTTCGAAGAGTTATGGAGATGTCTTTCAAAAGTGTGCCTCTGTCGTCATAGTTAATGAAGAGTTAGCGGCAATAAGTGCTCATGGAATATGTCTATCGCCTACGGAGTGACATTCGCTAGCTCACCCGGTGTAGCGTACATTCATCGAATGGTTCGGCTGCCGGGTTCGTCCGTTGCGGTCTAGGAAGGAGATTTGGGTGATGCGAGCACTTTAATTACTTTAGTACTCACCCAGTGACGGCAGATTGAGGACAGATCGGAGGAAGCCTGTTAGTCCAGTTCCTGGCTTGTCCAGGTCCGTCCGGGCTGTGAGCGAGAGAGGTCCCTCTCTCGCCCAACAACATAGGGGACCGCATGTTGTGGTTCAGATATTTTACATTCGGAGCATATGTCCGTTGGTCGGGACGCTCCGTTATATAGACAGTCCGAGAGACTGTCTTTAATGCTTCCTCATCCTCACAGCAGGGCACACGACCGCACATTGGCTACGTGACCTCGAGTATCCGATCAGTTTCGGCATTCAGTGATTCCACGGCGAATAGGTCACGCCATCCGGTAGCCAAGGGACACGAGTCCTATACACTCCGTTCGCTCGCATATTGGTAGTATGCACGGGGTAACGATCACGGAGCTTCCAGCGGCAATGCATCGTAAGACCGCTTCTCCTCAGGCCTCGGTGACGGACGTGCTATCCGAGTTAGCACAGTTGTTTCGCAGCATCCCAGCAATTGACAGTTTCTCGGTCGAATCAGGATTTATCCGACGGCGCTGGGTCGGTGCGGTCCGCGGTTGCATCAGCTACGGACGACCGAACGCTTTATAGGGTCCGACAGGATGGCGAAAGGGATTCGAAAGATTTCGAGTTTTCCCTTTAGTAGTATCGGAAGATGCCTTTCATATCTTCTGGCATTATCTTCCAGTGATTATTATTTCGGACTTCATTGCTGCGATCTTGGATAAGAGACTTATAGCGTCATTGGACTTGGATTTTTCGATCGGTTCAGGGACATTGTCCCTGACTTACCGACGCAGTCCAATATTGTCATTACAACATGTGTTTTATTTTTCGACGCTATATATATATATATACAAGCCTGCTACTAAGCATGTTAGTTTAGTTTCTTGTCCGCGTGGCTCATTTCTGCCATTTTATCATTTATACAAATAGTTTATTTTGGCAGAGCAGGGCATACCGAGAGTTCATATGTGTCTAGACGGTGTGATTAAAGACTGCATATATTCTTTTTCGCCGTTTATGTCTTTTCCAATTTCAATGTTGGGAACGACATTATGTATAGTAGACTTAACTTAGACGCTTTATTATACGTAATCCGCCTTACTGAGGCGTTATCATTACGTCTTCAAGAAAAGATTTACGGGATATTATTCTCAATGTAATTTCTTTTGAGGGCAGTAGTTTGTTCACGTATAACTCCGCCCTTCAGTGGCTGATTGGAGTTAGTTAGACGTGACGCAGCCCTAGCTACATCCACACGCGTGGATAGTAAGGTTAAGAACTCTCTCAGAGTCGCTTCGTTCTCGGAGGAGCTTCTCTTCGACGGCAACTTTTCGGCAATCCATGAATTGCTCGATTTATACGTTCTCTTGGCTATCTAGTGTTACAAGAGATTCAGACTGGGGCAAACATTCGGTGGTTGACTCAGAGAGTGCCGCCGCAGTTGCCGGACCCGAGTGTGGCTGTTATGACGGTTGCCAGTCAAACAGATTGGGATATAATACTGATCCCTACGGATTCGAAGTGCCAGGGTCTTTGGGTTCCGCAGTCTTTTAGCAATCAGTTTAACTTCCGCGGAATAATGTTTTTTAGGCTTGCTTTATGTCATTGCATGAACATTATTCAGAAACGCATGCCCAAATTCCTGTCCTTTAATTCGACAGTAGTGGCGTATCTCCGGAACCAGGGAGGCACTCTTTCGTTTCCGTTATTCAATTTAATGGAAAGAATCCGTCTGTTGGTTATAGTACACCAAGTTCAGTTTTGGTCCGTCATATTCCGGGTCGTCTGATTGTTTTATCGGACTCCCGTTCTCTTACGGGTCGCTTGTTGCTGTCAGAATGGACTCTCAACAAACAAGTATTCAATCAGATTTGCTATCTATGGGAGCGCCCAATGATGATTTATTTATGACACAGCTTGCTAATCAATTGCAGACGTATGTGTTGGCTTGTCCAGATCTCTGAGCTAATATTGTTAACGCTCTATTGATCTATAGGACGGAATGATAGGATACGCGTATCCTCCGGCGCTGTTGTTTTAGCAGGTATTGCTAAGATAAACAACCACAATACATTTCTGTTGATAGCATCTCTATCTTCACAGAGATCATGAGTAATTTACTCTCTTGTCTACTGTGGGTCTTAATGTGAAATCTTCCTCTATGTGAGGATCTTTTTCACTGGGTAAATCGTGTCATCTTTATCACAACCAGCAAGGTCGCAACCTTCATGTATTCCGTTGTGTGGTCCGTATTGCATTGTAAGCACTGTACTGGACGAGCTTTGGACGCGATTTCTTACTATAGGAGATCCTCTTCTTCGCTATTCTATGCGGCTAAAGTGGAGGCTCTTCCGTCGTGGTGTAGGGATCATTATGTTCATATTGTTGATCCCTCCATACAACTCATTGCTATTTTTTAGTATACTTGTTTCACAAGATCTACTGCAGCCTGTTATTATTTAGGTTATAGGTTTATGTTACCTCATACCTATGCACTCTACGATAGTTTACAATTGAGTCTTTTGTCTCTTTATCTAAGTCAGTTAGTAACTTTTTGATAAATAGACTTAGAATCTTTAGATTAAATTCCTATACGGATTTTAACTTCGGTTCTTATTTAGCTAAGTAATCATTTGAGCCTCTGGAAACAGTAGTTTTCAAATTCTGACCTTTTAGACAGTAATTCTGTTGGTTTCTCTTTTACTGTAGAGTCAGTGAGTTTCATGCACTATCGATGGATGATTTTCACTTTCATAGTTTCGGAATCAATACTTCCGTTACTATTTAGGTTGGATTGTTGCATAAGAGTTAGGCTCCTATTATCCGGAACCTATTATTTTAAGGTCCTTCCGTCTTCGTATGGGCATAGGCCTTTACTCTTTCCGGGTACAGTTTATGTATTTATAAACAGATATCTGTTTATTACAAGGGCGTAAGCTTCTTCTGTCTTTGATGTCTAGTAGAAGGACGTTACGCTCCATTTTATTGTTAATGGATTCTATTAACTATCGGTACTGCTTATGGTATATCATTGACTTAGCAGTTGTGCTTAAGATTTCGGCTCATGAAGTAAGAGTTCTTCTACTTCTTGGGCTTACATTAATAGTGTCGCTATTATAGATTTTTGAAGGCCGCTCATTGCGCTCAGCCATCCACATTCATGAATTTTATCTTAGAAATATCGAGTCCATTTCTGGAGGCCTCTATTGTTAGGTCTATTATCTACTGCTCAGAATGTCATTCACTTAACAGTTGCTACTATAGCTAGGTAGGCTGTCTGTTTCGGCAGTGTCTCCGTTCGGCTGCCCTCTTCGCTCTGGGCTATTTGACCCAGGGCAAGAAAAAGGGGGGGGGGGGGGAGGGTGTTCCCTTGGGTCACCTGTTTTACTATGAAAACAAGGGGATACCTCCTCCGGAGTTAGTAATTCTGAGCTGTTATTGGGATGGTTGTTTAGTGAGAAGTTTAGGTTTTTAAAATTCATTCAAGTCTTAGTTTTTAAAGTATAGCTTTTGAATATTGCATATGTCAACGGACATGATTATGCAATCCTCAGACACTTTTAGGAGTATAAGAGTCTCTATTCTCTAGACTTACTTTATTTATTGGCTTACTTTAAAAATTATTAGTATAAGGATTATATTGGATATTAATAGAGTACATGGATGTATGAAGCTCAATTTTGGAAGGTGTTGTATCTTTCTAATTTATCATAAATAAGAAAGATACATGTAAGGCCTATTACTTCTTTTTCCCTACAGGGGATGACTCTATTTTATTTTATTGAGCGTATTCCATTTTGCTCTATGTCCTTGGCCCTCCAGCCTTTTTACTATTCAGCTATGTCTGGGTCATTGGTACAGTATAAAAATGTTAAAAAATTTATAGTAATTTATATATTTTTTATACTTACCAATGACCCAGACGGGGATGGCCCTCCCAGGAGTTGGGAACTCTTGCCTCCCCGCTGAGTACATAGCGCTTACCAGGCACTGGTTATTAGAATGATTAATGGCACCAATTTCGGAACGTCCTTGACACTGCGCAGTGGGGGCGAAGTGTGGAGGGCCTTTCAGGACATGTTTTCTTTAGTTTTAGATGCAAATTTTGGGGATTGGGGGGCAAAATTTGTGTTTGGCCCTATATTTTAAGAGTTAGCACCAGCTATGTCTGGGTCATTGGTAAGTATAAATAATATATAAATTACTATAAATTTTTTAACTTTCCCTTATGTTTTCAATTTTTACCATTTTTCTTGTTAATTAGTTACTTTTTTTCCTGTGTTACCTGTAATTAATACAATATACGGTAAAATAAAAAATGAAGCCTTGAAGAAAATTTAATTACCTTAAAAAATATGTATACATGTTGATGGGTTTCATCAAAAGAAAGGGTAAAAAAGTCAAGATATATGAATCATACATTATTTGTGAAACTTCTGAAAAAAAATATACATGTTTCAACTGCACAGTGTAAGAATTGTAGCGCTCAACCAGTTAAAAGATAGGCCAATAGGCCAAACTATGACTTTATGTCGATGTTATGGTCATGATTAGAGTTTGTGCAGATATATGTGACCTTGAACACAGATAAATCAATGAAATACCCCCTGCGCACCCCCCCCCCCCCCCCCCCCCCCCCCCACACACACACACACTTTGTGCCACGATTCATAGGTAATGGAAGTGCTCAGAAAAATGTTGTGAATTCTTATATCATTTGTTCCTTTCTGTTCTTTCCAGATCTCTTCCATTGATTGAATGTAAAGTTAACAATGATATCCCCATGGAATGGAGTTGCAGCAATGATAAGGACGAAGGTCCACTATATGCACAGGTTGGTGAATGCTTGCCAATAAAATTTGATTGTTGTATCCTTTGAAATATTTATTTTAGACTTAGGCTATTAAATAAAATATTCTTGTTTCCCAGGCACCTCCCACGTCATTGAAAATCAGCCTCAGTGCTTTTTAGCTGTGACAAGTAGTATATCTGTATTTTTTTGATGTCTAGGCCCATGTTCAGTGCAGGTTTTATTCAGAGTATTTATGTCAAGAGTTATTTCCTGTTAAAGCCTTGGAATTTGTTAAATTTTTTCCATCCATTTTCCCGTGGCCCTGGCCACCCGTCCGTCCATCTGTCCATTCTGCCATCCACTGTCCATCTGTCTATCCGACTGCATCTAGGGTACATTGTTTGTCTGGCTGACTCCTCTCACAGTTTTCAAGCTGTGACTTTATTTTTATAGGACAACCAATGGCCCAGACTAGCTGGTGCAAACTCGATATTATCAAGAGCCAAACACAAATTTTGAACCCTCCCAATCCCCACAATTTGCATACAACTGAAAATTAAAAGTCCTATCTGGCCCTCCATACTTTTACTCCCTGCACATGCTCAGTGGTCAGGAAGAGACCGAAATTGGCGCCAACATCATTCTTTGTTTGGCCCTAAAGTCAGTAACAATGAGCTGACATCTATGCTTTAAAATCTCCTTTTTATACGCCCGTTTAAAAAATGGTCGTATTATGTTATCAGTCTGTCTGTCTGTCCGTCTGTCTGTCCATAAACAATTTGGTTTCCGTTCATTTAAAGTCGAACGCCTTCACGGATTGTCATCAAACTTTCAGAAGTTGTTTTTAGCATTAAAATACAGGTCAAGTTCAATATTGGTGTTTCTCAGTCCATCTGCTGCAGAGATATGGCCCTTTGAAAACACAATTTTTCTAAAAAAATTGGTTTGCGTTCATTTAAAGCTAAACGCCTTGACGGATTGACACCAAATTTTTCAGATGTTGTTTTTAGCAATGAAATACAGGCCAAGTTCGATATTGGTGTTTCTCAGTCCATCCACGGCAGAGTTATGGCTCTTTGAAAACACAATATTTTTATACTGTACCAATGACCCAGACATAGCTGGTGCTAACTCTTAAAAATCTAGGACCAAACACAAATTTTGCCCCCCAATCCCCAAAATTTGCATCTAAAACCAAAGAAATCATGTCCTGAATGGCCCTCCATACTTCGCCTCTACTGCGCATGCGCAGTGTGAAGGACGTCCCGAAATTGGCGCCATTAATCATTCTTTGTTTGGCCCTTCATCAGTTAACATCTGACTGATCTTTGTGCTTGTAAATCTCAGTTTAAATGATGCCAGACACATAAATATTAGAGAAATGGTAGTTCTAAGGAGGATATAGAAGGAGGAGAGGAAAAATGAGTGACAGAAAATAATCAGGACTGTAACTTAAAATTTTTTAATGAAATTGTGTTGAGTTACCTATTTTCGAGGCAACGGCCTGTTGTGGTCATTCTTGCTATAAAGTTACACTGCTTGTTCAGTGTTTTCCTCTCTCCCTTTCCTTTAAGTCCCCCCTTGCTATTCTCCCATGCTTTTGGCATATTTTCTGTAATATTATTACTAAAATTTCTTGGGAGTTTTAGCTGGATAACAGAATGAATTCTGTTCTTTTCCCCATGTTTACGTCTTCACCCTTGGGTGTTTAGGCATAGTGTTCTGCATCTACCATCTGATGTTCTGTAGTTTCTTCCCTGGAAGTCTCTGTTTTGCATCAGATAGTGTATTATTGGTAACTGATTTCGGGCCAGGGTTATCAGTGCCTGGAGTCATGTTTCTGGTGTTTTTACACTTCTTGTTTACATTGACAACAGCCTCTGTGTGAGGGGGATTTCTTGAAAATAATATCTTGATGTTAGTTTAATCATAACTAGATACATTATTATGATTCGTAAGTGTTGCATTAATTTTTTAAAAATATTTTTAAAATTTTGTCCACACTTAGGCTTGGGATCCATTGGGGCTCAACGTTACTTTTCAGAAACTTGGGCTTTTCTGAAAAAATATTTTTTCAAAAAATTTTTTGATTTCAATTATTTTTTCTATGTTAATGGATCATGTTATTATGTATTTTGATTTTCAGGGGTTGGTGCGAGTACTAGGACTTTGTATTCTTTTCACATTGAAAGGATATTGTTCAATTGTATTAAGAGGAAATCTTCCTCTGACTTTCATAATCATTGTATAAATGTAGTCAGTGTACTCGCACTAACTCCTGTTCAATATGTGTTATTTTCGATGACAACATGGGAAGCGTGTGTCACGGTATGTTAGCAGGGAAATGGCCATGCCGGTCCTTTCCCCGCAGGGTCACTCTAGTTTATCAATCTCTATTTCAGACGATCAAGAACAGGGTGATGTATCCGTGATGTCTTCCAAAAGTGTGCCTCCGTCGTCACAATTAATGAAGAGCTAGCGGAAAAGTGCTCATTGAAATACGTCAATTGCCTAAGAGGTCCCTAGTAGGATCGACGGTCTTTGACGTCCGCTAGCTTGCCCGGTGTAGCGTCCATTCATCGAATGGTTCGGCAGCCGGGTTCGTCCGTTGCAGTCTAGAAAGGAGTTTTGGTTTGGGTGATGCGAGCACTATAAATCAACCAAGTGCACACCCAGTGACGGCGGATTAGAGGAGAGAACAGAGGAAGCCTATTAGTCTGGTTCCTAGCTCGTCCAGGCCCATCCGGGCTGCGAGCGAGAGAGGCCCCTCTCTCGTACAACAACATCTGGCCCCAGCGCACACGACCGCACCTTGGCTACGTGACCTCGGATGTCCAGTCAACTTCACCAATCAGAGAATCCGCGGCAACCAGGTCACGCCATCCGGTAGCCAGGGACACGAGGCCTGTAGACTTCGGACGTTCGCATAAGAAAAGTATGCAGGAGTCAACGTACACGGAGCTTCCAGCGGCAAAGCATCGTAAGACCGCTACTGCACAGGCCTCAGTGACGGACGTGCTATCCCAAATAGCACAACTTATCGCAGCAACAACAGAATCTCTGTCGCATCATGTAATATCCAACGACGCTGGGTCGGGATGCTCCGCTGAAGCATCAGGTACGGACGTCCGAAAACTTCATAGGGTCCGACAGGATGGCGAAAGGGATTCGGAGGATTTCGAGCTTTCCCTTTTGGAACAACATAAGCTGCTGTATATGTCATCTGGCTTTATCTTATAGAGGTTGTTTCGTCGGACCAGAATGCTGCGATGCCGGATAAGAGACTGATAGCGTCGGTGGACACAGAGATTTTTGGATCGGTTCAGGGACATCGTCCCTCAGTTCCGACACAGTCCAATAATGTCACAGGAACTTTCGAATTATTGAACGACGCTATTTATATATATATGCTTGCTATTAACAAGCAAGTCTGGTTTCTTGTTCGCAAAGCTACTGAGATGTCTTTCAAAAGTGTGCCTCTGTTGTCATAGTTAAATGATGAGCTAGCAGCAATAAGTGCTCATGGAATACGTCAATCGCCTAAGAGGTCCCTAGTAGGATCGACGGCGTTGACATTCGCTAGCTCACCCGGTGTAGCGTCCATTCATCGAATGGTTCGGCAGCCTGGTTCGTCCGTTGCGGTCCAAGAAGGCGATTTGGGTGATGCGAGCACTATTATAGACAATAGTACTCACCCAGTGACGACGGATTAGAGGAGAGATCGGAGGAAGCCTGTTAGTCCGGTTCCTAGCTCGTCCAGGTCCGTCCGAGCTGCGAGCGAGAGAGGTCCCTCTCTCGTACAACAACATCTGGGACCGGATGTTGTGGTACGAACGTTTCGCATTCGGAGCATATGTCCGCCGCTCGGGACACTCCGTTATATAGACAGTCCGAGAGACTGTCGATAATGCTTCCTCATCCTCACGGCAGCGCACACGACCGCAACTTGGCTACGTGACCTCGAGTATCCTGCCAGCTTCGTCATTCAGTGATTCCACGGCGAACAGGTCACACCATCCAGTAGCCAAGGGACACGAGGCCTGTACACTCCGGTCGCTCGCATAATAGAAGTATACATGGGGTAACGAACACGGAGCTTCCAGCGGCAAAGCATCGTAAGACCGCTTCTCCACAGGCCTCAGTGACGGATGTGCTATCCAAAATAGCACAGCTTATCACAGCAAACGACAGAATCTCTGTCGGATGAGGAATAATCCAACGATGCTGGGTCGGTTCGCTCCGCTGATGCATCAGGTACGGACAACCGAACACTTCATAGGGTCCGACAGGATGGCGAAAGGGATTCGGACGATTCGGTGCTTTCCCTTTCGGAACAACAGAAGCTGCCATACATTTCTTCCGGCATTATCTTCCAGAGGTTGTTCCGTCGGACTAGAATGCTGCGATGCTGGATAAGAGACTAATAGCATCATTGGACACAGAGTTTTTGATCGGTTCAGGGACATCGTCCCTGAGTTGGGGGCACGGTGGCTCAGTTGGTAGAGGTGCAGGCTGCAAGCCGAGAGGTCCTCGGTTCGAATCCCACCTGCGGCAACCGCGTTGTGTCCTTGGGCAAGACCCTTCACCCCGATTGCCTACATGGGGGCACGATGACGCTGTGTACTGAGGTGTACTGCACGTCGATGGTGCGCATGTCTTCAATCAATCTAACCCTGCCTGTGCTGCGGTGCAGAGTTCAGAGTTACGATGTTGGAAAGCTGACAGCTGCTCGTCGTTGCTCGGTGGTTCTCTCCGGGTACTCCGGCTTCCTCCACCCATAAAACTGTCACGGTCACGATTAGCCATTGTGCATAAGTATGTGACCTTAAACACCAATAAAATAAATAAATAAATAAATCGTCCCTGAGTTGCCGACACAGTCCAATAATGTCACTAGAACTTTCGAATTATTGAACGACGCTATATATATAAGCTTGCTACCAAAACACGCTAGTCTAGTTTCTTGTCCGCAAATGCTCTAATCTGCCTTTCATCAGTTCTAGGAATAAATTTGAAATGGCAGGACAGGGCATACTGAGAGTTCCTCTGCGTCTAGACGACGAGGCTGAAGACTGGGAATTGTCTTTTTCGCCGTCTATGTCAATTCCAACCACGACGTTGGAAACGACAATGATGTCTAATAGACTTAACTTAGACACTTTATCATATGTAGACCACCTTACTGAGGCGTTATCATTACGTCTTCAAGAGAAAGAATTCCAGGATATGATTCTTAATGAGATTTCTTTCAAGGGCAGTAGTTTTCCACGTATAACTCCGCCCTTCAGTGACAACCTGGAGTTGGTTAGACGTGACACAGCCCTAGCTACATCCACGCGCATGGATAGTAAGGTGAAGAACTCTCTCAGAGTCGCTTCGGTCTCTGAGAAGCTTCTCTTCGACGGCAACCTTTCAGCAATCTATGAATTGCTCGATATACACGTTCTCTTGTCAATCAAGTGTAACAAGAGATTCAGACTTGGGCAAACATTCGGTGGTTGACTCAGAGAGTTCCACTGTAGTTGCCGGGTCCGAGTTTTTCGATTATGACGGATGCCAGTCAAACAGGTTGGGGCACAATATTGATCCCAACGGATTCAAAGTGCCAGGGTCTTTGGGTTCCGCAGTTTTAGGCAAGCACTTAACTTCCAAGAAATGATATTATTTTGGCTTGCACTACGTCTTTGGATGAACATTATTCAGAAACGCATGTCCAAATCCTGTCCGATAATAGGACAGTAGTTGCGTATATCCGGAACCAGGGAGGCACTCATTCGGTTCCGTTATTGAATTTAACGGAAAGAATCCTTCTGTTTGTTATAGAACACCAAGTTCTGTTTCGGTCCGTCATATTCTGGGTCGTCTGATTGTATTAGCAGACTCCCTTTCACGTAAGGGTCGATTGTTGCCGTCATAATGGACTCTCAACAAACAGGTATTCAATCAGATTTGCTACCAATGATAAATTTATTTGCGACACAACTCACCAATCAATTGCAGACGTATGTGTCACCATGTCCGGATCCCCGAGCATATGTAGTTTACGCTCTATCGATCTAGTAGGACGGAATGATAGGATATGCGTATCCTCCAGCGCTATTGATTCAGCAAGTATTGCTAAGATAATACATTCACAATACAATTCTGTTGGTAGCATCTCTGTCTCCACAGAGACCGTGGATAAATTTACTTAGGTTCTGCTGTGGGACTTACCGCGAAAACTTCCTCCACGAGAGGATCTTTTTTCGCTGGGGAAATCGTGTCAACTTCATCACAACCCGCAAGGTCTCAACCTTCACGTATTCCGTTGTGCGGTCCTTCTTGCACGGCAAGCATTGTACAGGACGAGCAGTGGACGCGATTTCTAACTGTAGGAGGACCTCCTCTTCGCTATACTATGCGGCTAAAGTGGAGGGTCTTCCGTCGTTGGTGTAGGGATCATTATGTTGATATTTTTGATCCCTCCATACCAGACATTGCAAACTTTCTAGTATACTTGTTTGACGAGATCAACTGCAGCCGGTTACTATTAAAGGTTATAGGTCTATGTTATCTGATACCTATGCACACCATGATAGTTTACAATTGAGTCTAATGTCTCTTTATCTAAGTTAGTTAGAAACTTTTCGATAAATAGACCTAGAATCCTTAGATTAATTCCTATACGGAATTTAGCTTGTGTTCTTATTAAACTAAAGCAACCATTTGAACCTCTTGAGACAGTAGTTTCAAATTCTGGCCTTTTAAGACAGCAATTCTCTTAGTCTTCTCTTCTGCTGAAGAGTCAGTGAGCTTCTGTGGACGATTCTCACTTTCGTAGTATCGGAAACTCTATTACCTTTACTACTAATGTTGGATTTTTGGTTAAGAATCAGGCTCCTAATATCCGGAACCTATTGTTTTTAAGGTCCTTCCGTCTTCGAACGGGCATAGGCCTTTACTCTGTCCAGCTAGACCTTTATGTATTTATTAACAGATCTCAGTTTATCAGTAAGGACGTAAAGCTTCTTCTGTCTCTGATGCCTAATAGAAAGGTCATTACGGTTCATTCTATTGCTAAATGGATTCAATTAACTATCGGTACTGCTTAGGATAATCTATCCTTAACTCAGCAGTCTGTGCTTAAGATTTCGTCTCATGAAGTAAGAGCTCTTCTACATCTTGGGCTTACGTAAATAGTGTTGCTATTATAGATTTAATGAAGGCTGCATATTGGTCTCAGCCATCCACATTCACGAATTTTTATCTCAGAAATATCGAGTCCATTTCTGGAGGCCTGCATTGTTTAGGTCCATTATCGGCTGCTCAGAATGTCGTTCACTTAACAATTGCAACTATAGCTATGCAGGCTTTCTGTTCCGGCAGTGACTCCGTCCTGCTGCCCTCTTTGCTCTGGGCTATTTGACCCAGGGCAAGGGGAAGGGGTGGGGGGGGAGGGTGTTCCCTTGGGTCACCTGTTTTATTATGAAAACAAGGGGATACCTCCTCCGGAGTCAGTAATTCTGAGCTGTTACTGGGATGGTTTTAAAGTGAAAAGTTTATGTTTTTAAAATTCATTCGTGTCATAGTTTTAAAGTATAGCATTTGAATATGTCACATGTCAAACGGGCGTTATTATACTATCCTCGGACACTTTTAAAAGAGTATAAAGAGTCTCAATTCTCTGGACTAACTTTATTTATTGGCTTACTTTAAAAATAATTAGTATAAGGATTATACTGGATGTTAAAAGAAAATATGGATGTTATGATGCTCAATTATAGAAGGTATTGTGTCTTTCTAATTTATCATAAATAAGAAAGATACATGTAAAGCCTAATACTCCTTTTCTCCTCGAGGGGATGGCTCTATTTTATATAGTTCAGCTTATTGGATTTTCCTCTATGTCCTAGGCCCTCCAGCCTTTTTACTATTCAGCTATGTCTGGGTCATTGGTACAGTATAAAAATGTTAAAAAATTTATAGTAATTTATATATTTTTTATACTTACCAATGACCCAGACGGGGATGGCCCTCCCAGGAGTTGGGAACTCATACCTCTCCGCTGAGGACATAGCGCTTACCAGGCACTGATTGTAAGAATGATTAATGGCGCCAATTTCGGAACGTCCTTGACACTGCGCATGCGCAGTAGAGGCGAAGTATGGAGGGCCATTCAGGACATGATTTCTTTGGTTTTAGATGCAAGTTTTGGGGATTGGGGGGCAAAATTTGTGTTTGGCCCTAGATTTTTAAGAGTTAGCACCAGCTATGTCTGGGTCATTGGTAAGTATAAAAAATATATAAATTACTATAAATTTTTTAACTTTTCGAAAAAAATTGGTTTCCCTTCATTTAAAGTCAACGCCTTGACGGATCGATATCAAACTTTCAGATGTTGTTTGTAGCAATAAAATACAGGTCAAGTTCGATATTGGTGTTTCTCAGTCCATCCGCTGCAGAGTTATGGCCCTTTGAAAACACAATTTTTGAAAAAAAATTGGTTTCCGTTCATTTAAAGCCGAACGCCTTGACGGATTGACACCAAATTTTTCAGATGTTGATTTTATACACCTGTTTGAAAAAGGGGACGTATTATGTGAATGGTCTCTCCACCCATCTGTCTGTCCATCCATCCATGGACACATTTCGTTTCCGGACGATAACTTTAGTTGTAATGGTTTGAGCTGAGTTAAATTTGGCATGTGGATTTAGTATGACAAAATACAGGATGGGTTCGATTTCTAATTCTAGCGGCCCATTTGCAGTAGAGTTATGGCCCTTTATTTATGGGAATTTAGCCCAACTTTTTGTTTCCGGACGATAACTTTAGTTTGCCTTGACCAATTTATTTCAAATTCTCAGATTTTGTTTTTGACCACAAATACAGCTCAAGTTCACTTTTGACCACAATCGCATATACCTTTCCAGAGTTATTCCCCTTAAATGATTGCAAATTTGTGGATTTTGTGGTTTCCGGATGATAACTTTAGTTTGCCTTGACTGATTTTTTTCAAATTCTCAGATTTTGTTTTTGACCACAAAGCACAGCTCAAGATCACCTTTGGCCATAATCGCATGTACCGTTCCATAGTTATTCCCCTTGAATGATGGCAAATTTGTGAATTATGTGGTTTCCGGATGATAATTTTAGTTTGCCTTGACTAATTTGTTTCAAATTCTCAGATTTTGTTTACGACCACAAATCACAGCTCAAGTTCACTTTTGGCCAAAATCGCATGTACCTTTCCAGAGTTATTCCTCTTGAATTTGTGCATTTTGTGTTTTCCGGATTATAACTTTAGTATGGCCTAACTGATTTTTTATTATATGCCTGTTGAAAAACTGTCGAATTATGGAATCAGTCTGTCTGTATGTCCATTTGTCCATCCATTTGTCCATCCGCTGGTCTGTCCATTCGTCAACATTTGGTTTCCAGATGATAACTCTAGTATTTTTTTTTTTGATTGACTCCTAAACTTGGTATGTGGTTTAATCAAAACAAAAGACAGGTCAAGTTCGAATATGGGGTCAGTTCGAACTTCGAAGTTCCCCTGAATTATGGACCTTGTTGGACATAGAATGTATCAAATATTTGGTTTCCGGATGAGAACTTTTATTATTTGTTTTCCGATTGGTTCCAAACTTAGTTATGTTGTTTAATCACAACAAAATACAGGTCAAGTTCGAATATGGGGTTGGTCCAAACAATTTTCACCCTCACCCCCATCCTTATCCCAACCCTTCAAAAATACAAAACGGGCGTATATTGTCCCGCTATGCGGTGCTCTTGTTTGAGGATGCCAGACACAAATCAATGCAAGGATTGGTGGATCCAAGGCTGTTAATGGATGATGGAAGTGAACTACGGTGGTTTCAGACGTTCAGGGCTGTAACTTTATAATAATTATAAAAATTATTTCATGTTTCCCATTTTCAGGACATACACCTGACCTCATCATTCTTGCTAATCATTCATCCTCTGTTTGTTAAGTATTCCTTCCCTATCCTTCCATGAACCCTTCCTGTTAAACTCCAAAGCTTTTTGGATATTTTTTATTGAAGTTTTTTATTAAATTTCTTGGGAGTTTAATGTGTATTACAGAATATTTATTCTGTTTATCACCATGGTTATGTCCTCACCCTAGGGGTGTTAGGTCCTTTTAGTCTTGCATCTTCTATCCCATGTATTATTTTTTCTTTGTATCAAGATCCAGCTTTGCATCTGGTAGCATTTAAATTGATTTCTGACTTTTGGCCTTTTTGTGCCTGATGTCTTGTTTGGGGGCGCAGTGGCTCAGTTGGTAGAGGTGCAGGCTGCAAGCCGAGAGGTCCTCGGTTCGAATCCCACCTGTGGCAACCGCGTTGTGTCCTTGGGCAAGACACTTCACCCCGATTGCCTACATGGGGGCACGATGACGCTGTGTACTGAGGCGTACTGCACATCGATGGTGCGCATGTCTTCAACCAATCTAACCCTGCCTGTGCTGCGGTGCAGAGTTCAGAGTTACGATGTTGGAGAGCTGACAGCTGCTCGTCGTTGCTCGGTGGTTCTCTCCGGGTACTCCTGCTTCCTCCACCCGTAAAACTGTCATGGTCTCGATTAGCCATTGTGCATAAGTATGTGACCTTAAACACCAATAAATAAATAAATAATATGATGTCTTGTTTCCGGTTTTTTCCTTCACCTTGTTTACATGGGCAATTGATTATTATTCCGGTAGTGTAGCTCATAATATTTGGATTTTGTCCACATGTAGGCTCTATCGGAATGCCCTTAGACCCATTATGTTCCCTTTGGGAACTTGAGCATTTTTTCAAACATTTTTTGAAGATTTTTTTTTATGAATTTTTAGCTCAACTTTGACGAAGTCAAATTTGAGCTATTGTCATGGCCCATCATCCGTCGTCCGTCTGTCCGTCCGTCCGTCCGTCCGTCCGTCCGTCTGTCCGTCTGTCCGTACGTCAACAATTGGCTATGGCTCAGGCTAGAGGTCGTATTTATGAACCGATCTTTACGTAACTTCTTGTGTACCTTTGTTATGACCCTGGGACGGGAACGAGTGTTTTTAGGTGTGGTCCGAAATTCAAGATGGCTGCCAGCGGCCATTTTGTACCGATGATGCAAAAATCAGTTTTTTGTACAGAACTTCTGTATGAAAATTCTGATTTGAATAAAGTTTTGTATAAATGTTTAGTACCATGGGATACATCACATATAATACGGGTTTTTTTCTCGTGCGTAAATTATGCAAATTAGACTGACTTTGATTTATTTAGTGTTACTTTCAGAGCTGTAAGTGCCAAGCTGCTATGGCTCGGGCTAGAGGCCGTATTTATGAACCGATCTTTACGAAACTTCTTGGGTACCTTTGTTATGACTGTGGGACGAGAACGAGTGTTTTTGGGTGCGGTCCGAAATTCAAGATGGCTGCCAGCTGCCATTTTGTACCGACGATGCAGAAATCTGTTTTTTGTACAGAACTTCCATATGAAAGCTCTGATTTGAATAATTTTTTGTATGAATGTTTAGTACCATGGGATACATCACATATAATACGGGTTTTTTTCTCGTGCGTAAATTATGCAAATTAGACTAACTTTGATGTTTTTTGGTGTTACTTTCAGCACTGTAAGTGCAAATGCCAATACGGCTCGGGCTAGAGGCCGTATTTATGAACCGATCTTTACGAAACTTCTTGGGTACCTTTGTTATCACCGTGGGACGAGAACGAGTGTTTTGGGGTCCGGTCCGAAATTCAAGATGGCCGATGGCAGCCATTTTGTACGAAATTTGGTGCAATCAGATTTTTGCACAAAACTTCCTTATGAAAGCGCTGATTTGAATAATTTTTTGTGTGAATGTTTAGTACCATGGGATACATCACATATAATACAGGTTTTTTTCTCGTGCAGAAATTATGCAAATTAGATGAACTTTGATTTTTTCAGTGCTGCTTACACACAGTAAGTACACATGTCAATACGGCTCGGGCTAGAGTCTGTATTTATGAACCGATCTTCACGAAACGTCTTGAGTGCCTTTGTTATCACCTTGGGACGAGAACGAGTGTTTCTGGGTGCGGTCCAAAATTTAAGATGGCTGCCAGTGGCCGTTTTGTATCGAAATTAGGTCTAATCAGTTTTTTGTACACAACTTCTATACGGCTCAGGCTAGATGCCGTATTTATGAACCGATCATTGCGAAACTTCTTGGGTACCTTTGTTATTACCGTGGGGTGAGAATGAATGTTTTTGGGTGTGGTCCGAAATTCAAGATGGCCACCAGCAGCCATTTTGTACCAAAATTAGTGCAATCAGTCTTTTGTACAGAACTTCTGTAAGAAAGTTCTGATTTTAATAAATTTTTGTTTGAATGTTTAGTAACATGGAATACATCACATATAGTACGGGTTTTTTTCTCGTGCAGAAATTATGCAAATTAGATGAACTTTGATTTATTCAGTGCTACTTATACTCTGTAAGTGCACATGTCAATACGGCTCGGGCTAGAGGCTGTATTTATGAACCGATCTTCACAAAACTTCTTGGGTACCTTTGTTGTCACCTTGGGACGAGAACGAGTGTTTCTTGGCGCGGTCCAAAATTCAAGATGGCTGCCAGTGGCCATTTTGTACCGAAATTAGGTCCAATCAGTTTTTTGTCACAGCTTCTACTCAGCTCATATTTGTGAACTGATCTTCACGAAACTTCTTGGGTACCTTTGTTTTCACCTTGGGACAGGAATGAGTGTGTTTTGGGGTGCCTTTGTTGTCAGTGTGCTATGAGAACAAATATTTTGGGGTTCAGTCAGACCCACTCTGGGACTCCAAGATTTTTTCTAGTTTAGCATCTGACTGTCACCCACCTTTACAATGCTTTACCTATACATTTGTTACAGGCTACGGTCAGTATTTATGTACAGACCATTACAATACTTTATATGTACCTTTGTTATCAGGTCATTACCTAGATGTTTGTCATTGCTGTGTCACATACTATACATGTACATGTCTTTGTCTTGACAAGTTGAGCTACAGTGTCATTGACACTTTCATTTAATTTAATTTTGATTGCGATTATTCATGTATCTTTATCATATATTTTGTTGTGGAGTTTGTAGGAGTGCTATCGACTTTGTCTATTGATTGTAATTATGAAAGCTTACTGCTCTAAATGCAAGGCAAGGAAGTCTTCCTCAGATTTACATGATTGTTGCCTTGCCGGTAGTCAATGCACTCCTGCGGATTCTTGTCCTACTGTGTACATTGGCATGACAGATGTTGGAGACGGGTGTTGCGATGCATTGTTGGCGGTGAGGTTCCTATGCAGGAACTCTCACCATAATATATTTCAAGTTTTTCAGTTTCTATTTCAAAGGAACATGAACATGGTGATGGTATTATGACACCCATCCAAAGTGTGCTACCATCGCCGTTCCCTGTTGAGCAAATAGAGCTAGCTGCAAGGTTCTCATGAATATAAGCAAGGGTTAAGGCCTCTAGCTAGAGTTCTTAATCCCTTGCAGGCAGCTAGCTCGACCAGTGAAGCTGTTACTTCGTCCGTGAGAGCTTTGACACCGGGTAAGTCTGTTGTGGTTGAAGGAAGTGTAGAATTGGGTAGAGTGAGCACCTCAAAATCAAAAACCTCACCCAGCGACAATGGAAATAGGGAGGAAGTCAGCAAGTTTCTTTTAGGGAGGCTCGGCTTGGTCTAATAAAACCTTGAGCGGGAGAGGCCCCTCTCTAACCCAACAACTTTGGGGACCAAATGTTGTTTTGAGAAACTTGCACTAGCCGGAACCAAGTTTTCTTTTTGGGAGGCTCGGCGAGGTCTGATAAGACCACAAGCGGGAGAGGTCCCTCTCTAACCCAACAACATTTGGGGCCATATGTTGTTTTGAGAAACTTGCACAGGTCGGAGCATACATCCGCCCGCTGCTCGGTACACTCTGTCTAGACTGCAGCCGGGATCAGCTTCAGTCACAGCTTCATTTGCTATATAATAAAAGCACACACAACCACATGCTAGCTACCCGACTTTGGATGTCCAGCTAGTCGCGCGAAGATGGAGCCAGTCTTTGCCCATGAAGTCGGCCCATCTGGTAACTATTGATCCAATTCTTTGTTCATCGGAACATTCGGAGAAGAGATCTATCTGTGGATCTTAGTCCCAGGAGTAGCAAGCGGCAAAAAACAGAAGACTGTTACTCCTCAAGCCTCGATAATGGACTTGCTGTCACAAATTGCGCAGCTAATCGCAGCAAGTGCAAGAGCAGCCTCCCGCAGACTCCAGTGGTGAGCTGTCGGACGGTGCTGGGTTGGTCCAGTCATATGTACACATAGATACAAATGACCAAATGTCACAGCTGAATCAGTCGGATGGTGAAAGGGACAAGGAAGAGGATTACCCTCCCCTTTCAGGAACAGCATATGGTAGCGATGAATTTTATTTATCGACTCTAAAGCAGATTTTGTGTGGAGGAAAGAGGATGTTCTTTCCTTCCCGAAACAATCTCGACAGGTGTCGGAGGCCTTCGGCCATGTTATCGATGCCATATTCACCTCTCTAGTGCTAAGAGGAAGGTGGTTTCTTATCAACATCTTCAATAAATATACCGTTCCTTGGACTATGTTCATTGAAAACGGTTGGAGAAGATGCCAGAGAGGTCCTCTGCATTTAGATGAGCAGACCGGGGTTGAAAATATGTCCCTACCTGCATCATTCAATAATTATATGCTCGGAAGTAATGGAATGTGCTATTTCATCCAATAGAGCGAATCTGGACGTGATGTCCTACGCAGATCACCTCACCATAGCTATGGTGCAACGTCTTAATGGGAAAGAATTTGAGGCTGTTTGTAGGTTGCTTAGAGTTCTTTCCAGGGCAGTCATGTATGCCACGTACAACTCCGCCCTGACAGTGGCAAATTGGGAGTTGATCAGACATGATGCTACCCTTGCGTCATCATCACTTATAGATGACAAGGTGAAAAGCTCTCTCCGAGTCGCTCCGGTCTCCGGATATACTCTATTTGACGACAAGCTTTCGTTAGTCTATGAATAGGCTACAAGAAAGCTTCCAGTACACTGATACTGAAGTCTGCGCCTCAACACGTTTCAGCAGACCGGGGTAAGCGAGGCCGTTCCACTGAATCGGCTGAGGGAACACCTCGCGAGGGTACAATAACCCTCTTATACTTTCTCTGGAGGTCATTAGTATAGCGACTCGGAAAATGGGCACAGGTCTGATCCAGACAATAGGTCAAATGCCCCTAAGCTGATGGGATCAGGTTCTTTGCAGGAAGGACGTAGTTTGTCCTTCCGTAAGCCTTGTTAGTCGTACACGTGATGAATAAGACCTCTATTGCTTACAAGTTGACAGAAGGTTATCATCTTCGCGAGAAACTGGATTATGTCATGGGAGATCAGTGGGTAAAAGTGTTGTCTCGGAAGGCATACGGCTATGATTCTGAACATAACTCTCACTTACAAGATGTCTGTGTTGGACAAATCTTCTGACAGAAGGTACAGTCGCTCCTAGTGGAGGTACAGGCTCTCTATTGAAGGAAGCAATAGAGATTGTCAAGAATAGACTTCTGTTGCTTCCCACTTAGCGGAAGGTTTTCAACCTCACAAAAAAGTGGATGAAAATTGCGGAAGATCAGTGGATGAGAATGTAGTCTCGCCAGGCCTGTGGCTATCAGTCCGAGCAAAGCTCCACTTACTACAAGTATGTGTTGATCAAATCTTCCGGCGAATTCTTCCAAGAGAGTCTCCTTGTGGAGGTATAGGCTCTCCTATTGAAGAAAGCAAAGGAGGTCGGCGAAATATTCTCCAGGTTTTTTCAAACCACCTGTTTTTCGTCCTGAAATCAGACGAATAGTGCATAGATTGGTTGAGACAGCTGTCTTGTTTGGAATAGAACTGTTAGAGGGAATAGTTACGTATTTTCCCTCGGGGTGTTCTATTCCTTGGCGTCAAGACATTTAATGCCATTGTGGACATCATAGTCACCTTATGTACTGTTACAGAGGTCTTGTGGCTAGTGTTGTAAGTCTCCATTTAGTTCTAGTCTGCAAGTGGCACAGATATGTCTTCAGGTAGATGAAGACACATAACTGCATAGCTGCCTTGAGATTACTGTTAGAATAGCGGCTTGTCATTCCCTACCTTGAACGATGATGGATGTAAGTCTCCGTTCAGTGAGCTTTAGAGTCGCTAGTTACACAGAGATATCTGTCTTCATGGAGAGGAAGACTTCTAGCTACGTTAGCCAGGCGCAGACCGCTGTCTTTTGGGAATAAAACTGATAAGATACAGTGCTTTTCGGTTTGTTTTCATAAGTGTCATAGCCTTGAGTCTTATTGTTTACACCATAGTAGCCTAGCTAGAATCATTAGTGAGATTGTTTCAGTAATTATGCAACGACATAACTGAATTTATTTTCTCTTGGGACTGTTGTCTCTTTGGGAATTTAGGCCAGTTAAATAGCGGCTCTTCATACCCTACCTTGCGCAACGATAGTTGTAAGTCTCCATCAGAGAGCCTTCAAGGTCGCAACTTACACCGATATATCTGTCTTCACGGAGATGAAGACTTATAAGCTATGGCAAGCGTTGTAAGTCTCCTTAGTGAGCTTCTAGGGCTGCAGTTATCAGCCTTTGATTGTCTCAGGTATAGGAAGACCTTTAGCTGCTTCAGCTAGGCTGAGTTCGTTGTCCTATCGGGCATGATACCATATGTTAGAGGAGGTTATTCTCTTCCTTCCGGTATGGTTTGGTGTTAGTTATATGAGGCGATAAGCTCTATTAATGACGCCATATTTACCTACCTAGTATGATTATGTCAATATGGCATATTTGTTCATCATGTCCTTCTCTGTCCTTAGTGGCATTATGGAGTCGGTCAGACGTGAGGGAGCTCTGCTGTTCCTATTCTTTTTGTTGACTAACTCATGAGCAATTCAAGTAATGCGGCTGAGGGGGTTTGTATTTTTTGTCAAACACAACCCTACCCCCCCCCCCCCCCACCCCCCACTCCACCCTGCCAGTATGTATCTCAGTTATATATATATATATTGTTGTGGAGTTTGGAGAACTGATATCGACTTTAGTTGATACACTCCTGCAGACTCTTGTCATTCTTGTGTTGCCCTGGGATGACTGATGTTGGAGTCGGGTGTTGTGGTACGTTGTTGGCGGTGAGGTTCTGAGGATCAGAGCCTCTCATCGCTTTTTAATTCATTCTGTCAGTTTCTATTTCAGAGGAACATGAACATGGTGATGATATTTTTATACTGTACCAATGACCCAGACATAGCTGGTGCTAACTCTTAAAATATAGGGCCAAACACAAATTTTGCCCCCCAATCCCCAAAATTTGCATCTAAAACTAAAGAAAACATGTCCTGAAAGGCCCTCCACACCTCGCCCCCACTGCGCATGCGCAGTGTCAAGGACGTTCCGAAATTGGCGCCATTTATCATTCTAAGTTTGGCCCTTCATCAGTTAACATCTGACTGATCTTTGTGCTTTTAAATCTCAGTTTAAATGATGCCAGACACATAAATATTAGTGAAATGGTGATTCTAAGGAGGATAGAAAAGGAGGAGAGGAAAAGAATGTGTGACAGAATATTATCAGGGCTGTAACTTAAAATTTTTTAATGAAATTATGTTAAGTTACCTATTTTCAAGGCAGCAGCCATTTTGTTGTCATTCTGATTATTTAGTTACACTGTTTTTTCAAGTGTTTTTCCTCTCTCCCTGTCCTTTAAGTTCCCCCTTGCTATTCTCCCATGCTTTTGGCATAGTTTCTGTAATTATTATTACTAAAATTTCTTGGGAGTTTTAGCTTAATAACAGAATGAATTCTGTTCTTTCCCCATGTTTACGTCTTCACCTACGGGTGGTTAGGCGTTGTGTTCTGCATCTACCATCTGATGTTCTGCAGTTTCTTCCCTGGAAGTCTCTGTTTTGCATCAGATGGTGTATTTTTGGTAACTGATTTCGGGCCTGGGTGCCTGGAGTCTTATTTTAGTGTTTTTACACTCATTGTTTACATTTACAACAGCCCTCTGTGTGAGGGGGGGATTTCTAAATAATAATATCTTTATGTTATTTTAATCATAACTAGATACATTATTATTGTTCGTAAGTGTTGAATAAATTGTTTAAAATATTTTTAAAATTTTTGTCCACACTTAGGCTTGGGATCCATTGGGGCTCAACGTTACTTTTCAGAAACTTGGGCTGTTCTGAAAAAATATTTTTTCAAAATATTTTGATTTCAATTATTTTTTCTATATTAATGGATCATATTATTATTATGTATTTTGAATGCCAGGGGTTAGTGCGAGTACCAGGACTTGTTTTCTTTTCACATTGAAAGGATATTGATCAATTGTTTTAGGAGGAAGTCTTCCTCTGACCTTATTATCATTCTATATGTGGGCAGTGTACTCGCATTAACTCCTGTTCTGTATCGTATGATTTCGATGACAATATGGGAAGCGTATGTCACGGTATGTTGTTGGGGATTTGGACACTCCGGTCCTTTCCCCGCAGGGTCACTCTACTTTATCAATTTCTATTTCAGACGATCAAGATTAGGGTGATGTATCTGTGATGTCTTCCAACAGTGTGCCTCCGTCGTCACAATTAATGAAGGGCTAGCGGAAAAGTGCTCATGTAATACGCCAATTGCCTAAGAGGACCCTAGTAGGTTCGACGGCCTTTGACGTCCGCTAGCTCGCCCGGTGTAGCGTCCATTCACCGAATGGTTCGGCAGCCGGGTTCGTCCGTTGCGGTCTAGAAGGAATTTTGGGGTGATGCGAGCACTATAAAATTAACTTAATGCACACCCAGTGACGGCGGATCGGAGGGAGAACGGAGGAAGCCTTTTAGTCCGGTTCATAGCTCGTTCCGGTCCATCCGGACGGCAAGCGAGAGAGGCCCCTCTCTCGTTCAACAACATCTGGCCCCAGATGTTGTGGTACAAATGTGTCGTTAGCGGAGCATACGTCCGTCGCTCGGGATGCTCCGTTGTATAGGCAGTCCGCTGAGACTGCTAAGGCTTCCTCTTCTCGTCAGCGCACACGACCGCACCTTGGCTGCGTGACCGCCGATATATTACCAGCTTCACCGATCAAGGATTCTTCGGCGACCAGGTCACACCATCCGGCAGCCAGGGATTCGAGACCGATGGACTCCGGACGTTCGCATAGGAAGTATGCGGGAGCCATCTGATGCGGAGCTGCCCTCGGCGAAGCACCGATAGACTGCGCCTCCGCAGGTCTCGACGCCGGACATTCTTGTGCACATAGCACAACTTATCGCAGCATCCCAGCAGCCGACAGAAACGGTGTCGGATCGAGAATTATCCGACAGCGCTGGGTCGGTAGCCGGGGACTCGAGGCCTGCAGACTCCGGACGTTCGCATAGGAAGTGTGCGGGAGTCAACGTACACGGAGCTTCCAGCGGCAATGCATCGTAAGTCCGCTACTGCACAGGCCTTGGGAACGGACGTGCTTTCCTTAATAGCACAGTTTATCGCAGCATCCCAGCATCAACTGAATCTGTCGCATATATTTATCCGACGATGCTGGGTCGGGACGCTCCGCGGAAGCGGGTACGGACGTCCGAAAGTTTCATCCGGTCCGACGGGATACCGAAAGGGATTCGGTGGATTTCAAGCTTTCCCTTTCGGAACAACATATGCTGCGATGCCGGATAAGAAACTGATAGCGTCGGTGGACTTAGAAATTTTTGGTTCGGTTCAGGGACATCGTCCCTCAGTTCCGACATAGTCCAATAATGTCACACAAACTTTCGAATTATTGAACGACGCTATATATATTATTATTTTATGCTTGCTATCCAAGCATTTCTGGTTTCTTGTTCGAAGAGTTATGGAGATGTCTTTCAAAAGTGTGCCTCTGTCGTCATAGTTAATGAAGAGTTAGCGGCAATAAGTGCTCATGGAATATGTCTATCGCTTACGGAATGACATTCGCTAGCTCACCCGGTGTAGCGTACATTCATCGAATGGTTCGGCTGCCGGGTTCGTCCGTTGCGGTCTAGGAAGGAGATTTGGGTGATGCGAGCACTTTAATTACTTTAGTACTCACCCAGTGACGGCAGATTGAGGACAGATCGGAGGAAGCCAACAACATAGGGGACCGCATGTTGTGGTTCAGATATTTTACATTCGGAGCATATGTCCGTTGCTCGGGACGCTCCGTTATATTGACAGTCCGAGAGACTGTCTTTAATGCTTCCTCATCCTCACAGCAGGGCACACGACCGCACATTGGCTACGTGACCTCGAGTATCCGATCAGTTTCGGCATTCAGTGATTCCACAGCGAATAGGTCGCGCCATCCGGTAGCCAAGGGACACGAGGCCTATACACTCCGTTCGCTCGCATATTGGAAGTATGCACGGGGTAACGATCTCGGAGCTTCCTGCGGCAATGCATCGTAAGACCGCTGCTCCTCAGGCCTCAGTGACGGACGTGCTATCCGAGTTAGCACAGTTGTTTCGCAGCATCCCAGCAATTGACGGTTTCTCGGTCGAATCAGGAATTATCCGACGGCGCTGGGTCGGTGCGGTCCGCGGTTGCATCAAGCTACGGACGACCGAACGCTTTATAGGGTCCGACAGGATGGCGAAAGGGATTCGAAAGATTTCGAGTTTTCCCTTTAGTAGTATCGGAAGATGCCTTTCATATCTTCTGGCATTTCTTCCTGTGATTATTTTTCGGACTTCATTGCTGCGATCTTGGATAAGAGACTTATAGCGTCATTGGACTCGGATTTTTCGATCGGTACAGGGACTTTGTCCCTGACTTACCGACGCAGTCCAATATTGTCATTACAACATGTGTTTTATTTTTCGACGCTATATATTATATATATATATACAAGCCTGCTACTAAGCATGATAGTTTAGTTTCTTGTCCGCTTGGCTCATTTCTGCCATTTTATCTTTTTTTACATATAGTTTATTTTGGCAGAGCAGGGCATACCGAGAGTTCATATGCGTCTAGACGGTGTGATTAAAGACTGCATATATTCTTTTTCGCCGTTTGTGTCTTTTCCAATTTCAATGTTGGGAACGACATTATGTATAGTAGACTTAACTTAGACGCTTTATTATACGTAATCCGCCTTACTGAGGCGTTATCATTACGTCTTCAAGAAAAGATTTACGGGATATTATTCTCAATGTAATTTCTTTTGAGGGCAGTAGTTTGTTCACGTATAACTCCGCCCTTCAGTGGCTGATTGGAGTTGGTTAGACGTGATGCAGCCCTAGCTACATCCACGCGTGGATAGTAGGTTAAGAACTCTCTCAGAGTCGCTTCGTTCTCGGAGGAGCTTCTCTTCGACGGCAACTTTCCGGCAATCCATGAATTGCTTGATTTATACATTCTCTTGTCTATCTAGTGTTACAAGAGATTCAGACTGGGGCAAACATTCGGTGGTTGACTCAGAGAGTGCCGCCGCAGTTGCCGGACCCTAGTGTGGCTGTTATGACGGTTGCCAGTCAAACAGATTGGGATATATACTGATCCCTACGGATTCGAAGTGCCAGGGTCTTTGGGTTCCGCAGTCTTTTAGCTATCAGTTTAACTTCCGCGGAATAATGTTTTTTAGGCTTGCTTTATGTCATTGCATGAACATTATTCAGAAACGCATGCCCAAATTCCTGTCCTTTAATTCGACAGTAGTGGCGTATCTCCGGAACCAGGGAGGCACTCTTTCGTTTCCGTTATTCAATTTAATGGAAAGAATCCGTCTGTTGGTTATAGTACACCAAGTTCAGTTTTGGTCCGTCATATTCTGGGTCGTCTGATTGTTTTATCGCACTCCCGTTCTCTTACGGGTCGCTTGTTGCTGTCAGAATGGACTCTCAACAAACAAGTATTTAATCAGATTTGCTATCTATGGGAGCGCCCAATGATGTTTTATTATGACACAGCTTGCTAATCAATTGCAGACGTATGTGTTGGCTTGTCCAGATCTCTGAGCTAATACTGTTAACGCTCTATTGATCTATAGGACGCAATGATAGGATACGCGTATCCTCCGGCGCTGTTGTTTTAGCAGGTATTGCTAAGATAAACAACCACAATACATTTCTGTTGACAGCATCTCTATCTTCACAGAGATCATGAGTAATTTACTCTCTTGTCTACTGTGGATCTTAACGTGAAATCTTCCTCTATGTGAGGATCTTTTTTCACTGGGTAAATCGTGTCATCTTTATCACAACCAGCAAGGTCGCAACCTTCATGTATTCCGTTGTGTGGTCCGTATTGCATTGTAAGCACTGTACTGGACGAGCTTTGGACGCGATTTCTTACTATAGGAGATCCTCTTCTTCGCTATTCTATGCGGCTAAAGTGGAGGCTCTTCCGTCGTGGTGTAGGGATCATTATGTTCATATTGTTGATCCCTCCATACTACGCATTGCTAGTTTTTAGTATACTTGTTTCACAAGATCTACTGCAGCCTGTTGTTATTTAGGTTATAGGTTTGTTACCTCATACCTATGCACTCTACGATAGTTTACAATTGAGTCTTTTGTCTCTTTATCTAAGTCAGTTAGTAACTTTTTGATAAATAGACTTAGAATCTTTAGATTAAATTCCTATACGGATTTTAACTTCGGTTCTTATTTAGCTAAGTAATCATTTGAGCCTCTGGAAACAGTAGTTTTCAAATTCTGACCTTTTAGACAGTAATTCTGTTGGTTTCTCTTTTACTGTAGAATCAGTGAGTTTCATGCACTATCGATGGATGATTTTCACTTTCATAGTTTCGGAATCAATACTTCCGTTACTATTTAGGTTGGATTGTTGCATAAGAGTTAGGCTCCTATTATCCGGAACCTATTATTTTAAGGTCCTTCCGTCTTCGTATGGGCATAGGCCTTTACTCTTTCCGGGTACAGTTTATGTATTTATAAACAGATATCTGTTTATTACAAGGGCGTAAGCTTCTTCTGTCTTTGATGTCTAGTAGAAGGACGTTACGCTCCATTTTATTGTTAATCGATTCTATTAACTAGCGTACTGCTTATGGTATATCATTGGCTTAGCAGTTGTGCTTAAGATTTCGGCTCATGAAGTAAGAGTTCTTCTACTTCTTGGGCTTACATTAATAGTGTTGCTATTATAGATTTTTGAAGGCTGCTCATTGCGCTCAGCCATCCATTCATGAATTTTTTCTCAGAAATATCGAGTCCATTTCTGGAGGCCTCTATTGTTAGGTCTATTATCTACTGCTCAGAATGTCATTCACTTAACAGTTGCTACTATAGCTAGGTAGGCTGTCTGTTTCGGCAGTGTCTCCGTTCGGCTGCCCTCTTCGCTCTGGGCTATTTGACCCAGGGCAAGAAAAAGGGGGGGGGGGGGGGGAGGGTGTTCCCTTGGGTCACCTGTTTTTACTATGAAAACAAGGGGATACCTCCTCCGGAGTTAGTAATTCTGAGCTGTTATTGGGATGGTTGTTTAGTGAGAAGTTTAAGTTTATAAAATTCATTCAAGTCTTAGTTTTTAAAGTATAGCTTTTGAATATTGCATATGTCAACGGACATGATTATGCAATTCTCACACACTTTTAGGAGTATAAGAGTCTCTATTCTCTAGACTTACTTTATTATTGGCTTACTTTAAAAATTATTAGTATAAGGATTATTGGATATTAATAGAGTACATGGATGTATGAAGCTCAATTTTTGGAAGGTGTTGTATCTTTCTAATTTATCATAAATAAGAAAGATACATGTAAGGCCTATTACTTCTTTTCCCTACAGGGGATGACTCTATTTTATTTTATTGAGCGTATTCCATTTTGCTCTATGTCCTTGGCCCTCCAGCCTTTTTACTATTCAGCTATGTCTGGGTCATTGGTACAGTATAAAAATGTTAAAAAATTTATAGTAATTTATATATTTTTTATACTTACCAATGACCCAGACGGGGATGGCCCTCCCAGGAGTTGGGAACTCTTGCCTCCCCGCTGAGTACATAGCGCTTACCAGGCACTGGTTATTAGAATGATAAATGGCGCCAATTTCGGAACGTCCTTGACACTGCGCATGCGCAGTGGGGGCGAGGTGTGGAGGGCCTTTCAGGACATGTTTTCTTTAGTTTTAGATGCAAATTTTGGGGATTGGGGGGCAAAATTTGTGTTTGGCCCTATATTTTAAGAGTTAGCACCAGCTATGTCTGGGTCATTGGTAAGTATAAAAAATATATAAATTACTATAAATTTTTTAACTTTCTGACACTCATCCAAGTGTGTTACAGTCGTCACGCTCCTTGGAGCATATAGAGCTAGCTGCAGTGCTCATTTTTACAAGAGTTAGGGCCTTTTGTTAAAGGTTTTAATCTCTTTCAAGCAGCTTGCTGGACCGGTGAAGCGGTTCTCCATACTTGGGGGCCGTTATGCTGGGTAAGTCCATTGCGGTTTAAGAGGTGGATTGGGTAGAGCGAGCACTATAATATAAATAGTTCACCCAGTGACAGCTGAAATAGGGAGGAAGTCAGCAAGTTCTTGTACTCGGCAAGGTCTAATGGCCCCCCTCTCTAACTTAGCAATGTCTGTCTGAGGTCAGGTTTCGTTTTGAGAAAATTGCACAAGCTGGAGCATATGTCCGCCCTCCACTCGGGTCACTCTGTTTAGTCTGCAGCCGGGGTCGGCTTCAGTCAAGGCTTCCTCCGCTACGTTTCACAAGGCTGAAAATGAAGTTTTCTGGTTGGAAACTTGCATGAGACAGAGCATATGTCCGCCTGCTGCTCGGTCTAGTCTGCAGCCAGGGTCGGCTTCAGTCGCGGCTTCCTCCGCTACGTTATATAAGCACTCACGATCACATCCTAGCTACCCGACTTTGGATATCCAGCCTCCTGCATCAAGAAGGAACCACTCTTCGCCCGTGGAGTTGGACCATCTGGTAGCTAGGGAGGCGAGACCTTGATCATTGGGCCGTTCGAAGAAAGGATCCATTTCCGACACACCGTCCCAGGAGCAGCATGCGGCTGAGGAATGGAAGACCACTGCTCCTCAGGCCTCGATGACAGACTTGCTGTCGCAGATTGTGCAGCTAAACGCAGCATCCCAGCAAGTGCAGATGCAGCCTCCCTCAGACGCAGAATCTGAGCTGTCAGACAGTGCTGGGTTGGTCCAGTCGTCTGTTTGCGCAGATGCAATGGACCAAGATTCGCAACTGATTCTCTCGGATGGTGAAAGGAAGAGGATTACCCTTCCCTTTTGGAACAGTACATGATTGCGATGGCTTTCATCCATCAATACTATTCTGATTTTGTTCCGCCGAATCAGAATGCTGCGACGACAAGAGAAAAAAACGCAGGCATCATTAGGCGCAGACTTTATCCGGACAAAGGAAGAAGTCCTTTCTTTTCTGGTTTAGTTTACGCAGGTGTCGCAGGCCTTCAGCCATATAGACAACACCGTATTTATCCTCTCGAGTGCGAGGAAGAAGGCGGTTTCTTATCTTCATCTTCCGTATACATACCGTTTTTTGGACCACGTTCATTTAAAAACGACCGGGGATGATGTTCAGAAAGATCTTCCATGTTTGGATGAGCCGGCCGGGAATCTAGAGAAATCCTTACCTGTATCATTCACTGTTCGCCCAGGCACAATTGCTATGGCAATTTCTTCAAATAGAGCAAATTTGGACGTTTTGTCTTACACAGAGCTATGGTGCAACGTCTCAAGGGAATGGAATTTGAGGATGTTCGTACCTCTTTTAGAGTTCTTTCCAGCGCACTTATGTATACCATGTATAACTCCTCCCTAACAGTGGCTAATCTGGAGTTAATCAGATGTGATGCTGCCCTTGCATGGTCATCACTGATAAGATGACAAGGTGAAAAGCTCTCTCTGAGTCGCTCCGGTTTCTGGCCATTTTATTTTCGACGACTAGCTTTCGTTAGTCTATGAACAGGCTACTAAGAAAGCGTCTCGTGCTCTGCTTTTGAAGTTGGAGTATCAACGACCTGCTTCAGCAGACAAGAGTAAAAGAGGACGTTCCAGACAAAAATTGCCAAAAGGAAACTGCTCACGAGGGTACAAGAAACCCTCTTGTAATTACTCTAGAGGTTGTCAGTATAGCGACCTGGGAAAGGGGCGTAGGTCTGATCCGGACTAGAGGTCAGACGCCCCTAGGCTGACGAGATGAGGTTTTTCATGGGGAGGACGTGGTTCCACCTCCCGTAAATCTCGCAGGTCATACAGGTGATGGTTTAGACCTCTATTTCTGGCCAGTTGGCAGAAGGTTATCAAGCTCCACAAAAAAATGGATAACTATCGCGGAAGATCAGAGGTTGAGAAGTGTAGTCTTGGACGGCTTACGGCTATCATTCCGAGTAAAACCCCACTAACAAGTTGTCCGCGTTGGACAAATCTTCCATCAATTTCTCGCATAAGAGATCTCCTACTGGAGGTATAAGCTCTCTTATGAAAGGAAGCAATACAGGTCTTCAAGAATCAGGATTCTGAAGGTTTTTACAGTCACCTGTTCCTCGTACCTATTACTCCAACATTTCAGTTTCATCGTAAACGAGAAAAAGTTGGATCTAGCTCCGTACAAGTCGTCTATTCACTTGGGATTAAGCTTTGAGACTCGCAACAATCTGGTTCGTCTGCCATTACTCAGAGCGAAGTTAGTCCATTGTTATACTCGCTTTTGTCTACACTCAGACGCATTAATAGTGAGGGAATTCATGCGACTGTTTGTGGTGTGCGGAGCTGCTGTGGATCTCATTCCGATGGGTCGTCTGCGCGCACGTCCTCTCCAGATATTCTTTACTTAGAATTGGAGTGTGAAGACACTTTCACTTGAACCAGTATTGTTTTATCGGACCTAGTAAAACAAGGGTTCAAATTGGGCAGATATTTAGTGGTAAACTCAGGGAGTTACGCTGCAACTGCCGGATCCGGCTTTCACGACAATGACGGATGTGTGTCAGACAGGTTGGGCGCAACTCGTAAGTCCCGCAGTCTTGAAGTGTCAGGGTCTTTGGGATCCTTGGTTCCAGGAGAAACACATAAACATCAACGAGATGATGTTAATTATAGCTAACCCTACAACATTGGATTCACATAATGTTCAATTTGGTCAGACAACTTGACAGTAGTAGCATACATCAGGAACGAGGGTGACACATCCACTATGCCAACTAACGGAGAAAATTTTCCTAATACATCATGAATCATCATGTTCATCTTTCTCTCCGTCATATATAGCGTCGTCTGAACGTACTAGCAGACTCGCTCTCTCGGAAAGGTCACCTGTTGCAATTGAATTGGATGCTCAACAATCGAGTATTTGGACAGATTTCCTACCAGAGGGATCGCCCCATGATAGATCCATCTGCGACGCACCAGAACAGTCAGTTACCATCGTTTGTGTCGCCATGCCCAGACCATTGAGCGTATGCAGTAGACGCTCTGTCGATCTCATGGGGATGGATGATAGGATACGCATATCCTCAAATTCATTTGATTCAGTGGATTATGTTTAAGATCAAACAGTCTTGTTGTGAATCCTACTAGTAGCACCTCTGTCGTCACAGAAGCCTTGGATCTGTCTTCTCAAGTGTCTGTTATGGGATGTTCCCTGGAAGCTTCCTCCACAAGAGGACCTTCTTTTTCATGGGAAGTTTTTATTCTTTACGTCCTTCTCCGCCCATAGTGGCATAATGGAGTCAGTTAGACGTGAGGGAACCATTGCAGTTCCCATATTATTTTATGACTAACACAAGAACGATTAAGTAATGTGGGTAGGAGGGTTCGATATGACTTTGAATTCCCCCCCCCCCCCCCACCCCCAATGTGTTTAGTGGCAATTACCGGGCAAGACGTAGTTTTCTTCCAGCAAGCCTCGTATGAGTTTTAAGACATACATGCATTTCTTCACTTCCCCATTGTTCACTGGGTCGTGTTCTATGGCGACCTCATGGGCACATCCACTTTTTAGTTGGTTGGTTTCATGTGATTATTCGTCTATATGTCATATACCAGCGCATATTTCATTATAAATAAATTGCTAGTCTTTGGGTACCTGGGAAGATGCATAACCAGTTAACTGGTATTCAGATGATTACATGCAGGATTGTAATGCTCATGTGCATAATAATTATTAGGCTGATGCTTATTGTATGTAATGGACCTTAGAAATTATGAATTATTTCTGGGGCGGTCCGTGTTGGAGCCTGTTAATCATACCTACTTCCATTTCTAGATCCAGGTTTCTATTAATGTTGGTACTCAACTCAGATATTCGCACGTTTATAGTGTCATAGATATCGGATAGTACACGTCAGGGAGTGTTGTTACTAGAATTTATTGTACACCTGAATGGCGTCACCTGTGGGTTACCTCAGAAGTGTGTTTACTCTCCAGAGACGTTCATTGTAGTCGATTGGACATGTGTACGTTATATATCACCGGTTTTCGACCTATCTGCATATGCTGTCTCAGGTGTACGTTATAATTTATAGCGGGCAATTTTATTTACCGAGATCATCGCTATAGCCCTAACTTCTGAAGTGGCATTAAGCACCATTTATTAATAATAAATTAATACCTGAGTGCTTATTTGACGAATATTTATATTGTTTTTTGGTACTGCTTTTACTGATTCCAGAGCACTCCCCTCTTTCTCTTTGAAGATTCCTTCAAAAGAATGGTGGGGGGGGGGGGCTGATTTTTTACCTCTCCTCCGGCTTGATAGGTATGTAACTATGAGGGAAGCTGTTTTGTCCGTAATTATATCCTGCATTCAGCTGGAGTTTTCATGTATATGGTGTATGTTTGTGGGGATATTCTCTCATTCTCAATTTTTGGGGCTTAGTCTGGGCTAACCTTAAAAATTGGTAACTCGTTACATACATTTAGCATAGTCTTCATGCTAAGTATACAGAATTACTTGAACTGGGCTTCTTTTGTATGATATGTCTTCTCTATTACTGTATTGAGTGAAGTCCAAGGCCCTCCACCTTTTTACACTCCAGCTAGTCTGGGCCATTGGTTTACAGTGTAAAAATATTATAAACTCATAGTAATTTTGTATATTTTTTATACTTACCAATGGCCCAGCCGGAGATGGCCCTCCCATGAGTGGGCACTCATACCTTTATACCTCCCCGCTGAATTTTTATGTAGTACTCTCTTCTACAAAGAATGATGTTGGCACCAATTCCGGTCACTTCCTGATGTCCGTGTGTGCATGGAGAGTAAATGTATGGAGGGCCAGATAGGACTTTTAATTTTTGGTTTTGCATGCAAATTTTGGGGATTGGGGGGTTCAAAATTTGTGTTTGGCCCTTAATAACTATGGCCTGAGAAACAAGATCTACTTTGTGGGGCCTAACGTGAAATGTCACCTTGGCGAGATCATGCATTTGTTGTTGATACTTTTGTAGAAATTCTGTCCAAATCTAAACAGCATAACACTCAATTCATATATGGATAAATTGCACAACATTTTAGTCAGGTGAGATGCAAAAGACTGTCAATTCTGATTGTAAAAACTTAGGAATTTAATTTGTTTTATTGTTTTGTCATAACCTGTAGTTTGTTTGTGTATTTTACAGTTGAAGTAACCCCCATGTTACCAAAATGATTGTTCGAAAGGTTATATGATTGCTTAACTTTCAAGCTCTTGTGTGTTTAACCCATTACCCATCGTAACAGCCAAAACTGGTCAGCGCTGTTCAGAAATATTGCCATTCAATTTTTATTATTTTTCTCTAAATCATAGCTTATGAAACCTCATTGGAATGAGTTCGTTCCAATGAGGGGTCATAAGCCATGTGTTTTGAGGCAAAAAATGAAAAAAATTAGTTATTCAATAATTTTGTTTGCAAGTGTCACCTGCTTTTCATATTAGGTAAAGAGTTAAAATTATATACCAGAAAATTGAAATGAGAATATACTGAAAGTCTTTTAACCCTTTTCAGGTTCATAAACCCCAGAAAAAAAACAGTATAGAAGTCAGACCAAAACTCGAGAGGCCTCCCACAAAATGTTCCCGTCAGCTGTATGTAATGAGGCATGGTGAAAGATGTGACTTTGCACTTGGAAAAGAATGGATGCATTCCTGCTTTAGTGAATCAGGTGAAGAAATAAGTATTGAATGTGTATCATATCTTTATTAAAATATTACACTTCACAGCTCCACCCAACTTACTCAAAATATGTATCCAAGCTGCCGACAATTTTTAGCTCACCTGACTGAAAATCAGGATGTCATCCGTTGTCCATGAACATGGTGTTTGCACCTGCTCCTCCTGAACCGCTGAACCAATTTTAGTTAATTTGAGGTGATTGCTTGTTCTGACATCGCATTTTGTTTTTGTTCAAATCAAAGTGCCCAGCCCCATAGGGAGGGGGTGAGAGAAAATGCTCCAAATTTTTTTTTAAAATCATCTTCTCATGAACCAGTCGGTCCAATGACTTGATATTTGGTATGGAGCTTCCTTTTGAAGTGTAGAATCAAAACGAAGTTTGTGGAGCAATATTTGTCTTTGTAATGGGGAGGAGCAAGATTTTTGGCCCCGCCCAAAATTTCTATTTTCTGAACCGATTGTCCAATTTGGACCAAATTTGGCATGAGTCATAAGTACTTGATTCATGCAAAAACAAAAATATACCCCCACTTTCAAAGAAAATGGTGGTACACTGGATTACATGCGTCCGTCCGTCCATCCGGGCCAACATTGGGGGTTTAGGGGATATTATTATTAGGGTCTACCTCCAAATTAAGGTAGTGTTAGGGTTAGGAGTGGGGTGGGGTGGGGTGGGGTGGGGTTAGGGGTAGCCCCAGAGTAAGGCTTAAGGTTGGGGAGGGTTAGGTCCCGGGGGGGGTTAGGGTTGGGGTTTTAGTTTTAGTAGCCCTTTAACTGAAAAATAGCTCCTAATCCTGTTGGTTTGGCTAGGGTGGGGTTGGGTCAGGGGTGGGGTTAGGGGTAGCCCCAGAGTAGGGCTTAAGGTTGGGGGGGTTAGGTCTCGGGGGTGGGTGGGAGTTAGGGTCTGGGGTGGGCTTTTAGGGTTTAGGGTCAGGGTGGGGTAGGGTTAGGGTTTGGGTGTGGTTTTTGGGTGGAGAGGTGGGGTTAGGGTTAAATAAAAGTTCTAGGGTGGAGGGGTGGGGTTCTGGGTAAAATAAGGTTTTGGACATACAAAATGTTTTTTGGTAGCCCATAAACCCGAAATGTTGGAGCATCCGCCTGTGCGTCCGTGTGTGAGTCCATCCGAAAGAATTCATAACTTGAGTAAATTATTATTTTTTATAATATTTGTTGGTCATAGGTATGCCCACACTAGTTATTTTTTTTTTTATTTTTTTTTTTATTACTTGTTCACTTAGAAATTGTGTCCGTCCGAGCCAAATTTTGTCTGTTCAGCCTGTATCTCGGGTATCAAATGTTCTATTGTAATGAAATTTGCCATGAACACTGCTTATGGTATAGCCTTTAAAAAGAGGATTCAATGATATTTCTCACATTCTCCTTTTTAGAGTTATCCCCCTTTTTTGACTTAGAAATTGTAGGAAATAGACATTATTTGTCTGTTCAGCCTGTATCTCAGGTATGGGTTATCGGATTTTGGTGAAATATGGCATGCAGTTTGCCTATGGCTTCTGCCTCATTGCATAAAAACTTCCAAACACCAAACAATTTACCATACCTTTTGACTTAGAAATTGTTGAAAACTTTCGAAGAAAATGGGAGGGGGAGGGGGGTGTGTGGGGCATACTGGATTGGGATTATCGGATTTCAGTGAAATATGGCATGCAGTTTGCCTATGACAAAGGCTTCTGCCTCATTGGATAAAACTTCCAAACACCAAACAATTTACCATACCTTTTGACTTTGTTGGAAATTGTTGAAAACTTTCGAAGAAAATGGTGTGGGGGGGGGGGGGGGGGGTTATATTGGATTGCGTCTATCCATCTGTTCATCCGTCCATACGAGAATATTCATAAATGATATTTGTTAGTCATAGGTATGCCCACACTAGGCGGTACACCACGTGGGGGTATGCACCGGACGAAAGTCCAGCTCTTGTTTGCTGTGTCCCCATGGGAACAGCAGGAGCTAAAAATAGAAATATTTTCAAACTCCCATATTTCCCAAACCACAGAGAACAGAGAACTGTTTATTGGTATAAAGCATCCTTAGGATCAGTAGAATTGAATAGTAAAAAAAATTGCCCTCGGTTATTTCAGGGTGTTCTGTAGGGAGGGGGGGGGGGGGGGGGGGGGGCATCGGAAAAATACCAAGCATATTTGCAAAATATTTTTATAAATTTTCTCCACAACCCATGGTCAGAATCTTTTGATATTTGGTATACACCATCCATAGGGTTTCGAATACAAGTTTGTTAAAATGAAGCCCCTTGGTTCATATTTGGGCTCGATACAGGAGCCCAAATTTTTAACTTGGGACAATATGGGCAGGGCTCGCTTTGAGTAAAATGGTCGGGGCATAAAAAAAGTGCCCCACATATTGAGGTCGGGACCTTTTCGGGGCTGATCTTCCATTTTTTCCATTATTGTTAGTGCTTTTTTGTGGAAAATGTCGGGGCTTGAAAAAAAGCCCCCAGCAAGTGCTCCTCGGGGCTGATCTCGGGGCCTGGGCTGATCAGCCCCGACTCAAGGCAAGCCCTGTATGGGGAATAATCTTTAAAAATCTTCTTCAGACCCACCAGTCAGAATCTTTTAATGTTTGACATACATCATAGTTATGAAGGTCAGATTCAAGAGTATACAAACCAAAGTAACATTGTCCATAAGTTAATATTTGAGCTTCCTATGGAGAATCCTTTCATATTTGGTATACATCTCTATGGGTGTGTGTGTGTGTTGGGGGGGGGGGGGGGGGGGAGGGTCAGCAGATTCAGGTTTGTTCAGATCGGATCCCTAGGCTAATATTTGAGTTCCATGTGGTAGCCCAAATTTTAACTAAGTGCAATGTGAGGAAATTTCTTTAAAAATTTTCTTCAGATCCCCCAGGCAGATTCAACTATGTTCAAATCGAGTGCCGGGGTTAATACAGCGGAGCCTGCTTAATTGGATATCTCTTAACTGTAACTGAATAACCCTGTTAATTGAATATAATTTCCCAACACAAAACCATGTGACAAGAGCAGGTAACTCTGTTTTGTATTTCCAGAGTTATGTCCCCCCCCCCCCTTTTTTAGTACTTAAAGCATTACAGTATTGTGTCGCCTACTCCAACATTTTACATGCTATATTGTTCGGACTTTGCACACATGTTGATCACCAATTGTCATTGCGCATGTGACAAGAGCAGATAACTCCATTTTGTATTTCCAGAGTTATGCCCCCTTTTAGTACTTGAAACATCACAGTATTGTGTCACCTACTCCTTCAACATTTTACATGCTACATTGTTCAGACGTTGCACACATGTTGATCACTAATTGCCATTGTTCTTGTGACAAGTCCAGGTAAATCCATTTTGTATTTCCAGAGTTAGATGACAGACGTATTATGTTATGGCATTGTCTGTCTGTCTGTCTGTCTGTCTGTCTGTCTGTCTGTCTGTCTGTCTGTCTCTGTCTGTCTGTCTGTCTGTCTGTCTGTCTGTCTGTCTGTCGCCTACTCCTCCAAAAATTTACATGCTACGTTATTCAAACTTTGCACACATGTTGATCAGTAATTGCTGTTGTGCATGTGACAAGTGCAGGTAACTCCATTTATTTTGTGTTTCCAGAGTTATGCCTCTTTTTAGCACTTAAAACATTACAATATTGTATCGCCTACTCCTTCAACATTTTACATGCTATATTTTTCAAACTCTGCACATGTGGTGGTCACCAATTGCCGGTGTGCATGTGGCAAGGGCAGATAACTCCATTTTGTATTTCCAGAGTTATGTCCCCTTTTGTACTTAAACATTAAAGTATTGTGTCGACTTCTTCCAATATATTGCATGCTATATTGTTCAAACATTGCACACATGTTGATCACCAATGGCCGTTGTGCATGTGACAAGAGCAGGTAACTCTGTTTTGTATTTCCAGAGTTATGCCCCCTTTTACTACTTGAAACATTACACTATTGTGTCGCCTACTCCTTCAACATTTTACATGCTACATTGTTCAAACTTTGCACACATGTTGAGCAGTAATTGCTGTTGTGCATGTGACAAAAGCAGGTAACTCTGTTTTGTATTTCCAGAGTTATACCCCCTTTTAGTACTTGAAACATTGCAGTATTGTGTCGCCTACTCCTCCAACATTTTACATGCAATGTTGTTCAAACTTTGCACACATGGTGATCACTAATTGCCTTTGTGCATATGACGAGCAGGTAACTCCATTTTGTATTTCCAGAGTTATGCCCCTTTTGGTACTTAAAACATTACAGTATTGTGTCGTCTTCTCCTTCAACATTTTACATCATACATTGTTCAGACGTTGCACACATGTTGATCACTAATTGGCATTGTTCTTGTGACAAGTCCAGGTAACTCCATTTTGTATTTCCAGAGTTATGCCCCTTTTTATACGCCCGTCAGATGACGGATGTATTATGTTATGGCATTGTCTGTCTGTCTGTCTGTCTGTGTCTGTCTGTCTCTGTCTGTCTGTCTGTGTGTCTGTCCGTAAAAAATTTTTTGTGTCGCCTACTCCTCCAAATGTTTACATGCTACATTGTTCAAACTTTGCACACATGTTGATCAGTAATTGCTGTTGTGCATGTGACAAGTGCAGGTAACTCCATTTATTTTGTGTTTCCAGAGTTATGCCTCCTTTTAGCACTTAAAACATTACAATATTGTGTCGCCTACTCCTTCAACATTTTACATGCTATATTTTTCAAACTCTGCACACATGGTGGTCACCAATTGCCGGTGTGCATGTGACAAGGGCAGATAACTCCAGTTTGTATTTCCAGAGTTATGTCCCTTTTTGTACTTAAACATTACAGTATTGTGTCGACTTCTTCAACGTATTACATGCTATATTATTCAAACATTGCACACATGTTGATCACCAATGGCCGTTGTGCATGTGACAAGAGCAGGTAACTCTGTTTTGTATTTCCAGAGTATTGCCCCCTTTTAATACATGAAACATTACACTATTGTGTTGCCTACTACTTCAACATTTTACATGCTACATTGTTCAAACTTTGCACACATGTTGAGCAGTAATTGCCGTTGTGCATGTGACAAGAGCAGGTAACTCTGTTTTGGATTTCCAGAGTTATACCCCCTTTTAGTACTTGAAACATTGCAGTATTGTGTCGCCCACTCCTTCAACATTTTACGTGCAATATTGTTCAAACTTTGCTCACATGGTGATCACTAATTGCCGTTGTGCATATGATGAATAGGTAACTCCATTTTGTATTTCCAGAGTTATGCCCCTTTTAGTACTTAAAACATTACAGTATTGTGTCGTCTTCTCCTTCAATATTTTAATGCTATATTGTTCAAACTTTGCACACATGTTGATCACCAATTGCTGTTGTTCATCTGACAAGAGCAGGTAACTCTGTTTTGTATTTCCAGAGTTATGCCCTCTTTTAGTACTTGAAACATTACACTATTTTTTGCCTACTCCTTCAACACTTTACTTGCTTTATTGTTCAAACTTTGCACCCATGTTGATCATCAATTGTCGAAGTGCATATGACAGGAGCAGATGACTCCATTTTGGTTTTTAAACGATGAGAATCCTCGCCGTTTATAGCTGTTATGATTCTCAAAATGTCCTTTTCCTTGGCAACACCTATCGTCAATCGTTATCAATGAAGTTAACCTGTCAATGAATGAAAGCTACCATTGTAAACAGCGAGGAGAATCTTCTACAGCAGCCTTGCAGCCCTTTAGAAGTTATCTTATGAATAAAATGGATGCAACCATTTTTTAGCTCAACTGTTTACAGTGAGGGTTATAGTCATGACTTTTGTCTGTCTGTCCGTCCATCTGTCTGTCTGTTAACATTTAGAGTTTTGGTTAAAGTCTGTGGTTAAAGTTTTTTTACTGAACATTCAAGTGGATTTTTAGCTCACCGTAGCGAGCTCTTATCACTTGTTGTCTGTCTGTCGTCTTTCGTGAACTTTACATTATTGACTTCTCCTCCCAAACTACTAGACCAAATTGAACCAAATTTGGTGTGCATGTTCCTTATCATATGTCAATTCAAGTTTGTACAAATAAACTTTCCACTTCCACAGGGGGCACAACAAGGGGCATTACTCTGATAGCACCCATAATTTTTTTTTTTAAAGTTAAAAAAATCTTCTTCTTCAGAACCACCATTTAGAATCTTTTGGTATTTGGTATATAACATCACTAGTGGGGTCAGATTCAAGTTTGTTCAAATCGAGTCCCTGGGTTAATAATTGGGCTCCCTGTAGGAGCACGAATTTTAACTTAGTGAAATATGAGGAAATTTCTTTAAAAATCTTCTTCTTCAGATCCACCAGTCAGAATCCTTTCATATTTGGTTTTTAACATCTATATGGGGGCAGATTCAAGTTTTTACAAATCGGGTCCCTGAGGTTAGTATTTGGTCTCTCTATTGAAGCCCAAAGTTTAGCTTCATACAATTTGAGGAAATTTCTTTAAAAATCTTCTTCTTCAGATCCACATTCAGAATCCTTTCATGTTTGGTATACAACATCTATAGGGAGGGGTCAGATTTAAGTTTGTTCAAATCGAGTCCCTTGGTTTATATTTGGGGCTCCCTATGGGAGCCTGAATTTTAACCTGCGTGAAATATGAGGAAATTTCTTTAAAAATCTTCTTCAGATCCACCAGTCAGAATGCAATCATGTTTGGTATACAACAGTTTGAGGTGGGTCGGTTTCAGGTTTGTTCAAATTGGTTACCTGGGTAAATTTTTGGGCTCCCTATGGGAGCCCGAATATCAACTTAGTGCAATATGGGGATTTTTTTTTTTTTTAAATCCTCTTCTTTAGACCCTGTAGTCAGAATATTTTCATATTTGGTATACAACGTTTCTAGGAGGGTCCGATTCAAATTTGTTCAAATATGGTCTCTGGGTTGTCTTTTGGCTTCCTATGGGGGCCCAAATTTTAACTTAGTGCAATATGAGGAAATTTCTTTTAAAAGTCTTCTTCAGATCCACCAATCAGAATCCTTTCATATTTGGTATACAACATCTCTAGGTGGGTCAGATTCAAGTTTGTTCAAATCAGGCCCCTGGGTTAATATTTTGGCTCCCTATTTTGAGCCCAAAGTTTAACTTAATGCAATGTGAGGACATTTCTTTAAAACCTTCTTGTTCAGATCCACCAGTCAGAATTCTTTCATATTTAGTATATACATTTGTAACAACTCAAGGGGGATCAGATTCAAGTTTGTTCAATTCAAGTCCCTGGCTTATTATTTGGGCTCTTTGTGGGTGGGTTGGGAGGCATGTTAGGTTCAAGTTTGTTCAAATCCATTCCTTAGTGTTTTTCCATAAAATTTGCCTTTGCATGGCTTCATTCCTTTGTAGTGTTGATGAACCATGTCTAACTGAATATGACCCCAAACACTTGTTTGAACCACTTTGGCAGGTGAGCAATTAAGGCCCTTGGGGCCTCTTGTTTTGTTTTTTTTCCTATTTAGTCATGACCGTCGTCTGTCCGTCTGTTAACATTTGGAGTTTTGGTTAAAGTTTGTGGTTAAAGTTTTTTAGTCAACCTTAAAGTTTTGGGGTTTTTTTTGACAGCTAGTAATACAGGCCAGGTTTGAATATAGGTACCACAACTTCCCTCTTCCCCCCCCTCCCCCCCCCCCCCCTCCCCCCCACTTCCCCTGGATGGTCATTTAGGCAGTTTTTCCAAAAATGCATTTTGAAGGATTGGGAGTTATTAAATGCAAACAAACAAAAATAGACTACTATAACAGACCACCACTGCATACCAAATATTTAAACAAACAGAAATTGACTACTATAACACACCAGCACCCCCTCCCCCACCCCCCACACACACACACACACACACACACACACACACACACACACACGCACACACACACACACATGTGAAATGTAGGCAATTATTCCCCAAAAAACATTTTGGAGGATTGGGAGTTATTACATGCAAAAAAGAAAATTTACTTCTATCGCCCAACATTGCTTTATGTACTGCATCTTTAATCCTTTACCTAACACAAGTTGAGGCCAGCAGTACAAATTATTTTTTGGCAGCATCAGATATTTTTATACTGTACCAATGACCCAGACTTAGCTGGTGCTAACTCTAAAATATTTAGGGCCAAACGCAAATTTTACCCCCCAATCCCCAAAATTTGCATCTAAAACCGAAAATTACATGTCCTATATGGTCCTCCATACTTTTACTCCACTGCACATGCGCAGTGTCAAGGAGGTCTCGAAATTGGCGCAATTATCATTCTTTGGCCCTCAATACAGTTACACTTCACTGTTATTTGTGCTTGTAAATCTCAGTTTTAAAGATGCCAGATGCATAATTATGAGAGAAATGGTGGATATATGGTGGGAAATAGAAGGTGGAGAGGACAAAACAGTGGAAACAAATGTTCAGGGTTGTAACTTATAATTATTTTACAAAATTATTCATGTTACCTATTTTCGAGGCATGACCTTGTTGTGGTCATTCTTGCTATGAATGTTCCATTGTTTAATCAGTGTTTCCTCTCTCCCTTTCCTTTATTCCCCCCTAGCTATTCTCCCATGCTTTTGGCTTATTTTTTGTAATGTGCATTACTAAAATTTCTTGGGAGTTTTGGCTTGGTAACAGAATTATTTTCTGTTTTTCCCCATGTTTACGTCCTCACCTCAGGGGTGTTTAGGCATTTTGGTCTTCATCTACCATCTGATGTTCTAAAGTTTCTTCTCTGGAAGCCCCTGTTTTGCATCAGATAGTGTTTAAATTGGTAACTGATTTCGGGCTATGTTTGTTTCAGTGCCTGGAGTCATGTTTCTGGTTTGTTGACACTTTTGTTTATGTTGACAACTGTTACTTCTGACAGTGATTACTTGTCTTCTGCTTAATTTAGTTCATAGCAAGATACATTAATATTGTCCGTAAGTGTTACATTAATTTTTCAAAATCATTAAAAAATTTTGTCCACTCTTAGGCTTTTTTGAGATCCTTTGGGCTCAAGGTTCCCATTGGGAACTTGGGCTCTTCTGAAAATTTTTTAAACAATTTGTTTTTTGAAAATTATTTTCTTTTGAAATGTTATAATGAATTATAATATTATTATGTATATTTATTTCAAGGGTTAGTGCGAGTAATATGACGGTGTATATTTTTTCTGGTTGAAAAAAATATTCTTCATTCGTAATGCGAGGATATCGTCCTCTAATTCACAAGTTCATTGTGTTTCTTATAGTCAATGTAGTCGCATTAATTCTTGCTCTGTGTGTGTTGATTGATATGACAACGTTGGAGACGTGTGTCACGGTATTTTATTAGCGGTGAGGGGTCCATTACGGTCCTTTCTCCGTAGGGTCACTATATATGATCAGTTTCTTTTTCAGAATTCAGAGAGATGTTTCCCTGATGTCTTCAATAAGTGTGTCTCCGTCGTTGCAATAGTAGGGCTAGCGGGAAGTGCTCAAGGTATTACGACAATTGCTGGGAGTTAGCTAGTTCTATCGAAGGCATTGTCGCCCGCTATTCCGCCTGGTGTCGCGTCCATTCATCAGGAAAGAATGGTACAGCACCCTGGTTAGTCTGTTGCGGTCCAGGGAAGCAGATTGGGTGATGCGAGCACTATAAAACTTCAGATGTGCACACCCTGCAACGACGGATCCGAGGATAGTACGTAGGAAGCCTGTCAGTCCGGTAGCTAGCTTGTACAGGTACCCCGGACCGTGAGCGAGAGAGGCCCCCTCTCTCTTGCATCAACATCTGCGCCGCGAAGTTGTTGTATGTTGTTTGCTTAGTCGGAGCTTACGTCCACTCCTCCTGCTCGGGACGCTCCGTCGCATGACAGTCCGACATGGCTGTTATATTGGCTTCCTCATCCTCACATCAGCACACATGGCCGCACCTTGGCTTTGTGACCACAGATTTCTGGAGGACGTTCGCATATGAATTAGGCAGGAAGGAACGTCCCGGGAGATCCTGCTTCGCCGATCAGGGATTCCATGTCAACCAGGTCACTCCATCCGCTTGCCAAGGACACGAGGCCTTTCCAGTTGGGACGTTCGCATATTATATAAATGCAGGAATGAACGGCCCTGGAGTTTCCAGCAGCTATTTACGTAAGACCGCGACTCCACAGGTATCTTTGATGATCAAAAACAGAGTAATGTTTCCGTGATGTCTTCGAAAGTGTGCTTCCGTCGTCACAGTCAAATGAAGAGCTAGCGGCAAGAGTGCTCATGCAGATACGTCAATTGCCTAAGAGGTCCCAAGTAGGATCGACAGCTTTGGCGTCCGCTAGCTCGCCCAGTGTAGTGACCATTCAACGAATGGCTCGGCACCCGGGTTAGCCCGTTGCGGTCCAGGAGGAGATTTGGGTGTTGCGAGCACTATAAATACAACGTGCACGCCCAGTGACGATGGATACGAGGATGGTACAGAGGAAGCCTATTTGTCCGGTTCCTAGCTCGTCCAGCTCCGCACGGGCTGTGATCGAGAGAGGTCCCTCTCTCGTACAACAACATCTGGGTACAGATGTTGTGGTACAGAATGTTCCTCAGTCGGGGCATACGTCCACCGCTCGGGACGCTCAGTGTTATTGACAGTCCGGAGAGACTGCTTTATTGGCTTTCTCATCCTCACGGCAGTGCACACGACCGCACCTTGGCTACGTGACCAGTGATATCCAGCCAATCTCACCAACCAGGAATTCACAGCGACCAGGTCACGCCATCCGGTAGCCAAGGATACACGGCCTTCATACTCCAGACGCTCGCATTAAAAAGTTTGCAGGAGTCAGCATCTTAGGAGCTTCCAGCGGCTAAATATTGTAAGACCGCAGCTCCACAGGCCTCCGTTACAGACGTGCTATCGCAGTTAGCACAAATTATCGCAGCATCCCAGCATCCGACAAACTCGGTCGGATCAGAAATTATCCGTAGAAGCTGGGTCGGTACATTCCACTGCAGGTGCAGACACGGACGACCAAGAATTTCAAGTGGTCCGACTGGATGGCGAAAGGGATACAGAATAGTTGAATTTTCCCTTTCGGGACAACATAATTGCGGTGGAGTTCATCCGGCTTTATTTTTCTGACGTTGTTCCTCCGGACCAAAATGCTGTGTTGTCGAATAAGAGACTGATAGCTCCACTGGACACAGATTTCTTTAATTGGTACAGGGACATCATCCCTCAGTTTCCATCACAGTCCAGAAATGTCTCAGAGACATTTGAACTATTATATGACGCTATATATAAACTTGCTACCAATAGGGCAAGTCCGGTTTCTTATCGGCAAGTCCTCTTCATCTGCCTTTCATCAATTCATGGAATAATTCGAAACGGCAGGACAGAGCATTCCGAGAGTTCCTCTGCATCTAGACGACCAGGCCGAAGTCCTAGAATTGTCTATACGGTTGTCTATGTCGATTCCAACCATGATGTTGGAAACGTCAATATCGTCTAATACGGCTAGCTTAGACGCATCATTGTACGCAGTTCACCTTACCAGAGCGTTATCATTATGTATCAAAGGAAAGAGTTCTTTCTAGGTCCATAGCATTCTCCACGTATAACTCCGCCCTTTCAGTGGCAATTAGGAGTTGGTTACACGTGATGCGGCCCTGGCTACATCCACGTGCGTGGATAGAAAGGTGTATAACTCTCTCAGAGTTGCTCCGGTTTCTGGAGAGCTTCTCTTCGACGGCAAGCTTTCTGCAATCTATGTTTAGATAATTATTAAGAAAGCTTTAGACTCTCTGCTATTCAAATCCGCGCTTCAATAAGTCAGAATCAGTGGAGAAGAGTAGGACAGGCACTTCTCGATCGAATACGTCCAAGGGAAGTTCCTATAGAGGTTCCTATGCGTCCTCTTGGTTTTACCCTAGAGACTGTCAAGGTTTCAACTCAGGTAGGGGCCGTAATTCTGGCCAAAACAACCGGTCAGACGTCCCTAGATCAACAGGACTTCTCGGTTTCATAGCAAACGTAGAGAAGTCAGATCTGATGCCGTCCAAGTCGTTCTCCCTCTTGAGGATGAGCTTCAAGACGCACAATCTTGTTCGTCTGCCATTAATCTGAGCGAAGTTAGTCAGTTGTTACGCTAGCTATTGTCTTCTCTCAAACAGGGTTTCAGTGAGAGAATTCATGTGACGGATAGGTTTGTGCGAAGCGGCTGCGGATCTCATTTCAATGAGGCGGCTACGCACTCATCCACTCCAAATCTTTCTGACTCAGATTTGGAGGGTGAAGATTCTTTCACTCGATACGGACATTCTCTTGTCAATTCAAGTGAAACAAGAGATTCAGACTTCGGCAGACATTCAGTGGTTAACTCAGGGAGTTCCACTGCAATTGCCGGATCCGAGTTTTACAGTTATGACGATGCCAGTCAGTAGGTTGGGATGCAACATTGAGCCCAACGAATTGAAGTGCCGGGGTTTTGGGGATCCTCAGTTCCTTATCAAGCACATAAACATCAAGTCAAGTTGACTTGCGCTACGTCATTGGATGGACGTTTTTCAGAATGCACGTGCAAATTCTATCCGAAAATACGACGGTGGTAGCGTATATTCGGAATCAGGGAGGCACTCATTCCATTCCATTGTTCAAGCTAACGGAAAGAATCCTTCTGTTTGTTCTAGAACATTAGGTTCTTCTATCAGTCTGTCATATTCCGGGTTGGCTGAATGTATAAAGGACTCCCTTTCACAGAGGGGTTGCTTGTTGCTGTCAGAATGGATTCTCAACAAACGAGTATTCAATCAGAATTGCTACCAGTGGGAGCAGCCAGAATAGTCTTTTTGCGCCGCATCTCAACAATTAGATGCAGATGTACGTGTCACCATGTCCGGATCCTCGAGCATTTACAGTAGACGCTCTATCGATCTTGTGAGACGGAATGAGAGGATATGTGTATCCTCCAGCGCCCCTGATTCAGCAGACGTTGCTCAAGATAAATCAGTCTCAATGCAATTCTGTGGTAGCATCTCTGTCCCCACAGAGACCGTGGATTATTCTTCTCAGGTGTCTGTTGTGGGACATGCTGTGGAAGCTTACTACACATTTTTGTCCATTCTATTGCTAGATGGATTCAATTAACTATCCGTACTGCTGATCTATATTATCTTCAACTCAGCAGTCTGTGCTTAGATTTCACCTCATGAAGTAAGGGCTCTATCTACTTCTTGGGTTTTCGCTCTTCCACTTTCACGAGTTTTTTATATTAAGAAATATTGAGTCCATTTCTGGAAGATCTGCATTGTTTAGGTCCGTTATCTGTTGCTCAGAATGTCATCCTCTAAACAGTTGCAATTATGGTTATGCAGGTTTTCTTTTCCGGCAGGGACTCTCTCCTGCTGCCCTCTTTGCTCTGGGGTATTTGACCCAGGGCAAGGGAAAGGGGGGGGGGGGGTGGGGGCAGAGGGGTGGGGGAGTGTTCCCTTAGGTCACCTGCTTTATAGTGTAAAGCAAAGGAATACCTCCTCTGGAGTCAGTAATTCTGAGTCGGCACCGGGATAGTTTTATAGTGTTAAGCTAATGTTTACTCATTCATGTAATATTTTTAAAGTGTAGCTTGGTGTGAAACATTTGTATATGTCTCGTTTCACACAGGCGTTAATATACAATCTTTGGACCCTGTTAATGAGTATAAGAGTATCATTTCTTTGGACTTCATTTATTTATTGGCTTTCCTTTAAAAATAATTAGCATTAACATGTTATACTGGATGTTAATAGAGACCATTGAGGTTATTGTGTTCAATTACAGAATGGTGTTGTGGCTTTCTTTTTGATACAAATAAGAAAGATATATATAAAGCCTATTTCTCATTTTCTCCCCTAGGGGATAATTTTGTTATGTGTAGTTGAGCCCATTGGCTTTTCCTTTATGTCCTAGGCCCTCCAACCTTTTTACTATCCAGCTAAGTCTGGCTCATTGGTACAGTATAAAAATGTTAAAAAATTTATAGTAATTTATATATTTTTTATACTTACCAATGACCCAGATGAGGATGGCCCTCCCATGAGTTGGGAACTCATACCTCCCCGCTGAGTACACAACGCCTACCACGCACTGGTTGTAAGAATGATTTTTGGCGTCAATTTCAAGACCTCCTTGACACTGCCATATAGGACATGTAATTTTCGGTTTTTGATGCAAATTTTGGGGGATTTGGGGGTAAAATTTGCGTTTGGCCCTAAATAATTAAGAGTTAGCACCAGCTAAGTCTGGGTCATTGGTAAGTATAAAAAATATATAAATTACTATAAATTTTTTAACTTTTGATGCAAATTTTTGGGATTGGGTGGGGGGGGGGGGGGGGGGGGGGGGAGCAAAATTTGTGTTTGGCCCTGAATAATTAAGAGTTAGCACCAGCTAAGCCTGGGTCATTGGTAAGTATAAAAAATATATAAATTACTATAAATTTTTTAACTTTGTGAATACCTCAGATTGCTTATTACTAAAATTTCACAAAAACAATATGAAATATGTGTACACAAGCATAGAATTTGAATCCCTTTACCCCAGACAGAGCAAGGGAATGGGCAATGATTGGAGGAGGGGACAGACATAGTTGAATCAACAAAAATTTCAAACTTTACCCCAGAGAAACTTGTGCATGTTCCAATTTTGCCGGATATATGTTGCCCTGCTAGGCAGTGCTCTTGTTACATTGTGATTAACTGAAGAAAAGGCATGATGCTTCGACTATTTTAGTCACACCTGACTACACTGCTGCACGACACTGCTTAATGTAGATTCATTCTTTCTTTTGGGTTCTGTTCAAGGTGAGCATTTCAGGCCCCGTGGGGTCTCTTGTTTTATGCCGCTTTGCTACAATTTGACAGTCCACATCTCTGGGTTTGCAGTTGTTTCTAGGCAAGTCTTGGCTTCTAATATAGGCAGCCAAAACTTGCCTAGAAACAACTGCCAAAGTACTTGAAATACAATATGCTAGTTTACCCAAAGCACCTGCTATGTTGGACTTAAAAGTTAACAAAATCAGAATAAGGTTCTTAAGGATTAAATGAATTTATTTTGTTCGCAAACCGATGTTCAAATGACAGGTTTTTCATGTATCAATCTTTCGTACAGCACAATGGACTTATATTCTAACACTACATTTATTCCATTGTGCTGACTACAGAAATGTTAATTGTTGGCTGTCTCAGGGCTCGCCTTGAGTAAAATGGTCGGAGCCTAAAAAAAGTGCCCCACATATTGAGGTCGGGGCCTTTTCGGGGCTGATTTTCCATTTTGTCCATTATTGTTAATGCTTTTTTGTGGAAAATGTCGGGGCTTGAAAAAAAGCCCCCAGCAAGTGCTCCTCGGGGCTGATCTCAGGGCCTGGGCTGATCAGCCCCGACTCAAGGCAAGCCCTGCTGTCTGTACCCAGAAAATTTTGAGTGAAATTAAGAAAACAAAAAAAAAGACTACTTCAATGATGAAAAGAACAGTTTTGTGCAGGGCACAAACGTCCAAACATGCATGAAGGATTTTGATAAAGATACATTCCGAGTACTAATCTTCTTGAAGTAACTGAACATTAGGTTATCTTTTCCTGTTCCAGACTTGGGAACTTATTAGCTTAGTAGACTTTGATAAAAGCAAACCACAGGTGGTCGTGCTCTGTGGGTGGGGTGTCATGAAGAAGAGGATGGTGGGGGGGGGGGGGGGGGGAGGGGGAGGTAAAATCAATTATTTTATGATTTTTTAGCATAGTATAAAGGCATCAGCATAATTGACAACTAGATCTGAATATAACCTGGTGTTAATGGTGGTCCATGAGCTGAAAATTCACAAGTTTTTTCTATTGTCCCCATGCAAACTTTTCCCTGAAATCCATCCCATTTCCCTGAAAATCACCTTCAGGGTGAAAATGTGACAATGAGAACACAACATAGTTTAGATGAACTTTATTCATTTGTTACCCTGACTTATGTTTTTTTTTCACTGAATAGGCTTACAAACTGACCCCCGTGAACCCAAAGGAAAGTTAGGCTGAACCTGATATGAACAGGGCTTTTGTGGTGAGTGGTGTCGAAATAAGGATTTTTTCCCAAGTTATGGGGCCTAAAGTGTTATTAACCACCTGTCCTTAACACAGTAAAACCGAACTGAAACCAAGGTTTATTCCTAAAATCAAGCCGAAACCGAATCTGAAAAATCAAAACCACCCTTTTAGTTGCAATCGGTCTACCATCATGGTTACACAGGCCTGAGGTCCGAAAACTTTCAGCACAGTCTACAAGCTATATTTATGAAGGGATTGCAATGTAACTTGATAGGATGACTCATTTTTAGCTCAACTTTGACGAAGTCAAATTTGAGCTATTGTCATGGCCCGTCGTCCGTCCGTCCGTCTGTCCGTACGTCAACAATTGGCTATGGCTCGGGCTAGAGGTCGTATTTATGAACCGATCTTTACGAAACTTCTTGTGTACCTTTGTTATGACCCTGGGACGGGAACAAGTGTTTTTAGGTGTGGTCCGAAATTCAAGATGGCTGCCAGCGGCCATTTTGTACCGATGATGCAAAAATCAGTTTTTTGTACAGAACTTCTGTATGAAAGTTCTGATTTGAATAAAGTTTTGTATAAATGTTTAGTACCATGGGATACATCACATATAATACGGGTTTTTTTCTCGTGTGTAAATTATGCAAATTAGACTGACTTTGATTTATTTAGTGTTACTTTCAGAGCTGTAAGTGCCAAGCTGGTGGCTCGGGCTAGAGGCCGTATTTATGAACCAATCTTTACAAAACTTCTTGGGTACCTTTGTTATGACCCTGGGACGGGAACGAGTGTTTTTGGGTGTGGTCCGAAATTCAAGATGGCTGCCAGTGGCCATTTTGTACCGATGATGCAAAAATCAGTATTTTTATACTGTACCAATGACCCAGACTTAGCTGGTGCTAACTCTAACAAAACCAGGGCCAAACACAAATTTTGCCCCCCAATCCCCAAAATTTGCATCCAAAACAAAAAGAAATCATGTCCTAAAGGACCTCCATACTACGCCTCTACTGCGCATGCGCAGTGACGCAGTCGTCCCGAAATTGGCACCAATTATCATTCTCTGTTTGGCCCTTCATCAGTCAACATCTCACTGATCTTTGTGCTTGTAAATCTCAGTTTAAAGGATGCCAGACACGTAATTTTTGGAGAAAATGTGATTCTAAGGAGGATAGAAGGAGGAGAGGAAAAAGAAGTGGCAAAAAATAATCAGGGCTGTACTTAAAATTTTTTGATGAAATTATGTTAAGTTGCCTATTTTCGAGGCATGGGCCTCTTGTTGTCATTCTTGCTAATTGTTGCACTGCTTATTCAGTGTTTCCTCTCCCCTAGCCTTTTAAAGTCCCCCCTGGCAATTCTCCCATGCTTTTGGCATATTTTTGAGAAATTTCATTTCTAAAATTTCCTGGGAGAGTTGCTTGGTTACAGAATGTTTTCTGTTATTTTCCCCATAGTTACGTTTTCACCCATGGGTGTATAACGTTTGTGTTCTGCATCTTCCATCTGATGTTCTACAGATTCTCCCCTGGGAGTCTCTGTTTTGCATCAGATAGAGTGTAATTGATGACTGATTCCGGGCCAGTTTTTTCAGTGCCTGGAGTCATGTTTTCTAGTGTGTTTACACTGTTTGTTTTCATTGGCAACAGCCTTTTTTGAGGGGGGCTGTTTGCCTTTGTGGTAGTTTATCTCATTATAAGATACATTTATATTATCCGAAAGTGTCTCATTAATTATTTTATATAAATTTAAAATTTTTGACCACACTTTGCCATCGGATCCATCGGGGCTCAATGTTACTTTTCAGCAACTTGGGCTTCTCTGAAAAAATATTTTTTCAAAATTATTTTGTTTTGCAATTGTTTTTTCATTTATTAATGGATCATGTTATTATGTATCTTTGTGTCAGGGGTTTTTGCGAGTAACTAGGACTTATTGTTGTTCTTTCACAATGAAGGGACGTTGTTCAAATTGTAATAGGAAGAAATCTTCCTCTGACTTTCATGATCATTGTATTAATTGTAGTCAGTGTTCTCGCATTAATCCCTGTCCTATATGTGAACATTTGGATGAGAAACATTGGAAACGTGTGTCACGATATGTTGTTTCTGGAGAAAGAGCGATGCCGGCTCTTTCTCCACAAGGTCACTCTACTCTCTCAGTTTCTATTTCAGAGGAACCAGAACAGGGTGATGTTTCCATGTTATCTTCTTCAAGTGTGCGTCCGTCGTCACAAATGAATTCAGAGCTAGCGGCAAAAGTGCTCATGGAGATTAGACAAATGTCGTCCGCTAGCTCGCCCGGTGTAGTGTCCATTCACCGAATGGTTCGGCAGCCGGGTTCGTCCGATGCAGTCCAAGAGGAAATTTTGGGTGATGCGAGCACTATAAACATAATAGATGCACACCCAGTGATGGCGGATAGTAAGCGAGAACGGAGGAAGCCTTTTAGTCCGGTTCCTAGCTCGTCCAGGTCCAGCCGGGCCGCGAGCGAGAGAGGTCCCTCTCTCGTACAACAACATCTGGGACCAGATGTTGTGGTACAAAATGTGTCTTTAGCAGAGCATACGTCCGTCGCTCGGGACGCTCCGTTGTATAAGCAGTCCGCAGAGACTGTTAAGGCTTCCTCTTCTCGTCAGCGCACACGACCGCACCTTGGCTGCGTGACCGCCGATATATTACCAGCTTCGCCGATGAAGGATTCTTCGGCGACCAGGTCACACCATCCGGCAGCCAGGGATTCGAGACCGATGGACTCCGGACGTTCGCATAGGAAAAGTATGCGGGAGCCATCTGATGCGGAGCTGCCCTCGGCGAAGCAGCGAAAGACTGCGCCTCCGCAGGTCTCGACGCCGGACATTCTTGTGCAGATAGCACAGCTTATCGCAGCATCACAGCAGCCGACAGAAACGGTGTCGGATCGAGAATTATCCGACGGCGCTGGGTCGGTACGCTCCGCCGAAGCATCGGGGGCGGACGACCGGGAACATCGTGAGGTCCGACCGGATGGTGAAAGGGATACGGATGACTTGGAGCTATCCCTTTCGGAACAACATAAAGCTGCCGTGGACTTCATCCGGCACTTTCTCCCTCAAGTTGTTCCGTCGGGCCAGACTGCTGCGCTTCCGGACAAGAGAATTATAGCGTCATTGGACTCTGAATTTTTTGAGCGGTTCAGGGACATCGCTCCCGAGTTTCCGTCGCAGTCCAATAATGTTGCTAGAACATTTGAATTATTGAACGACGCTATATTTAAACTTGCTTCCAGGACGGGGAAAGCAGGTTTCTTGTCCGCTAATACTCTCAACCTGCCTTTCATTAATGCAAGGAATAAATTCGATACGGCAGGACAGGGTATACCGAGAGTTCCTCTGCGTATGGACGACGAGGCGGAAGACTTAGAGCTATCATTACCGTCGTCAGCTTCTATTCCAACCGCGGTGTTGGAAACAGCTATTGCGTCTAACAGAGCCAATTTAGATGCCTTATCTTACGCAGATCACCTTACTAAGGCATTATCACTGCGCCTTCAAGGGGAAGAGTTTCAGGATATACAATCCTCTTTAAGACTTCTTTCAAGGGCAGTAGCTTATTCCACGTGTAACTCCGCCCTTTCAGTGGCAAATCTGGAGTTGGTTAGACGTGACGCAGCCCTAGCTACATCCACACTAGTGGATTCTAAGGTGAAGAACTCTCTTAGAGTCGCTTCGGTCTCAGGAGAACTTCTCTTTGACGGCAAGCTTTCCGCTATTTATGATAAAATTAAAAAGAAAGCTAATGATTCTCTGTTGTTCAGATCGGCTCCTAAGAAGTCGGATACAGCAGACACGAATAAGACAGGCACTTCTGGGTCTAATGCGCCCAAGAGAGGTTCCTATAGAGGTTCCGGTGCGTCCTCTTGGTCTTATTCGAGAGACCGTCAGGATAGCGACTCTCGTTCGGGACGTCCTTCAGGCCGGGACAATCGGTCGGACGCCCCGAGGTCGACGAGGCGAGGTGCGGGTCGTGGAAGATGTGGTTTCTCCTACCGCAGGCCTCGCAGGTCCAGGAGGTGATGGCTTAAACCTCTATCGCGTTCCGGTTGGCGGAAGGTTGTCGAGTTTTTCACAAGAGTGGGCGTCGATTACGGACGACCCTTGGGTGAGAGGAGTGACTTCGGAAGGTCTAAAGATATCCTTCAAACGAAAGCCTCCATTAACTCGGAGTCCAAAGTGGACTCATCTTCCGTCAAATCCACAGAAAAGAGACGCTCTGTTATCAGAGGTGCAGTCTCTTTTAATGAAGAACGCGGTAGAGGTCGTAGAAAACCAGGAATCTCTGGGATTCTACAGCCATCTGTTTCTGGTTCCGAAACCAGACAGCTCGTTCCGTCCAGTCATAGATTTGAGCTGGATAAACAAGCTGATCGTCGTTCCGAAGTTTTATATGGAGACGATTCGATCGGTCAGAGCGAGTATTCGGGTGAACGATTATGCAACGAGCATAGATCTCAAAGATGCGTACTTTCACGTCATGGTACATCCGACATTCCGAAAGTATCTACGCTTTGCAGTCCTGGGAGTGGTGTATCAATTCCGGGCGATGTGCTTCGGATTGAATCTAGCACCCTGGGCTTTCACTCGGGTAATGAACTCGGTAATGATCTACTTCCGAGCTCATTCGTCTGCGGTAACGTCGGCCTACCTGGACGACATTCTTCAGAGGTACGGCAACGAGTTAACGCTTCAGAACGATGTTCAGAATCTTCTTCTATTGCTCCGACGTCTCGGTTTCATAGTAAACGAGGAGAAGTCGGATCTGGTGCCGTCCAAGTCATTCACTCATCTGGGAATGAGCTTCGAGACGCACAACAATCTCGTTCGTCTGCCGTTAACCAGAGCGAAATTAGTCAGTTGTTACGCTCGCTATTGTCTGAATGCAGACAAAGTCACGGCGAGAGAATTTATGAGACTGATAGGTCTGTGCGGAGCCGCCGCGGATCTCATTCCGATGGGACGGCTATGCACACGGCCTCTTCAAATTTTCCTGACTCAGAATTGGAGTGTGAAAATTCATTCGCTCGATGTAGACGTTCTCTTGTCAGATCAAGTGAAACAAGAGATTCAGACTTGGGCAAACATTCAGTGGTTAACTCAAGGAGTTCCGCTGCAGTTGCCGGATCCGAGTTTTACCATTATGACGGATGCCAGTCAAACAGGTTGGGGTGCATCATTAATCCCAACGGATTCGAGATGCCAGGGTCTTTGGGATCCGCAATTCCTGTGCAAGCACATAAACATCAAGGAAATGATGTCAATTTGGCTTGCGTTACGTCACTGGATGGACATTATTCACGATGCTCATGTCCAAATCCTATCCGACAATACGACAGTAGTGGCGTATATACGGAATCAGGGAGGCACTCATTCAGTTCCGTTGTTCAATCTAACGGAAAGAATCCTTCTGTTTGCGTTGGAACATCACGTTCTTCTTTCGGTCCGTCACATACCGGGTCGTCTGAATGTGCTAGCAGACTCCCTTTCACGAAAGGGTCGCTTGTTGCCGTCGGAGTGGACTCTCAACAAACAAGTATTCAATCAGATTTGCTACCAATGGGAACGGCCAATGATAGACTTATTTGCGACACATCTCAACAATCAGTTGCAGACGTATGTGTCCCCGTGTCCGGATCCAAGAGCATTTGCAGTAGACGCTCTGTCGATCCCTTGGGACGGAATGATAGGATATGCGTATCCTCCAGCGCCGTTAATTCAACAAGTATTGCTAAAGATAAAACAATCTCAATGCAAGATTCTGTTGGTAGCATCTCTGTCGCCACAGAGACCGTGGATAAATCTACTCAGGTGTCTGTTGTGGGACCTACCGCGGAAGCTTCCTCCACGAGAGGATCTTCTTTCGCAGGGGAAATCGCGCCAACTCCATCACAACCCGCAAGGTCTCAACCTTCACGTTTTTCCGTTGTGCGGTCCTTCTTGCATGGCAAGCACTTTACAGGACGAGCAGTGGACGCGATTTCTAACTGTAGGAGGACCTCCTCTTCGCTAAACTATGCGGCTAAGTAGAAGGTTTTCCGTCGTTGGTGTAGGGATCATTCTGTAGATATATTTGATCCCTCTATACCAGACATTGCAAACTTTCTAGTATACTTGTTTGACGAAATCAAACTGCAGCCTGTTACTATAAAGGGTTATAGATCTATGTTATCTGATACCTATGCACATCATGATAGTTTACAAATTGGATCTAATGTCTCTTTATCGAAATTGGTTAGAAACTTTTCGATAAATAGACCCAGAACTCTTAGATTAATTCCTAAGTGGAATTTAGCTTGGGTTCTCCTTAAATTGAAGGAAAAGCCATTTGAACCTCTTGGGACAGTAGATTTCAAATTCTTATCTTATAAGACAGCTTTTCTCTTAGCTTTCTCTTCTGCCAGAAGAGTCAGTGAGCTTCATGCACTATCGGTGGATGATTCTCATTATCGTAGTGTTGGGAACACTATCACCTTCACTACTAATGTCGGTTTTTTAGCTAAGAATCAGGCTCCTAATAAATATCCGGAACCTATTGTTATTAAGGCCCTTCCGTCTTCAGACGGGCGTAGGCCTTTACTCTGTCCTGTTAGAGCACTACGTATCTATAAACAGAGATCTCAGTTTATTAGAAAGGGACGGAAACGTTTCTTTCTGTCTTTGATGCCTAATAGAAAGGACATTTCAGTCCATTCTATTGCTAGATGGATTCAATTAACTATCCGTACTGCCTATGAAGATTTATCTTCTTCTCAGCAGTCTGTGCTTAAGATTTCTGCTCATGAAGTAAGAGCTCTTTCTACTTCCTGGGCTTATGCTAATAGTGTTGCTATTACAGATTTAATGAAGGCTGCTTATTGGTCTCAGCCTTCCACATTTACTAATTTTTATCTCAGAAATATTGAGTCCATTTCTGGAGACCTGCATTGTTTAGGTCCGTTATCTGTTGCTCAGAATGTCGTCCACTAAACAGTTGCAACTATAGTTATGCAGGCTTTCTGTTCCGGCAGTGACTCCGTCCGGCTGCCCTCTTCGCTCTGGGCTATTTGACCCAGGGCAAGGGGAAGGGGGGGGGGGGGCGGGTGTTCCCTTAGGTCACCTGCTTTATAGTGAAAAGCAAGGGAATGCCTCCTCCAAGACAGTATTTCTGAGTCGCTTCCGGGATGGTTTTAAAGTGTAATATTAATGTTTAATTTCATTCATGTCTTATTTTTAAAGTGTAGCTCGGTGTGAAGCATTTGTATATGTCAAGTGTCAAACGGGCTTTAATATACAATACTCGGACACTTTTAAATGATTATAAAGAGTCTCAATTCTCTGGACTACTTTATTTATTGGCTTGCTTTAAAAATAATTAGTATAAGGGTTATACTGGATGTTAATAGAGAACATGAATGTTATTGTGCTCAATTATTAAGGGTAGTGTATCTTTCTAATTTATTATTAAATAAGAAAGATACATGTAAAGCCTAATACTCCTTTTCTCCTTAAGGGGTTACCTCTTTATTATATAATTGAGCTTATTGGATTTTCCTCTATGTCCTAGGCCCTCCAGCCTGTTTACTATTCAGCTAAGTCTGGGTCATTGGTACAGTATAAAAATGTTAAAAAATTTATAGTAATTTATATATTTTTTATACTTACCAATGACCCAGACGGGGATGGCCCTCCCTGAGTTGGGAACTCTTGCCTCCCCGCTGAGTACATAGCGCTGACCAATCACTGCCAGTAAGAATGATATTTGGCGCCAATTTCGGGACGACTGCGTCACTGCGCATGCGCAGTAGAGTCGTACTATGGAGGTCCTTTAGGACATGATTTCTTTTTGTTTTGGATGCAAATTTTGGGGATTGGGGGGCAAAATTTGTGTTTGGCCCTGGTTTTTGTGGAGTTAGCACCAGCTAAGTCTGGGTCATTTGTAAGTATAAAAAATATATAAATTACTATAAATTTTTTAACTTTTTTTCACTCAAAATTTTCATGTTTTTCTCGGACTTAGTAAATTTTAAGTTGTAAAACTTTGTGTTTAGGTGAGTTATGTTTCTATGTGTCTTTCCAAGCGATTAATATTCTACACTTGGGTTACTGAACTCCATTGCAGTAATATTTAACCCTCATTACATGCATATTTGAGGAATTTGAGGCTGATTTTCTGCCAAAACTTGTTGTAAGAATTAGCGTTTAGGTGTTGTAAGAATTTGCGTTAAAGTCAGCTTTTGTGCAGATTGTGGTGCTTTAACTTCTCATTACTCTTGATTTTCATATTTCATTAACATCTGTACTTATTAACCCGACTGTATGCAGAAATTTAACGGAAATTTTCTTTTTTTTTCAGTCAAAATTTCCATGTTTTTCTCGGACTTAGTAAATTTTAAGTTCTAAAAGTTTGTGTTAAGATGAGGTGTTAAGGTGAGTTCTCAAAGATCAGTGGGCTCAGGCCTTTGATATTGTATATGTAGGTTGTAGGGGACTATCAGAACAGTATTTAACCCTGATACTATGACCTTTTTCCAAATTTCACCTAAAATTTTCTGCCAAAAGTTGTTGTAAGAATTTGCGTTTAGGTGTTGTAAGAATTTGCGTTAAAGTCAGCTTTTGTGCAGATTGTGCTGCTTTAACTTCTCATTACTGTTGATTTTCATATTTCAATAACAACTGTAGGTATTAACCCTACTGTATGCAGAAATTTAACGGAAATTTTCTTTTTTTTCAGTCAAAATTTTCATGTTTTTCTCGGACTTAATAAATTTTAAGTTGTAAAACTTTGTAAACTTTGTGTTTAGGTGAGTTGTGTTTCTATGTGTCTTTCCAGGCAATTAATATTCTGCACTTGTGTTACTGAACTCCATTGCAGTAATATTTAACCCTCATTACATGCATATTTGAGGAATTTGAGGCTGATTTTCTGCCAAAACTTGTTGTAAGAAATAGCGTTTAGGTGTTGTAAGAATTTGCGTTAAAGTCAGCTTTTGTGCAGATTGTGGTGCCTTCACCTCTCATTACTGTTTATTTTCTCATTTCAATAACAACTGTAGGTATTAACCCTACTGTATGCAGAAATTTAACTGATTTCTTTTCTTTTTTTCAGTCACAATGTTCACGTTTTTGTCTGACTTACTCAATTTTAAGTTCTAAAAGTTTGTGTTAAGGTGTGGTGTTAAGGTGAGTTCTGTGTCTATGTGTCTTCCCAGGCAATTGATATTGTACGCATGGGTTACTGAACTACATTGCAGTAACGTTGCGCCCTTATTACATGCATATTTGAGGAATTTGACGGGGATTTTTGGGACTTATATTCACTTTCTTTTTTAACTTTTTTTTTTTATTATTTAATACTTTTTCATACTTGTTACTAGTAACATTAAGGCTTATTTTAGTTGTTGATGTGATGTATTTTTGTTGGGATTTATAGTCACTTTCTTGAACAAATGTTTTTCCGCAACTCCTCTTTAACCAATGAATGTACTTCAGTTAAAATTTCAGTGATTTATGAAAGCCTTTCCTAATTCTTATTTATGATTTAATATCTGGCCTCACGATTCATATTCTTAATCATAAACATTTCTAAAAGATGTATCCAATGATTCTATGTTGAATTGATATATAATAAATGCAGAAATATAGACTTTCCAAAGCCATCACATAAACCACATTAATCATTTGATGCCTAGTTAATGATTAATATTAACTAAATATTAGGCATGTTACATTGGAACGACATTATCAAGCGTGAATGTAGGTGAGCGTTGGGATGTAACATCCCTCTTGTTTCATTTCGGGCAAGGTCTACTGAAGCTGTACACAGTGGTTTCAAATAATATTGGCATTCATTTAACCCTTTTCACAACGTTTTTCAAACTTAGTTTCTCAAAATTTCAAATTGGGCTTCTACCACATACTTTATTACTCTTTATCCCCTCCCACAAGGGAGGGATATAGCACAGGGCTTGCTACGTTCATCTATCTGTCAGTCTGTCCATTCGTCCTTCAGTCCATCCATCCGACCATCCGTCTGTCCGAACTTTCATTATGCCATAATTTAAACAAAAGTTAACAGATTTCAATTCTTTTCAGAACATGTCTCTAGGTCCAACTAATGAAAATTGTTGAAGTTATTTGTATTTATAATACAGACTCCCCCCTCCCCCCCACCCCCCCCACCCCCCACCCCCACCCCCCCCCCCACCCCCCCACACACACACACACACACATGTCACTTGGGCAATTATTCCAAAAATGCATTTTGAAGGGTTGGGAGTTATTACATGCGAAAAAGAAAATTGACTTCTATTGCCCAACATTGCTTTATGTACTGCTTCTTTAATCCTTTACATAACACAAGTTGAAGCCAACATTACAAATTATTTTTCTGAAACATCATATTTATGGCTTATTAGTCCTTATTAAGCTCATCAAGCTTGTTCCATTAATAGGTCATGAGGTATGTTTTGGAGTAGAGAAATGAAAAAATAAAATTTGAATAGCAAATTTTGTACACCACGAGTGCAGATATGGCAGATTCATTAGGTAAATGGTTAACAAAAAATGGCTTGAACTATTTAGTGTCTAAGCATTGCCATTGCAGGGACAGTCGGGCTGTATGCGTGACATCACTCTAGTTACTAGAGTTATGCCCCTTTTTCGACTTGTTTTTTTGGGGGACATGAGGCCGAGCGGCCTTTTATTTTTTAAGTACTGCATAGGAAACTTGATCCTTTTACCTAACAACTGGAAGACAACGCATTCAAAATCATTTTTGAATTACTCAAAATGTTCATTTCTTGCCTCAAAAACATCATCCAGATGTTATTGAAATGTTCAGAAAATGCTTTGTATTGAAGGTTTGGGAGATATTGGGATGGGATAGATATCTTTCCAACTTCTTTGCATAACTGAATCATTTGTCGATTTTCATTCTTTCCAGCTTCATTGCATAACTGAATCATTTGCCGATTTTCATTAACTTGTTCATTAATTTGCAGGTGGATATACCAGAAAAAATTTAAACTTGCCACGAAATATGCCAAAGCGGAGTAACTATCTGGATTTTGTTCGTGATTCACCACTCACAGAAATTGGACTGACCCAGGCCCGATTGACTGGTAGGTGTTTTTAGTCAGGTTGTGACGAAGTCAAACTCGACTTACAGTTTGATGAATGGTGGGTGGGCAGGCGGGCGTAAACAATTGGTTTCCAGACGATAACTTGATAATGGTTCGACCCACGTTCATGAAACCTCATAGGTAGGTTGGCCTCAGTGAGAGGAAGAACTCCATTTATTTTGGACTTGCCAGGTGAAAGGTCAAGGTCGCAGTGACATTGAACATAGCAATCAATACAATTGGTTTCTGGATGATAACTTGATAAGGGTTTGACCCACATTCATGAAACTTCATAGGTAGGTTGGCCTTGGTGAGAGGAAGAACCCTATCTATATTGGATGTGCTAGGTCAAAGGTCAAGGTCACAGTGACCCTGAACATAGTAAATCGTAAACCGTTGGTTTCCCAACGATAAGTTGATAATGATTAAACCCACTTTTGTGCTGTCACAACTCAACATTTGATCGGTGATCCTATCAGCATGTTTAGCTCGCCTGGCCTAAAAGGCCATGTAAGCATTTTGCATCACTTTGTGTCTGTTGTCGTCCGTAAACTTTTCACATTTTCATCTTCTTTGTAACCGCTGAGCCGGTGTGAACCAAATTTGGTGGGAATGGTCTATGGGAGGTCCTCTACCATCAATCCTCATTTTGTTACCGTCTGATGAAAAATGTGTCTTCCAGAGGCATTCTTAGATTCTTGTTGGTGGATTTTCAAAAATCTTCTCCTCTGAAACTGCCAGGCCAAATGTTTTGAAACGTCACATAAATGATGACTGGGACCCCTTCACCAACGATCCTCATTTAATGTTGATCGGGTTACAAACATGGCCACAATTGCAGCTTACAGTTACTATAGAAACCCTAAGGGAAATCACATATTTTTATACTGTACCAATGACCCAGACATAGCTGGTGCTAACTCTTAAAAATATAGGGCCAAACACAAATTTTGCCCCCCAATCCCCAAAATTTGCATCTAAAACCAAAGAAAACATGTCCTGAATGGCCCTCCATACTTCACCTCTACTGCGCATGCGCAGTGTCAAGGACGTCCCGAAATTGGCGCCATTAATCATTCTTTGTTTGGCCCTTCATCAGTTAACATCTGACTGATCTTTGTGCTTGTAAATCTCAGTTTAAATGATGCCAGACACATAAATATTAGAGAAATGGTGATTCTAAGGAGGATATAGAAGGAGGAGAGGAAAAATGAGTGACAGAAAATTATCAGGGCTGTAACTTAAAATTTTTTAATGAAATTATGTTAAGTTACCTATTTTCGAGGCAACAGCCTGTTGTGGTCATTCTTGTTATCAAGTTACACTGCTTGTTCAGTGTTTTCCTCTCTCAATTTCCTTTAAGTCCCCTCTTGCTATTCTCCCATGCTTTTGGCATATTTTCTGTAATTTTATTACTAAAATTTCTTGGGAGTTTTAGCTGGATAACAGAATGAATTCTGTTCTTTTCCCCATGTTTACGTCTTCACCTATGGGTGGTTAGGCGTAGTGTTCTGCATCTACCATCTGATGTTCTGCAGTTTCTTCCCTGGAAGTCTCTGTTTTGCATCAGATAGTGTATTATTGGTAACTGATTTCGGGCCAGGGTGCCTGGAGTCTTGTTCTGGTGTTTTTACACTTATTGTTTACATTTACAACAGCCCGCTGTGTGAGGGGGGATTTCTTGAAAATAATATCTTGATGTTAATTTAATCATAACTAGATACATTATTATTGTTCGTAAGTGATGCATAAATTGTTTAAAATATTTTTAGAATTTTTGTCCACACTTAGGCTTGGGATCCATTGGGGCTCAACGTTACTTTTCAGAAACTTGGGCTGTTCTGAAAAAATATATTTTTATACTGTACCAATGACCCAGACATAGCTGGTGCTAACTCTTAAAATATAGGGCCAAACACAAATTTTGCCCCCCAATCCCCAAAATTTGCATCTAAAACTAAAGAAAACATGTCCTGAAAGGCCCTCCACACCTCGCCCCCACTGCGCATGCGCAGTGTCCAGGACGTTCCGAAATTGGCGCCATTCTAAGTTTGGCCCTTCATCAGTTAACATCTGACTGATCTTTGTGCTTTTAAATCTCAGTTTAAATGATGCCAGACACATAAATATTAGTGAAATGGTGATTCTAAGGAGGATAGAAAAGGAGGAGAGGAAAAGAATGTGTGACAGAATATTATCAGGGCTGTAACTTAAAATTTTTTAATGAAATTATGTTAAGTTACCTATTTTCAAGGCAGCAGCCATTTTGTTGTCATTCTGATTATTTAGTTACACTGTTTTTTCAAGTGTTTTTCCTCTCTCCCTGTCCTTTAAGTTCCCCCTTGCTATTCTCCCATGCTTTTGGCATAGTGTCTGTAATTATTATTACTAAAATTTCTTGGGAGTTTTAGCTTAATAACAGAATGAATTCTGTTCTTTCCCCATGTTTACGTCTTCACCTACGGGTGGTTAGGCGTTGTGTTCTGCATCTACCATCTGATGTTCTGCAGTTTCTTCCCTGGAAGTCTCTGTTTTGCATCAGATGGTGTATTTTTGGTAACTGATTTCGGGCCTGGGTGCCTGGAGTCTTATTTTAGTGTTTTTACACTCATTGTTTACATTTACAACAGCCCTCTGTGTGAGGGGGGGATTTCTAAATAATAATATCTTTATGTTATTTTAATCATAACTAGATACATTATTATTGTTCGTAAGTGTTGAATAAATTGTTTAAAATATTTTTAAAATTTTTGTCCACACTTAGGCTTGGGATCCATTGGGGCTCAACGTTACTTTTCAGAAACTTGGGCTGTTCTGAAAAAATATTTTTTCAAAATATTTTGATTTCAATTATTTTTTCTATATTAATGGATCATATTATTATTAGGTATTTGATTGCCAGGGGTTAGTGCGAGTACCAGGACTTGTTTTCTTTTCTCATTGAAAGGATATTGATCAATTGTTTTAGGAGGAAGTCTTCCTCTGACCTTATTATCATTCTTTATGAGGTCAGTGTACTCGCATTAACTCCTGTTCTGTATCGTATGATTTCGATGACAATATGGGAAGCGTATGTCACGGTATGTTGTTGGGGATTTGGACACTCCGGTCCTTTCCCCGCAGGGTCACTCTACTTTATCAATTTCTATTTCAGACGATCAAGATTAGGGTGATGTATCTGTGATGTCTTCCAACAGTGTGCCTCCGTCGTCACAATTAATGAAGGGCTAGCGGAAAAGTGCTCATGTAATACGCCAATTGCCTAAGAGGACCCTAGTAGGTTCGACGGCCTTTGACGTCCGCTAGCTCGCCCGGTGTAGCGTCCATTCACCGAATGGTTCGGCAGCCGGGTTCGTCCGTTGCGGTCTAGAAGGAATTTTGGGGTGATGCGAGCACTATAAAATTAACTTAATGCACACCCAGTGACGGCGGATCGGAGAGAGAACGGAGGAAGCCTTTTAGTCCGGTTCATAGCTCGTTCCGGTCCATCCGGACGGCAAGCGAGAGAGGCCCCTCTCTCGTTCAACAACATCTGGCCCCAGATGTTGTGGTACAAATGTGTTGTTAGCGGAGCATACGTCCGTCGCTCGGGACGCTCCGTTGTATAGGCAGTCCGCTGAGACTGCTAAGGCTTCCTCTTCTCATCAGCGCACACGACCGCACCTTGGCTGCGTGACCGCCGATATATTACCAGCTTCGCCGATCAAGGATTCTTCGGCGACCAGGTCACACCATCCGGCAGCCAGGGATTCGAGACCGATGGACTCCGGACGTTCGCATAGGAAGTATGCGGGAGCCATCTGATGCGGAGCTGCCCTCGGCGAAGCACCGATAGACTGCGCCTCCGCAGGTCTCGACGCCGGACATTCTTGTGCACATAGCACAGCTTATCGCAGCATCCCAGCAGCCGACAGAAACGGTGTCGGATCGAGAATTATCCGACAGCGCTGGGTCGGTAGCCGGGGACTCGAGGCCTGCAGACTCCGGACGTTCGCATAGGAAGTGTGCGGGAGTCAACGTACACGGAGCTTCCAGCGGCAATGCATCGTAAGTCCGCTACGGCACAGGCCTCGGGAACGGACGTGCTTTCCTTAATAGCACAGTTTATCGCAGCATCCCAGCATCAACTGAATCTGTCGCATATATTTTATCCGACGATGCTGGGTCGGGACGCTCCGCGGAAGCGGGTACGGACGTCCGAAAGTTTCATCCGGTCCGACGGGATACCGAAAGGGATTCGGTGGATTTCAAGCTTTCCCTTTCGGAACAACATATGCTGCGATGCCGGATAAGAAACTGATAGCGTCGGTGGACTTAGAAATTTTTGGTTCGGTTCAGGGACATCGTCCCTCAGTTCCGACATAATCCAATAATGTCACACAAACTTTCGAATTATTGAACGACGCTATATATATTATTATTTTATGCTTGCTATCCAAGCATTTCTGGTTTCTTGTTCGAAGAGTTATGGAGATGTCTTTCAAAAGTGTGCCTCTGTCGTCATAGTTAATGAAGAGTTAGCGGCAATAAGTGCTCATGGAATATGTCTATCGCTTACGGAATGACATTCGCTAGCTCACCCGGTGTAGCATACATTCATCGAATGGTTCGGCTGCCGGGTTCGTCCGTTGCGGTCTAGGAAGGAGATTTGGGTGATGCGAGCACTTTAATTACTTTAGTACTCACCCAGTGACGGCAGATTGAGGACAGATCGGAGGAAACCATCAACATAGGGGACCGCATGTTGTGGTTCAGATATTTTACATTCGGAGCATATGTCCGTTGCTCGGGACGCTCCGTTATATTGACAGTCCGAGAGACTGTCTTTAATGCTTCCTCATCCTCACAGCAGGGCACACGACCGCACATTGGCTACGTGACCTCGAGTATCCGATCGGTTTCGGCATTCAGTGATTCCACAGCGAATAGGTCGCGCCATCCGGTAGCCAAGGGACACGAGGCCTATACACTCCGTTCGCTCGCATATTGGAAGTATGCACGGGGTAACGATCTCGGAGCTTCCTGCGGCAATGCATCGTAAGACCGCTGCTCCTCAGGCCTCGGTGACGGACGTGCTATCCGAGTTAGCACAGTTGTTTCGCAGCATCCCAGCAATTGACGGTTTCTCGGTCGAATCAGGAATTATCCGACGGCGCTGGGTCGGTGCGGTCCGCGGTTGCATCAAGCTACGGACGACCGAACGCTTTATAGGGTCCGACAGGATGGCGAAAGGGATTCGAAAGATTTCGAGTTTTCCCTTTAGTAGTATCGGAAGATGCCTTTCATATCTTCTGGCATTTCTTCCAGTGATTATTTTTCGGACTTCATTGCTGCGATCTTGGATAAGAGACTTATAGCGTCATTGGACTCGGATTTTTCGATCGGTACAGGGACTTTGTCCCTGACTTACCGACGCAGTCCAATATTGTCATTACAACATGTGTTTTATTTTTCGACGCTATATATTATATATATATATACAAGCCTGCTACTAAGCATGATAGTTTAGTTTCTTGTCCGCGTGGCTCATTTCTGCCATTTTATCTTTTTTACATATAGTTTATTTTGGCAGAGCAGGGCAAACCGAGAGTTCATATGCGTCTAGACGGTGTGATTAAAGACTGCATATATTCTTTTTCGCCGTTTATGTCTTTTCCAATTTCAATATTGGGAACGACATTATGTATAGTAGACTTAACTTAGACGCTTTATTATACGTAATCCGCCTTACTGAGGCGTTATCATTACGTCTTCAAGAAAAGATTTACGGGATATTATTCTCAATGTAATTTCTTTTGAGGGCAGTATTTTGTTCACGTATAACTCCGCCCTTCAGTGGCTGATTGGAGTGTTTAGACGTGATGCAGCCCTAGCTACATCCACGCGTGGATAGTAGGTTAAGAACTCTCTCAGAGTCGCTTCGTTCTCGGAGGAGCTTCTCTTCGACGGCAACTTTCCGGCAATCCATGAATTGCTTGGTTTATACATTCTCTTGTCTATCTACTGTTACAAGAGATTCAGACTGGGGCAAACATTCGGTGGTTGACTCAGAGAGTGCCGCCGCAGTTGCCGGACCCTAGTGTGGCTGTTATGACGGTTGCCAGTCAAACAGATTGGGATATATACTGATCCCTACGGATTCGAAGTGCCAGGGTCTTTGGGTTCCGCAGTCTTTTAGCTATCAGTTTAACTTCCGCGGAATAATGTTTTTTAGGCTTGCTTTATGTCATTGCATGAACATTATTCAGAAATGCATGCCCAAATTCCTGTCCTTTAATTCGACAGTAATGGCGTATCTCCGGAACCAGGGAGGCACTCTTTCGTTTCCGTTATTCAATTTAATGGAAAGAATCCGTCTGTTGGTTATAGTACACCAAGTTCAGTTTTGGTCCGTCATATTCGGGGTCGTCTGATTGTTTTATCGCACTCCCGTTCTCTTACGGGTCGCTTGTTGCTGTCAGAATGGACTCTCAACAAACAAGTATTTAATCAGATTTGCTATCTATGGGAGCGCCCAATGATGTTTTATTATGACACAGCTTGCTAATCAATTGCAGACGTATGTGTTGGCTTGTCCAGATCTCTGAGCTAATACTGTTAACGCTCTATTGATCTATAGGACGCAATGATAGGATACGCGTATCCTCCGGCGCTGTTGTTTTAGCAGGTATTGCTAAGATAAACAACCACAATACATTTCTGTTGATAGCATCTCTATCTTCACAGAGATCATGAGTAATTTACTCTCTTGTCTACTGTGGATCTTAACGTGAAATCTTCCTCTATGTGAGGATCTTTTTTCACTGGGTAAATCGTGTCATCTTTATCACAACCAGCAAGGTCGCAACCTTCATGTATTCCGTTGTGTGGTCCGTATTGCATTGTAAGCACTGTACTGGACGAGCTTTGGACGCGATTTCTTACTATAGGAGATCCTCTTCTTCGCTATTCTATGCGACTAAAGTGGAGGCTCTTCCGTCGTGGTGTAGGGATCATTATGTTCATATGGTTGATCCCTCCATACTACGCATTGCTAGTTTTTAGTATACTTGTTTCACAAGATCTACTGCAGCCTGTTGTTATTTAGGTTATAGGTTTATGTTACCTCATACCTATGCACTCTACGATAGTTTACAATTGAGTCTTTTGTCTCTTTATCTAAGTCAGTTAGTAACTTTTTGATAAATAGACTTAGAATCTTTAGATTAAATTCCTATACGGATTTTAACTTCGGTTCTTATTTAGCTAAGTAATCATTTGAGCCTCTGGAAACAGTAGTTTTCAAATTCTGACCTTTTAGACAGTAATTCTGTTGGTTTCTCTTTTACTGTAGAGTCAGTGAGTTTCATGCACTATCGATGGATGATTTTCACTTTCATAGTTTCGGAATCAATACTTCCGTTACTATTTAGGTTGGATTGTTGCATAAGAGTTAGGCTCCTATTATCCGGAACCTATTATTTTAAGGTCCTTCCGTCTTCGTATGGGCATAGGCCTTTACTCTTTCCGGGTACAGTTTATGTATTTATAAACAGATATCTGTTTATTACAAGGGCGTAAGCTTCTTCTGTCTTTGATGTCTAGTAGAAGGACGTTACGCTCCATTTTATTGTTAATCGATTCTATTAACTAGCGTACTGCTTATGGTATATCATTGGCTTAGCAGTTGTGCTTAAGATTTCGGCTCTTGAAGTAAGAGTTCTTCTACTTCTTGGGCTTACATTAATAGTGTTGCTATTATAGATTTTTGAAGGCTGCTCATTGCGCTCAGCCATCCATTCTTGAATTTTATCTCAGAAATATCGAGTCCATTTCTGGAGGCCTCTATTGTTAGGTCTATTATCTACTGCTCAGAATGTCATTCACTTAACAGTTGCTACTATAGCTAGGTAGGCTGTCTGTTTCGGCAGTGTCTCCGTTCGGCTGCCCTCTTCGCTCTGGGCTATTTGACCCAGGGCAAGAAAAAGGGGGGGGGAGGGTGTTCCCTTGGGTCACCTGTTTTTACTATGAAAACAAGGGGATACCTCCTCCGGAGTTAGTAATTCTGAGCTGTTATTGGGATGGTTGTTTAGTGAGAAGTTTAAGTTTATAAAATTCATTCAAGTCTTAGTTTTTAAAGTATAGCTTTTGAATATTGCATATGTCAACGGACATGATTATGCAATTCTCACACACTTTTAGGAGTTTAAGAGTCTCTATTCTCTAGACTTACTTTATTATTGGCTTACTTTAAAAATTATTAGTATAAGGATTATTGGATATTAATAGAGTACATGGATGTATGAAGCTCAATTTTTGGAAGGTGTTGTATCTTTCTAATTTATCATAAATAAGAAAGATACATGTAAGGCCTATTACTTCTTTTCCCTACAGGGGATGACTCTATTTTATTTTATTGAGCGTATTCCATTTTGCTCTATGTCCTTGGCCCTCCAGCCTTTTTACTATTCAGCTATGTCTGGGTCATTGGTACAGTATAAAAATGTTAAAAAATTTATAGTAATTTATATATTTTTTATACTTACCAATGACCCAGACGGGGATGGCCCTCCCAGGAGTTGGGAACTCTTGCCTCCCCGCTGAGTACATAGCGCTTACCAGGCACTGGTTATTAGAATGATAAATGGCGCCAATTTCGGAACGTCCTGGACACTGCGCATGCGCAGTGGGGGCGAGGTGTGGAGGGCCTTTCAGGACATGTTTTCTTTAGTTTTAGATGCAAATTTTGGGGATTGGGGGGCAAAATTTGTGTTTGGCCCTATATTTTAAGAGTTAGCACCAGCTATGTCTGGGTCATTGGTAAGTATAAAAAATATATAAATTACTATAAATTTTTTAACTTTTTCAAAATTTTTTGATTTCAATTATTTTTTCTATGTTAATGGATCATGTTATTATGTATTTTGATTGTCAGGGGTTGGTGCGAGTACTAGGACTTTGTTTTCTTTTCACAATGAAAGGATATTGTTCAATTGTAATAAGAGGAAATATTCCTCTGGCTTTCATAATCATTGTATAATGTAGTCAGCGTACTCGCACTAACTCCTGTTCTGTATGTGTTAATTTCGATGACAACATGGGAAGCGCGTGTCACGGTATGTTAGTGGGGAATTGGCCATTCCGGTCCTCTCCCCGCAGGGTCACTCTACTTTATCAATCTTTATTTCAGACGATCAAGAACAGGGTGATGTATCCGTGATGTCTTCCAAAAGTGTGCCTCCGTCGTCACAATTAATGAAGAGCTAGCAGAAAAGTGCTCATGTAAATACGTCAATTGCCTAAGAGGACCCTGGTAGGTTCGACGGCCTTTGACGTCCGCTAGCTCGCCCGGTGTAGCGTCCATTCATCGAATGGTTCGGCAGCCGGGTTCATCCGTTGCGGTCTAGAAGGAGTTTTGGGTGATGCGAGCACTATAAATCAACCAAATGCACACCCAGTGACGGCAGATTAGAGGAGAGAATGGAGGAAGCCTTTTAGTCCGGTTCCTAGCTCGTCCAGGTCCATCCGGACTCCGAGCGAGAGAGGCCCCTCTCTCGTACAACAACATCTGGCCCCAGATGTTGTGGTACAAAATGTTTCGCATTCGGAGCATACGTCCGCCGCTCGGGACGCTCCGATATATAGTCAGTCCGGAGAGACTGTCAATAAGGCTTCCTCATCCTCATGGTAGCGCACACGACCGCTCTTGGCTACGTGACCTCGGATATCCAGTCAGCTTCGCCAATCAGAGAATCATCGGCGACCAGGTCACACCATCCGGTAGCCAGGGACACGAGGCCTGCAGACTCCGGACGTTCGCATAAGAAAGTGTGCGGGAGTCAACGTTCACGGAGCTTCCAGCGGCAAAGCATCGTAAGACCGCTACTGCACAGGCATCGGTGACGGACGTGCTATCCCAAATAGCACAGCTTATCGCAGCATCCCAGCAACGACAGAATCTGTCGCATCATGTATTATCCGACGACGCTGGGTCGGGGCACTCCGCGGAAGCAGGTACGGACATCCGAAAATTTCATCCGGTCCGACGGGATGCCGAAAGGGATTCGGAGGATTTCAAGCTTTCCCTTTCGGAACAACATAAGCTGCTGTGTATGTCATCTGACTTTATCTTCTAGAGGTTCTTTTGTCGGACCAGAATGCTGCGATGCCGGATAAGAAACTGATAGCGTCAGTGGACACAGAATTTTTTGGTTCGGTTCAGGTACATCGTCCCTCAGTTCCGGCACAGTCCAATAATGTCACACAAACTTTCGAATTATTGAACGATGCTATATATATTATTATATGCTTGCAATTAACAAGCATGTCTGGTTTCTTGTTTGCAAAGTTACGGAGATGTCTTTCAAAAGTGTGCCTCTGTCGTCATAGTTAATGAAGAGCTAGCGGCAATAAGTGCTCATGGAATATGTCAATCGCCTAAGAGGTCCCTAGTAGGATCGACAGAGTTGACATTCACTAGCTCACCCGGTGTAGCGTCCATTCATTGAATGGTTCGGCAGTCGGGTTCGTCCGTTGCTGTCTAGGAAGGAGTTTTGGGTGATGCAAGCACTATAATAAACTTTAGTACACACCCAGTGATGATGGATTAGAGGACAGATCGGAGGAAGCCTGTTAGTCCGGTTCCTAGCTCGTCCAGGTCCGTCCGGGCTGCGAGCGAGAGAGGTCCCTCTCTCGTACAACAACATATGGGACCGGATGTTGTGGTACAGACATTTCGCATTCAGAGCATATGTCCGCCGCTCGGGACACTCCGTTATATTGACAGTCCGAGAGACTGTCGATAACGCTTCCTCATCCTCACAGCAGCGCACACGACCGCACATTGGCTATGTGACCTCGAGTATCCGGCCAGCTTCGTCATTCAGTGATTCCACGGCGAACAGGTCACGCCATCCGGTAGCCAAGGGACACGAGGCCTATACACTCCGTTCGCTCGCATAATAGAAGTATGCACGGGGTAACGAACATGGAGCATCCAGCGGCAATGCATCGTAAGACCGCTTCTCCACAGGCCTCAGTGACGGACGTGCTATCCAAAATAGCACAGTTTATCGCAGCATCCCAGCAACGACAGAATCTCTGTCGCATCATGTAATATCTGACGACGCTGGGTCGGGACGCTCAGCTGAAGCATCAGGTACGGACGTCCGAAAACTTCATAGGGTCCGACAGGATGGTGAAAGGGATTTGGATGATTTCGAGCTTTCCCTTTCAGAACAACAGAAGCTGCCATACATTTCTTCCGGCATTATCTTCCAGAGGTTGTTCCGTCGGACTACATTGCTGCGATGCTGGATAAGAGACTAATAGCGTCATTGGAAACGGAGTTTTGGATCGGTTCAGGGACATTGTCCCTGACTTACCGACACAGTCCAATAATGTCATTAGAACATTCAAATTATTTAACGACGCTATATATAAGCTTGCTACCAAGCATGATAGTCTAGTTTCTTGTCCACAATGCTCCATTCTGCCTTTTATCAATTCTAGGAAATAATCTATATTGGCAGAACAGGGCATACCGAGAGTTCATATGCGTCTAGACGGCGGGGCTGAAGACTGGGAATTATCTTTTTCACCATCTATGTCAATTCCAACCACGATGTTGGAAACGACAATGATGTCTAATAGACTTAACTTAGATGCTTTATCATACGTAGATCACCTTACTGAGGCGTTATCATTACGTCTTCAAGAGAAAGAATTCCAGGATATGATCCTCAATGTGATTTCTTTCAAGGGCAGTAGTTTTTCCACGTATAACTCTGCCCTTCAGTGGCAACCTGGAGTTGGTTAGACGTGACGCAGCCCTAGCTACATCCACGCGCGTGGATAGTAAGGTGAAGAACTCTCTCAGAGTCGCTTAGGTCTCGGAGAAGCTTCTCTTCGGCGGCAACTTTTCAGCAATCTATGAATTGTTCGATATACACGTTCTCTTGTCTATCAAGTGTAGCAAGAGATTCAGACTGGGGCAAACATTCGGTGGTTGACTCAGAGAGTGCCACTGCAGTTGCCGGATCTGAGTTTTATGATTATGACGGATGCCAGTCAAACAGGTTGGGGTACAATATTGATCCCAACGGATTCGAAGTGCCAGGGTCTTTGGGTTCCGCAGTTTCTAGGCAAGCACTTAACTTCCAGGGAATGATGTTATTTAGGCTTGCTCTATGTCATTGGATGAACATTATTCAGAAACACATGTCCAAATCCTGTCCGATAATACGACAGTAGTTGTGTATCTCCGGAACCGGGGAGGCACTCATTCGATTCCGTTATTCAATTTAACGGAAAGAATCCTTCTGTTTGTTATAGTACACCAAGTTCTGCTTCGGTCCGTCATATTCCGGGTTGTCTGATTGTATTAGCAGACTCCCTTTCACGTAAGAGTCGCTTGTTGCCGTCAGAATGGACTCTCAACAAACAAGTATTCAATCAGATTTGCTATCAATGGGAGCGCCCATGATAATTTATTTGCAACACAACTCACTATTCAATTGCAGGCGTATGTGTTTGCATGTCCGGATCCCTGAGCTTATGTTGTTAACGCTCTATTGATCTAATAGGACGGAATGATAGGATATGCGTATCCTCCAGCGCTGTTGATTCAGCAAGTTTTGCTAAGATAAACATCCACAATACAATTCTGTTGATAGCATCTCTGTCTTCACAGAGACCGTGGGTAAATTTACTCAGGTGTCTACTGTTGGACTTACCGCGAAAACTTCCTCCATGAGAGGATCTTCTTTCGCTGGGGAAATCGTGTCAACTTCATCACAACCCGCAAGGTCTCAACCTTCATGTATTCCGTTGTGTGGTCCTTCTTGCACAGCAAGCATTGTACAGGACGAGCTATGGATGCGATTTCTTACTGAAGGAGAACCTCTTCTTTGCTATACTATGCGGCTAAAGTGGAGGCTCTTCCGTCGTTGGTGTAGGGATGATTATGTTGATATTTTTGATCCCTCCATACTAGACATTGCAACTTTCTAGTTTACTTGTTTGACAAGATCAACTGCAGCCTGTTACTATTAAGGTTATAGGTCTATGTTATCTCATACCTATGCACTCTATGATAGTTTACAATTGAGTCTTATGTCTCTTTATCTAAGTCAGTTAGAAACTTTTTGATAAATAGACCTAGAATCCTTAGATTAAATTCCTATACGGAATTTAGCTTCGGTTCTTATTTAGCTAAGTAATCATTTGAGCCTCTGGATACAGTAGTTTTCAAATTCTGACCTTTTAAGACAGTAATTCTGTTAGTCTTCTCTTTTACTGAGGAGTCAGTGAGCTTCATACACTATCAGTGGACGATTCTCACTTTCGTAGTGTCAGAAACACTACTTCCTTTACTACTTAGGTTGGATTTTTAGTTAAGAGTCAGGCTCCTAATAATATCCGGAACCTATTGTTATTAAGGGCCTTCCGTCTTCGTACGGGCATAGGCCTTTACTCTGTCCGGTTAGAGTTTACGTATTTATAAACAGATATCAGTTTATTAGTACGGACGTAAGCTTCTTCTGTCTTTGATGCCTAATAGAAGGACATTATGCTCCATTCTATTGCTAATGGATTCAATTAACTATCGGTACTGCTTATGGTATATCATTGACTCAGCAGTTTGTGCTTGAGATTTCGGCTTACATTAATAGTGTCGCTATTATAGATTTTATGAACGCTGCTCATTGGGCTCAGCCATCCACATTCATGAATTTTTATCTCAGAAATATTGAGTCCATTTCTGGAGGCCTCCATTGTTAGGTCTATTATCTACTGCTCAGAATGTCATTCACTTAACAGTTGCTACTATAGCTAGGTAGGCTTTCTGTTCCAGCAGTGACTCCGTCCTGCTGCCCTCTTCGCTCTGGGCTATTTGACCCAGGGCAAGGAGAAGGGGGGGGGGGGGGGGGGGGAGGGTGTTCCCTTGGTTCACCTGTTTTATTATGAAAACAAGGGGATACCTCCTCCGGAGTTAGTAATTCTGAGCTGTTACTGGGATGGCTTTTAAGTGATAAGTTTATGTTTTAAAAATTCATTCAGGTCATAGTTTTTAAAGTATAGCTTTTGAATATATCACGTGTCAAACGGGCGTTATTATACAATCCTCAGACACTTTTAAGGAGTATAAAGAGTCTCTATTCTCTAGACTAACTTTATTTATTGGCTTACTTTAAGAATTATTTGTATAAGGATTATACAGCATATTAATAGAGTACATGGATGTTATGATGCTCAATTTTGGAAGGTGTTGTGTCTTTCTAATTTATCATAAATAAGAAAGATACATGTAGGGCCTAATACTCCTTTTCCCCTCGAGGGGATGACTCTATTTTATATAATTGAGCTTATTTGAACTTGAATATGTCCTAGGCCCTCCAGCCTTTTTACTATTCAGCTATGTCTGGGTCATTGGTACAGTATAAAAATTTTAAAAAATTTATAGTAATTTATATATTTTTTATACTTACCAATGACCCAGACGGGGATGGCCCTCCCAGGAGTTGGGAACTCATACCTCCCCGCTGAGTACATAGCGCTTACCAGGCACTGGTTATAAGAATGATTAATGGCGCCAAATTCGGGACGTCCTTGACACTGCGCATGCGCAGTAGAGGTGAAGTATGGAGGGCCATTCAGGACATGTTTTCTTTGGTTTTAGATGCAAATTTTGGGGATTGGGGGGCAAAATTTGTGTTTGGCCCTATATTTTTAAGAGATAGCACCAGCTATGTCTGGGTCATTGGTAAGTATAAAAAATATATAAATTACTATAAATTTTTTAACTTTCATCTTCTTCTCTGAAACTACTGAGCCAACGAGAACCAAACCTAGAAAGGATAGTCTATGGCAGGTCCTCTACAAATACTCCTCATTTTGTTACCGTGCATCAAAAAACATGGCTGCCAGAAGCATTTTTAGCTCAACTTTGACGAAGTCAAATTTGAGCTATTGTCATGGCCCGTCGTCCGTCTGTCCGTCTGGCCGTCTGTCCATCTGTCCGTCTGTCCGTACGTCAACAATTGGCTATGGCTCGGGCTAGAGGTCGTATTTATGAACCGATCTTTACGAAACTTCTTGTGTACCTTTGTTATGACCCTGGGACGGGAACGAGTGTTTTTAGGTGTGGTCCGAAATTCAAGATGGCTGCCAGTGGCCATTTTGTACCGATGATGCAAAAATCAGTTTTTTGTACAGAACTTCTGTATGAATGTTCTGATTTGAATAAAGTTTTGTATAAATGTTTAGTACCATGGGATACATCGCATATAATACGGGTTTTTTTCTCGTGCGTAAATTATGCAAATTAGACTGACTTTGATTTATTTAGTGTTACTTTCAGAGCTGTAAGTGCCAAGCTGCTATGGCTCGGGCTAGAGGCCGTATTTATGAACCGATCTTTACGAAACTTCTTGGGTACCTTTGTTATGACCGTGGGACGAGAACGAGTGTTTTTGGGTGCGGTCCGAAATTCAAGATGGCTGCCAGCTGCCATTTTGTACCGACGATGCAGAAATCTGTTTTTTGTACAGAACTTCCATATGAAAGCTCTGATTTGAATAATTTTTTGTATGAATGTTTAGTACCATGGGATACATCACATATAATACAGGTTTTTTTCTCGTACGTAAATTGTGCAAATTAGACTAATTTTGATGTTTTTGGGGGTTACTTTCAGCACTGTAAGTGCAAATGCCAATACGGCTCTGGCTAGAGGTCGTATTTATGAACCAATCTTTACGAAACTTCTTGGGTACCTTTGTTATCACCGTGGGATGAGAGCGAGTGTTTTGGGGTGTGGTCCAAAATTCAAGATGGCCACCAGCAGCCATTTTGTACCCAAATTAGTGCAATCAGTCTTTTGTATAGAACTTCTGTATGAAAGTTCTGATTTGAATAAATTTTTGTATGAATGTTTAGTAACATGGAATACATCACATATTGTAAGGGGTTTTTTTTCGTGCAGAAATTATGCAAATTAGATGAACTTTGATTTATTCAGTGCTACTTACACAATGTAAGCACACATGTCAATACGGCTCAGGGTAGAGGCTGTATTTATGAACCGATCTTCACAAAACTTCTTGGGTACCTTTGTTATCTCCTTGGGATGAGAATGAGTGTTTCTGGGTACGGTCCAAAATTCAAGATGGCTGCCAGTGGCCATTTTGTACCGAAATTAGGTCCAATCAGTTTTTTGTCACAAGTTCTATACAGCTCGTATTTATGAACTGATCTTCACAAAACTTCTTGAGTACTTTTGTTTTCACCATGGGACAGGAACGAGTGTGTTTTGGGGTGCCTTTGTTATCACGGTGCTATGAGAACAAATATTTTGGGGTTTAGTCAGACCCATCTGGGACTCAAAGATTTTTTCTAGTTCAGCATCTGACTGTCACCCACCTTTACAATACTTTACCTATACATTTGTTACAGGCAACGGTCAGTATTTATGTACAGACCGTTACAATACTTTATATGTACCTTTGTTATCAGGTCATTACCTAGATGTTTGTCATTGCTGTGTCACATACTATACATGTACATGTCTTTGTCTTGATAAGTTGAGCTACAGTGTCATTGACACTTTCATTTTATTTTGATTGGAGGATTTTGAAAAATTTTCTCTGAAACCACAGGGCCAAATGTTTTGAAACTTGGAATGGTTGATGACTGAGACACCCTCTACCAACTATCCTCATTTAATGTTGATCGGGTTGTAAGCATGGCTGCATTTGTGGCTTATAGTTACTATAGAAACCCTATGGGGAATCACATTTTCATCTTCTTCTCTGGAACTACTGAGCTGATGTGAACCAAACCTGGCAAGTATAGTCTATGGAAGGTCCTCTACAAATACGCCTCATTTTGTTACCGTGCATCAATAAACATGGCTGCCAGAGGCATTTTTCGATTCTTATTGGGGGATTTGACAAATCTTCTCTGAAACCACAAGGCCAGATGTTTTGAAACTTTGCATGGTTGATGACTGGGACACCCTATAACAACGCTCCTCGTTTAATGTTGGTAGTGTTGCAAACAAGGCCGCATTTGCAGCTTATAGTTACTTTTGAAACTCTATGGACAATCACATTTAATCTTCTTCTCTGGAACTACGGAGCCAATGTGAACCAAACTTTGCAGGAATGGTCTGTAGGAGGCCCTCTACAAACGATCGTCTTTTTTATTCCCGTTGGTTGGAAAATATGGCCACTAGAGACATTATCTGATTCTGATTGATGGATTTTGTAAAAATCTTTCCCTCTGAAACTACAAAGTCAAATGGTTTGAAACTGCATATGATTGAGGACTGGGAAACCTTCTACCAATGATCCTCATGTAATGTTGATGTAATGTTGTAAACATTGCCACAAATTGCAGCTCATAGTTACCATGGAAAGCCTATGGGAAATCACATATTTTTATACAACAACCAATGGCCCAGACCAGCTGGTGCTAACTTTAAAATATCCAGGGCCAACAAGCACAAATTTTGCTCCCCCCCCCCCCCCCCCCATCCCCCAAATTTGCATGCAAAACTGAAAAAATTATGTCCTAATTGGTCCTCCATACTTTTGCGAACTGCGAATGCGCAGTATCCAGGAAGATACCAAAATTGGCGCCAACCATCATTCTTTGTTTGGCCCTTCTGTCCGTAACAACAGACTGACATCTGTGCTTTTAAATCTCAGTTTTAATGAAGCCAGACACAAATCAATGGTAAATTTGGTAGATCCAAGGACACATTTGGATGATGGAAGGAAGAAACGGTGGTTGGAAACGTTCAAGGCTGTAACTTTATAATTTTTACAAAAATTATTTCATGTTTCCCAATTTCGGGACATGGGCCTGATGTCATCATTCTTGCTAATGATTTTTCCACTGTTTGTTAAGTGTTCCTTCCCTATCCTTCCTTGAAGCCCCCCAGTTAAACTCCCAAGCTTTTTGACTTGTTTTATTGAAATTTTTTTTTATAAATTTCTTGGAAGTTTGACGTGTTATTTCCCCAGGGTTATGTTCTCACCCTAGGCATTTTGGTCATGCATCATACATCCGATGTATCGTTTTTTCTTCTGCTGAAGATCTTGCTTTACATCAGATGGTTCAAAATCTGCTACTGACTTCAGGCCTTTTTATTCAGTGCCTGTAGTCTTGTTTCTGGTTTTTCTTTTGCCCTTGTTTGCATTGACAACTCTCTATAAATATATGTAATTTCCTATTTATTATCATGGTAGGACTGTTGTAATATACATTAAATATTCCGGTAGTGTAGCAATTAATTTTGGGGAATTTTGTCCACACTTAGGCTCTATCGGGATACATTTGGGCTCATTGTTCCCATTGGGGAACTTGGGCTCCTGTCAAAATTTTTCGAAAATTTGTATTTTTATATTGTACCAATGACCCAGACTTAGCTAGTGCTAACTCTTAATTATTCAGCTCCAAACACAAATTTTGACCCCCCCCCCTCCCCACCCCCAATCCCCCAAATTTGCCTCAAAATCCAAAAATTCAATGTCCTATATGGTCCTCCATACTTTTGTCCACTGTGCATGCGCAGTGTCAAGGAAGTACCGAAATTGGTGCCAAATCTTCATTCTTTGTTTGGCCCTTCAACCAATACCATCTCACTGATATCTGTGCTTATAATGTTCGTCAGGCAAAGCATACATCCACTCCTCCTGCTCCGGATGCTCCATCGCATAGACAGCCAGGGTCGGCTAGTCTATAGGCTTTCTCTTCAAACTCGCCAGCACACATGACTGCACCTTGGCTACGTGACCTCAGATATCCAGCCTGCTTCGCCGACCAAGGATTCCACATCGACCAGGTCACTCCATCTGGTAGCCAAGGACTCGAGGCCTTGCCAGTTGGGACGTACACATAAAAGAATTATGCAAGAGGCATCGTCCCAGGAGCTTCCAGCGGCTAAACAACGTAAGACCGCAGCTCCACAGGCCTCCGTGACAGACTTGCTATCACAGATAGTGCAACTCATGGCAGCATCCCAGCAACCTTCGGAACTCTTTCAGATCAGGAACTGTCTGAGGAAGCTGGGTCGGTATGCTCCCCTGCAGTGTCAGATAGGGACGACGAAGATTCGCATTTGGTCCAGTCGGATGGTGAAAGGGAATCTCTGGAGCTGGATTTTTCCCTTCTGGAACAACATAAGGTGGCCGTAGATTTTATCTGGCAACACCTTCCAGAAGTTGTTCCTCCAGACCAGAGTTCTGCGAAACCAGATAAGAGACTGATAGCGTCACTGGACACAGACTTCTTCGGCTGGACTAAGGACGTCGCGCCTGAGTTTCCAGTCCAGGCCAGAAATGTCTCACGGATGTTTGAATTGCTGAATGACGCTATTTTTAGGCTAGCCTCTAAGACTGGCAGATCCAGTTTCTTATCGCAACATGCTCTACATCTGCCATTCATCAACAGTAGAAATAAATTTGAAACGAGAGGAAGGGGCATTCCGAGAGTTTCTAAGGTGAAAAACTCTCTTCGAGTCGCTCCGGTTTCAGGAGATCTTCTCATTGATGGTAAGCTTTCATTAATCTACGATCAGATTACCAAGAAAGCTTCAGTCTCTCTGCTTTTCAAGTCCGTTTCAGAAAAAACGGACTCAGCAGAGAGGAGTAAGTCAGGGACTTCTGTGGCAAGTACGTCAAAGGGAACCTTCTATAGAGGATCTAAGAAAGCTACTATGTCTTACTCCAGAGACCGTCAGAGTAGCAACTTTGGTAGGGGATGTAATGCTGGCCGAGACAACAAGTCAGATGCCCTGAGGTGCAGGTCAGGGAGCACGTACTTTCACCTCCCACAAGCCTCGCAGGTCCAGGAGGTGAAGGTCAGAACCCCCATTGCACTCCAGTGGGTGGAAGGCTGTCAAGATTCTTAACCAATTGGTTGTCAATTATGGACGACCGGTGGGTTCAGGCGGTTATTTCGGAAGGTCTAAAACTGTCCTTCCAAGAAAAATCTCTGTTAACACGAAGTCCACGATGGACTCAGTTTTCGTCAAACCTTCAGAAGAGAGACACGCTTCTATCAGAGGTGCAATCTCTTCTGGAGAAGAACGCAATAGAGGTCGTAGAAAACCAGGAATCTCCCGGTTTTTACAGTCACCTGTTCCTGGTACCAAAACCAGACAGCTCATTCCTTCCAGTTATAGATCTAAGCTGGATAAACAAGCTGATCATGGCTCCGAAATTTTATATGGAGACCATTCAATCGGTGAGAGCGAGCATTCGAGTGAACGATTATGCTGCGAGCATAGAACTCAAGGATGCGTAATTTCATGTCATGGTACATCCAGCGTTCAGAAAGTTCCTTTACTTCGCTGTCCTATGAGTCGTTTTTCAATTTCAAGCAATGTGCTTCGGACTGAATCTAGCGCCCTGGGCCTTCACTCAAATAGTGAACTCGGTATGACTCATTTCCGAGCTCATTCGTCTGTACTAACATCAGCCTACTTGGACGACATTCTTCAGAGGTACGGCGACAGATTAACACTTCAGAACGATGTTCCGAGTCTGCATCAGTTGCTCCGACGTCTTGGTTTCATAGTAAATGAAAAGTCGGATCTAGTTCCTTCCAAGTCGTTCATTCACTTGAGAATGAGCTTCGAGATGCATAACATTCTGGTTCATCTGCCATTATCCAGAGCAAAATTAGTCAGTTGTTACGCTCACTTTTGTCGACACTCAGATGTAGTAACAGCGAGAGAATTTATGTGACTGATAGGTTTGTGCGGGGCACCTGTGCACTCGTCCACTCCAGATATTTTTCACTCAGAATTGGAGTGTGAAGATTCATTTGCTCGAAACGAACATTGTCTTGTCGACCCAAGTGAAACAAGAGATTCAGACTTGGGCAGATATTCAGTGGCTAACTCAGGTAGTTCCACTACAACTGCCCGATCTGGTTTTTATGATTATGACGGATGCGAGTCAAACAGGTTGAGGCGCGACATTGAGCCCAACAGATTCGATGTGCCAGGGTCTTTGGGATCCTCAATTTCTGAGCAAGCACATAAACATCAAAGAGATGATGTCAATTTGGCTTGCGCTACGGATGAACATAATTCAGAATTCACATGTTCAAATACTGTCCGACAATTCGACAGTAGTAGTGTATATTCGGAACCAGGGAGGCACTCATTCCATTCCGTTGTTCAACTTAACGGAAAGAATCCTTCTGTTTGTTCTAGAGCATCAGGTTCTTCTGTCGGTCTGTCATATTCCGGGTCGTCTGAACGTTCTAGCGTACTCCCTTTCTCAGAAAGGTCGTATGTTGCCATCAGAATGGACTCGCAACAAAAGAGTATTCAATCAGATCTGCTACCAATGGGATCGTCCAATGATAGACTTGTTTGTGATGCATCTCAACAATCAGTTGCAGACGTATGTGTCGCCATGCCCAGATCCTCGAGCATTCACAGTAGACGCTCTCTCGATCTCTTGGGACGGAATGATAGGATACGCGTATCCTCCAGCTCTGTTGATTCAACAGATATTGCTAAAAATCAAGCAATCTCACTGCAAGATTCTGTTGGTAGCATCTCTATCAGCCCAGAGACCATGGATAAATCTACTCAGGTGTCTGTTATGGGACATTCCTCGGAAGCTTCCTCCCCTCGCAGGGGAAATTGCGCACACTGCATCACAACCCGCAAGGTCTCAACTTTCACGTATTTCCGTTGTGTGGTCCTTCTTGCAAGCAAGCAATTTTCAGGACGAGCAGTGGATGCAATTTCTAACTGTAGGAGGACCTCCTCTTCGCTAAATTATGCTGCTAAGTAGAAGGTTTTCTCTCGGTGTAGGGATCATTCTATTGATATCTATGATGCCTCCATTCCAGACATTGCTAATTTTTTGGTTTACTTGTTTGACGAGATCAAACTGCAGCCAATAACTATTAAGGGTTACAGGTCTATGCTATCGGATACTTATGCTCATCATGATAGCTGACAAATTGAATCTAATGTCTCTTTATCAAAGTTAGTTAAAAACTTTTCGATAAATAGACCTAGAACCCTTAGGTTAATTCCTAAGTGGAATTTAGCTTGAGTTCTTCTGAAGCTAAAAGAAGCGCCATTTGAACCCCTTGACAAGGTAGACTTCAAATACTTATCTTATAAGACAGCTTTCTCTTAGACTTCTCTTCTGCTAGAAGAGTTAGTGAGCTTCATGCTCTATCTCTTGATGATTCTCACTATCGTAGTGTTGGTAATACTATTACTTTTACTACCAATGTTGGATGTTTGGCTAAGAATCAGGCTCCTAATAAGTACCCTGAGCATATTGTTATTAAGGCTCTTCCGTCCTCAGATGGCCATAGGCCTTCACTGTGTCAAGTTAGAGCTATGTGTATTTACAAACGTAGATATGAGTTTATCAGAAAGGGACGAAAACGTTTCTTTCTGTCTCTGCTTCTATTCGTACTGCTTATGAAAGATTATCTTCTTCTCAGCAGTCTGTGTTTAAGATTTCAGCACATGAAGTTAGAGTGCTGTCTACATCTTGGGCTTATGCTAATAGTATTGCTATTACGGATTTGGTGAAGGCTACATACTGGTCTCAGCCTTCTACGTAAACAGTTGCAACTATAGTTATGCAGTCTTTCTGTTCCAGCAGTGACTCTGTCCTGCTGCCCTCTTCGTTCTGGGATGATTGACCCAGAGCAAGGGGAAGGTGGGGGGATGGTGTTCCCTTATATCACTTGCTTTATAGTGAAAAGCAAGGGAATACCTCCTTTGGAATCAGTAATTCCAAGTCGGTGCTGGGATGGTTTTATAGTGTAAAGCTAATGTTTATCTCATTTTTGTAATATTTTTAAAGTGCAGCTCGGTGTGAAGCATTTGTATATGTCACATGTCATACGAGCGTTAATATACAATCCTCAGACACTTTTATATGAGTATAGAGAGTCTCATTCTCTGGACAATCTTTATTTATTAGCTTTCCTTTAAAAAATTAGTATAATGGGTTATACTGGATGTTAATAGAGATCATTGATGTTATTGTGCTCAATTACAGATTGGTAATACGTCTTTCTTATTTTGCATAAACAAGAAAGATATATGTAAATCCTGTTTCTCCTTTTCTCCTTGAGGGGATAATTCTGTATATATGTAATTGAGCCTATTGGATTTTCCTTCATGTCCTAGGTCCTCCAGCCTTTTTTCTGTTCAGCTAAGTCTGGGTCATTGGTTCAGTATAAAAATATGAAAAAATTTATAGTAATTTATATATTTTTTATACTTACCAATGACCCAGATGGGGATGACCCTCTCATGAGTTGGGAACTCATACTTCCCCGCTGATTATATAACATTTACCAGGCACTGGTTGTAAGAATGAAGATTTGGTGCCAATTTCGGTACTTCCTTAAGACTGTGCATGTACAATGGACAAAAGTATGGAGGACATTGAATTTTTGGATTTGGATGCAAATTTTGGGGATTGGGGGGCAAAATTTGTGTTTGGCCCTGAATAATTAAGAGTTGGCACCAGCTAAGTCTGGGTCATTGGTAAGTTTAAAAAATATATAAATTACTACAAATTTTTTCATTTTTTGGAAATTATTTTTCGATTTATATTTTGAATGTTATTTATTGTCTATCTTTTTCATATATTTATTGTGGAGTTGGTGGGAGTACTGTCGACTTTATTTTGATTCATTATGAAAGCTTATTGCTCAAAATGCAAGGTGAGGAAGTCTTCCTCAGATTTACGTGCTTGTTGCCTTGCTTGTAATCGATGTACTCCCACTAATTCTTGCTCAACATGTGTCGGATGGGATGACAAATGTTGGAGACGGGTGTCACAGTACATTGTTAGTGGCGAGAGGCCAATGCCGATCCTCTCGCCACAAAGTCAATCTAGTTTCTCAGTTTCTTTTTTAGAGGAACAAGAACATAATGATGTTTATGTGACACCTAGAGATAGTGTGCTGCCGTCGTCGCATTCAGATGAACAAGCAGAGCTAGTGGCAAAAGGGGCTCATGAATATTAGACGGCAAAAAACCACTAGCCGGTGGTTTCAGTCCCTTGTCGCCAGCTAACTTGGCCGGTGAAGTGGTTACTCCTTCTGTGGGTACTGTGACACCGGGTGTGTCGAGAGGAGTGGATTGGGTAGAGCGAGCACCTTAAAATATAAACAGACTCACATTGCGACGACGGAACAGAGGAAGAAGTCGGCAAGGTCTGTGGGAAACTGGGGCCAGATGTTGTGATTAGAAACTTACATCAGTCGGAGCATACGTCCGGGCCTCCCATCTGGGACGCTCCATATAGTTCGCAGTCAGTGTGGGCTACAGTTACAGCTTCTATATCGGCATCTTCAAAGCACACATGACCGCACCTTAGCTACACGACTTCAGATATCCAGCCTGCATCGCCGAGAAGGGACCACTCATCATCTGCAAAGTCGGACCATCCGGTAGCTAAGGAGACGAGGCCTCATTTATCGGGACATCGGGAGAAAAGATCCGTCTCGGACACACAATCCTAGGAACAGCCGGTGGCCAAGAAACAGAAGACCGCTGCTCCTCAGGCCTCTGTAACAGATTGTGCAGCTCATTGCAGCATCCCAGCAAGTGCAGGAGCAGCCTACGGCAGTCTCAGAACCTGAGCTGTCGGATGGTGCTGGGTCGGTCCAGTCATCTGCACATTCAGATGCCGCTGACTGTGACTCTCAACTGATTCAATTGGATAGTGAAAGAGATACGGAGGAAGATTACCCTTCCCTTTCAGAACAGCACATGGTTGCGATGGATTTAATCCATCGCTACTGCCCTTAATTTGTCCCGGTGAATCAGAATGCTGCAACTACTAGGAAGAAACCGCTGGCGTCATCATTGAACATGGACTTTATCCGCACAAAGGAGGAGGTCCTGTCTTTTCCGGTTCAGTCTAGACAGGTGTCTCAGGACTTCGGCCATTTAGACGATGCCATATTCAAACTTTCCAGTGGGAAGAAGAAAGGCAGTTTCTTGTCATCTTCCCTAAGTTTATTGCTTTTTGGACCACGTTCATTTAAAACGGTCGGGGAAGATGTACAGAGAGTTCCTCTGCATTTGGATGAGCAGGCTGAGGATCTAGAGCTATCCTTGCCTGTGTTATTCACAGTTCGTTTGGACACAATTGAGACGGCAATATCTTCAAACAGAGCAAAGTTGGAAGCTATGTCTAACACAGATCACCTTTCAAGAGCTGTGGTGCAATGTCTCAACGGGAAGGAATTTGAGGACGTCCGTACCTCTTTAAGAGTTCTTTCCAGGGCTATTATGTTTACCATGTATAACTCCACCTTAACAGGGGCTAATTTAGACTTAATCAGATGTGATGGTGCCCTTGTGTCTTCATCTTTAATAGATGACAAGGTAAAAAACTCTCTACGGGTCGCTCCGGTATCCGGACACACAATTTTTGATGACAAGCTTTCATTGGTTTATGACCAAGCTACAAAGAAAGCGTCTAATACTCTGCTCCTCAAGTTGGAGTCTAATCGACCCGCTGCAGCAGAAAAGAGTAAAGGAGGACATCCCAGACAGAAATCGTCTAAAGGGGACTCCTTGCGAGGGTATAGGAAATCCTCCTATAATTACTCTAGGGATTGTCAATATAGCGACCCAGGAAGGGGGCATAGGTCTGACCGAGACTACCGGTCAGATGCCCCTAAGCCGGCGGTTGAGGCTCTTCGCGAGGGGGACGTGGTTTCTCCTCCCATAAGCCTCACAGGTCCTACAGGTGATGGTCAGGACCTCTATTGCTTGCCAGTTGGCGGAAGGTTATCAAGATTCGCAACAAACTGGATAACAATTACGGAAGACCAGTGGGTGAGAGGTGTGGTCTCGGACGGCCTACGGCTATCTTTCCAAGCGAAACAACCACTACCAAGGTGTCCGCAGTGGACAAATATTCTGTCAAATACTTGCAAAAGGTAGTCTCTCCTATCGGAGGTATAGGCTCTATTATCAAACGAAGCAATAGAGGTTGTTGAGAATCAAGATTCTCTAGTATTCTACAGTCACCTGTTCCTTGTACCGAAGCCAGACAGCTCGTTCCGACTGGTAATAGACTTGAGCTGGATAAACAAACTTATCGTAGCTCCAGACTTCTATATGGGGACCATTCGGTCAGTAAGGGCGAGCATTCGAGTGAACAACTATGCGGCAAGCATAGATCTAAAGGATGCATACTTTCATGTCCTGGTACACCCAGCATTCAGAAAGTACCTACGGTTCGCCGTTCAAGGAATAGCATATCAGTTCCGAGCAATGTGCTTCGGTCTGAGTCTGGCGCCCTGGGCATTCACTCGAATAATGAACTGGGTAATGTCTCACTTCCGAGCTCATTTGTCTGCGGTAACGTCGGCTTACTTGGGACAACATTCTTCAGAGATACGGCAACAAAACTACTCTTCAGAACGATGTTCAGAGTCTGCTTCTCTTGCTCCGACGTCTCAGCTTCATCGTAAATGAGAAGAAGTCGGATCTAGCTCCATCCAAGTCATTCATTCCCTTGGGAATGTCTTTCGAGACTCACAACAATCTGGTTCATCTGCCGTTACCTAGAGCGAAATTAGTCAGTTGTTATGCTCGCTTTTGTCTGTCCTCAGACGCATTAACAGCGAGGGAATTTATGGGATTCTGCAGAGCGGCTGCGGATCTTATTCTGGTGGGTCGTTTATGGACTCGTCCCCTCCTCAATTCTTTACCCAGAACTGGAGTGAGAAGATGCATTCGCTCGAGACCAGTATTGTTTTAACAGCTCTAGTAACAAAAGGTCAAGATTTGGGCAGATATTCAGTGGGTAACTCAGGGAGTTCTGCTGCAGCTGCCGGATCCGGCTTTCACGATTATGACGGATGTGAGTACAACAGGTTGGGGCGCGACCCTGAACCCGACAGACTCAAAATGCCAGGGTCTTTGGGACCCTCGGTTCCTGGAGAAACACATAAACATCAAAGAATGATGTCAATTTGGTTAGCGCTACAACAGTGGTTTCACATTACAGCGGGCGTGCATGTTCAGATATTGTCGGACAACTCGTCAGTGGTAGCATACATCAGGAGCCAGAACGTCTTCCATTCATGTCCGTTATGCCAAGTAACAGAGAAGATTTTCCTATTACGTCATGTATCATCATGTTCATCTTTCTATCCATCATATACTGGGTTGTCTGAACGTACTAGCAGACTCGCTCCTCGGAAGGTCGCCTGTTGCAATTGGAATGGACGTCAACAAACAAGTATTTGGACAGTTTTGCTACCAGTGGGATGGTCCCATCATAGATCAGTTTGCGATGCACCGGAACGATCAGTTACTGCCATTTGTGTTGCCATGCCCAGACCATTGAGCACAGGCAGTAGACGCTCTGCTGATCTCATGGGGATAGATGATAGGATACGCGTATTATCCAATTCATGTGATTCAGTAGATTATGTTTAAGATCAGACAGTCTCGTTGTGAATCCTAATAGTAGCACCTCTGTCGTCACAGAAACCTTGGATCAGTTTTCTCCAGTGTCTGTTACAGGACGTTCCCCGGAAGCTTCCTCCACGAGAGGACTTTCTTTATAGGGGAAATTTTTGTTCTTCACGTCCTTCTCCACCCATAGTGGCATAATGGAGTGGGTTAGACATGAGGAAACCATTGCAGTTTCTATATTATTTGATGACCAACACCAAAACGATTAAGTAATGTGGGTAAGGAGATTTCGATAGGACTTCAAATCCCCCCCCCCCCTCCCACACACACACACACACACACATACACACACCCTGCCAATGAGTTTAAAAGCAATTACCTGGCAAGACGTAGTTTTCTCCCCGCAGGCCTTGTATAGTTGAAATACATACATGCAATGCATTTTTTCACTTTTTGATTGGCGGCTGGATCGTGTTCTATGGCGACCTCATGGGCACATCCACTTTTTAGTTGGATTAGTTTCCTGTGATTATTTGTCGATTTGTTATATACGAGCACATATTTCATCATAATTAAATTGCTAGTCTTTGGATACCTCGAAGGCTGCATAACCAGTTAACTGGTATTCAGATGATTACATGCAGGATTTTAATGCTCTTGCGCATTATAATTATTAGGCTGACGCTTTATTGTACATTATGGACCTTTGAAATTCTGAATTATTTCTGGGGCGGTCCATGTTGGAGCCTGTTAATCATACCTACTTCCATTTCTAGATCCAGGTTTCTGCTAATGTCCATACTCAAATCGCATATTCACACGTGTATACGGTCATAGATATCGGATAGTACACGTCGGAGAGTGTTGTTACTGGAATTTATTGTACACCTGAATGAGGTCACCTGTGGGTTACCTCGGAAGTGTGTTTTCTGTCCAGACATCGTTCATTGTGATTCGATTGGACATGTGTATGTTATATATTATATCACCAGTTTTCGACATATCTGCGTATGCCTTCTGTGGTGTATGTTATATAGCAGGCAATATTAATTACTGCGATCGTTGCTATAGCCTTAACTTTTGAAGTGGCGTTAAGCATCATTTATTAATTATAAGTTAATACCTGAGTGCCTGTTCGACGAATATTTATATTGTTTTTTGGTACCACTTTTACTGATTCCAGAGCGCTCCCCTCTTTCTTTTTTTAAGATTCCTTCAAAAGAAAGGGGGGGGGGGGATTTTTACCTCTCCTCTGGCCTGATAGGTTTGTAACTTCGAAAGAAGCTGTTTTGTTTGTAATTATATCCTCCATACAGCTGGAGTTTTATTGTGTATGGCGTATGTTTGTGGGGGATTTTCTCTCATTCTCAGATATGCCATCCTAATTTTTGGGGGCTTAGTCTGGACTAGCCTTAAAAATTAGGAACTTTGTTACATCCTAATTAGCATAGTTTTCATCCTTAGAATAAGGAATTACTTAAATTGGGCTCCTTATTTAGGATATGTCTTGTCTATTACTGTATAGAGAGACATACATATAATTCCTAATAATTTTAATTTCCTTTCATCTTGGATTACAGGAGTGGAACTATGTTGATCTACTCATTCTGAAGTCCTATGCCCTCCACTTTTTTACGATTCAGCTAGTCTGGGCCATTGGGTTATAGTATAAAAATATTATAAGTTCATAGTAATTTGTATATTTTTTATTATGTTGTACTCTCTTCTACAAAGAATGATGTTGGCGCCAGTTCTGGTCACTTCCTGATGCCTGTGCATACGCAGAGAGTAAATGTATGGAGGGCCAGATAGGACTTTTAATTTTTGGTTTTGCAAGCAAATTTTGGGGATTGGGTGGGCAAAATTTGTGTTTGGCCCGAGATATTTTTGAGTTAGCACCAGCTGGTCTGGGTCATTGGTAAGTATAAAAAATATAGAAATTACTATGAATTTATAATTTCCGATCCGCTGCCTGCAAACATTATCAGGCATTTTGAACCACTTTATGACAACAGATATCTGTATTTGTTTCTGTGATAAACTCAGGGACTAAAACCGGTTATACTGTTAGCATAATTTATTCTGGGAAATACAAAAGAGTTCTTTACTTTATCAGTCCAAGTAATTTTACATACTTTAGCTCCACCACGAAGACATTGCAAACCACGACACAACACAGACTCCCGACTGAAACTAAATGCCACCGATTGCTCATGTTTTGGGAGTCAGAGGCACACCACAAAGACTGCATCTACCAACAGTGCAGTTTACAAAATGTCATGCCGTAGACCTGTTTCAAACCTCCTAAATAGATCTATACTTGTGAAAAAAAAATACCTCTTCGGACATCTTGTTTAAAAATCTCTTGGGCTTTTGTCAGGTAAGTGCTGTAGGTCCCTTGTTGCCTCTTGTTCTTGTTCAGTTGGACCCTGTTAATTGAATAGGCACTTTGCCAATGAGAAATATTTAGTTGACAGGAGTATTCAATTAACAGTGATTTGGTAACTTTCCTGTATTCTGGAGATACTGAAATCTTTTATTCTGTAATATATTGTATGACAGAGCTCATGGAGCCCTATCAGACAAGATATTATAGATAAAATGCCTGTGTTGGATGCACTGAACCCAAATGGGACCCAAATGGGAGTTTAGGCTAAAACCTATATACAGTTTACACTTTGAACCCTGATGATATCTTCCATGTCAGTTTCACTGACAGCTGTTGGAAGAGTCCATGTTCATTATCTGGGAGTGGATGAATAAATAGTTTCAACATGCAGCCTTTGCGCGTTGAAAATTTTGATTGGTCTAAAGCAGATATTGTCATGTTCTGGACTGAAAAAGCAGCCTTTTGTATGGTAAATGGTTTTGTGTTTGGATATTATATTCAATTATAAAGTTTATTCAGTTAAGAGATATCCTCTTATGTGGGCTCCACTGTATTTCTTAATGAAATGCTGTCTGGTGATGTCCTGTTGGAAAAGGTTCATGAATATAATTAAAACTTTACAGCCACCATGGATGGGTCACTTTTCATGGGTGGGCAATATTTCCACGGGCACAATAATATTAGATTCCAAACACCACTTATAGGAATAATCATCAAAAATGTAATTAATAAATTAATTAAAATTTTGCTGTTGAATGATGATGATTTTTATTACGTTGTAAACGCATGCATGGACATCACTGCCCATGTGTGGATTACGACCAGTCCACGGTGACTGTATTGTAAATCAGAAGAGTTGAATCAGTTTTCTTACATTTCAGGTGAAGCAATGAAAGATGTTGGGATTACAATAGATTATATCTACTGCTCTCCATCTCTTAGATGTGTACAGACAGCTTTTGAAGTTACTAAACGTTAGTAAGAATATCGGAATGAAGTTAAAGCCAATGAATATAAATTTTTAACCTTGAAAGATCTCCTAAAATCCCCCTCCCCCCCCCCCCCCCCCCCCCCCCCCCCCCCCCCCCCCATGCTGGTCCCAAAACTGGTTTACCAAAATTGTAGCACTAAGCCATTTCTCATTCTCCCTCTAGGAGCCGTAGGAAGTGGAGTAATGGTTGTTTATTACACGACGGTTCTATGAAATCACCACCTACAGCAACACTAAACCGTGCGGAAAATTAAAATATGTTCTGCACATATGTGTGGAACAGAAATCGTTGACAGACTATTTTTGAATAGAAACAAAATTTCACTGGAATTTTCTACAAATCGTGCAATGCAATTTCAATTTGAATCACTAGCGATAGCTGAAAATTGTCCCCTGAGTTCCAATGTGTTCTATGTGCCAGTAGGCACATTGAACACATTAGAACTCAGGGGACGAAATAGTAACACAGGTTCCCCTCACAAATTTGGTTGGCGATGAAATGTGTTGTCTGTTTTAATAGTTGTCAAATGAATTGCCAAGTGTCCTTCTAATAATTGTTTTATAGGCGTGAAAGCACGTAATAAACACAGAATGACACACGCGCGTGAATGAGTTAATCACTTGTGCCATCACGAAGGGATAAATCTCCAGGCCTGCGACCTCTCGTTCTATCCTTCCGCTCTGGCACTTGTTCCATATCGATAAACAAATTCACACACGTGTGTCGTTCTGTGTATTTACTGTGGTAAGCAAGTCCAAGCATCATTGGTAAAACAGGACACAGTAACCAATAGTTGGGATTGAACTCCTCAAAAGTGGGCAGCATTGGTATAAATGATTGGCTAATCTTAATTCATACCTATGCTGTGGCCATGGCAACCATATTCATTTGGGTTTCTGTCAGTTAACTCCAAAATGCTGTCACTAATCATTTCTCATCTCTTGATGATGTGTTGAATGTGGATAGCAGAATGTTCCTTTTGTTAATTGTTAGATTTGATATTCAGCGTGGCTGCCATCTTGATTTTGGATGCCTTCAACTCAAGAATGCCTTTACAGTCTCACCTCTGGGTGATGTATTGAGAATGGATACTGCAGTGTTCCCATGTGATTTTGTTTTGGTGGTATATGCGATACATGGCATTGCAGGTGGGGGCATATATCGTGCTTTGCATTGCTCTTGTTATAATGATGATATACAGGTTTATTCAAACCAAGCATGTAGGGTCATATTTTGGTACATAAGCTGGAACCCACTTTTTAGCTCACCTGAATTAAAGTCAAGGGGAGCTTAAGTGGTTACTTTCTTCCGCCATCCGTCCGGCGTGAACTTTACATTACCGACATCTCATAAACCACGTGGTTGAAATTGAACCAAATTTAATATGCATGTTCCTTACCATATGTCATTTCAAGTTTGTTCAAATAAAGTTGCCATGCCCACAGGGGGCAGCAAACAGGGCATAATTCTCTTAGCACCCCTCACAATTTTTTTTTTAAATTAAAAAATCGTCTCCAGAACAACCAATCAGAATCTTTTGATACTTGGTCTATAACATCCTTAGAGGGGGCAGATTCAGGTTTGTTTGATGCACGTCCTTGTTTCATATTTGGGCTCCCTTTGGGAAGTCAGATTTTAACTTTAAAATTCTTCTTAAGATCTACCAGTCAAAATCTCTTGATATTTGGTATACTGCATCTTTAGTGGGGTCAGCTTAAAGTTTGTTCAGATCAAGTCCCTAGAGTCATATTTGGGCTCCCGGTAGGAGCCCATAGTTAAATTGGTGTAATATGAGGAATTTTCTTTAAAAATCTTTTTCTTCAGATCGATTGGTCAGAAAGTTTTGATATTGGATATGTAGCATCCTAAGTGGGGTGAAATTCAAGTTCCCAGGGTCATATTTGGGCTCCCTATGGGAACCTAAATTTTAACTTGATTCAGTATGAAGGAATTTATTAAAAAATCATCTTAGATCTACCAGTCAAAATCTCTTCATATACATAATATGTAAATTTATCTATTGACTAAAGTGAATTTTTTGATTTGATTGCTTGATAGATATGTGGTATGAAACCATATATCCATTGAAACCCACGATTCGTCCGCCCAGCCACTGACAAATTTCCCATACCTAGTGGAAGCCTCGTTTCGAAATCGACAAATTGTCCATACCCCGTAGAAGACCTGTCATTCCAGTTTTACAGTGTACATGTATTATATTTTAATTTTTTATCTCCAAAATATAGCTCATGACCCCTTATTGGAATGAGCTTGTCGAGTACCCTCCAATGTGGGGTTCATAAGCTATGTTTTTGAGACAACAAAGAAAAAAAGAAATTCAATAATTTTTTTATACTAGTCATATCGGCATATTTTCATAAAAACTCTTTTGCACAAAAATTCCACAGAAACCTGTATGGCTCAACAATGGAAGATAAAAGATCTCATGCTGTGTGTGTTCACACATGAAATAGATTGTACTTCTAAAACGGAAAGTCAATAGATAAATTTGTTACCCCGTGTCTGATCACGTGGTACGGGTTTTTACCTACCCGAAGCCAGCCGTATCCCATGAGGCCTGCCTTCGGCCTCATGGGATACGGCTGGCTTTGGGTAGGTAAAAACCCGTACCACGTGATCAGACACTGGGTAACTAATATTATTGAAAAATATTCTCAAGACCTACCATTCAAAATCTCTTGATAGTTGATAAACTGCATTTTTAAGTTGATCAGCTTTAGGTTTGTTCAAATTAAGTCCCTGAAGTCACATTTAGGTTCATTGTGGGAGCTCAAATTGTAATTTACTGTAACATAAGGAATATTTTTTAAAAATCTTCTTCAGATCCATTAGTCAGAATCTTGATATTTGGTATGTAGAATCCTGAGTGGGTTGAGGTGTATGTTTGTTCAAACCAAGTCCTTGGGCTCATATTTGGGATCCATGTAGGGATCTGAATTTTAATTTAGTGCAGTAGGAGAAATTTAAAAACAAAAGTCTTCTTCCGATCCACCAGTCAGAATCTTTTGATGATTGATATAGAGCCTCCTTAGGGTGGATCAGAGTCAAGTTTGTTCAAATCAAGTTCCTGGGGTCATCTTTGGGTTCCCTATGGGAACTTGAACTAAGTGCAATATGAGAAATATGCTTTGAAAATCCTCTTCTTCAGAGCCATTAGTCAGAAACTTTTGATATTTGGTATGCAGTATCTTTCATGGGGTCGAATTCCAGTTTGTTCAAATGAAGTCCTTGTGTTTATATATGGGCTCCCTGTGGAAACCTAATTTTAACTTAAAGCAATGTGGGGAAATTCCTTTAAAAATCTTCTTCAGATCCACCAGTCAGAATCTTTTCATATTTGATATGCTACAACATTAGGAGGTTCAGATGACCATTTGTTCAAATCAAGTGTCTTGGTCATATTTTGGCTCCCTGTGGGATCCCAAATTTTTTCCTTAGTGCAGTATAAAGACTATTCTTTAAAAAAATCTTTTTCTTCACATCCTTGAGTCAGAGTCTTTTGTTACATAGTATTGACATCCTTAGTGTGGTGAGATTCAAGCTTATTCAAATCCAATCCCTAGGCTTATATTTCAGCTTCTTAATGGGAATATTATGAAGAATATTTTTCAAAGATCTTCTTTTTTATACCCACCAGGCAGAATCTTTTGATATTTGGTATATGGCATTACTATGACTCCTAGATTAAAGTTTGTTCAAAGTGTTATGCTTGAGTGATTTGGTGAGCATCAGATGGGTTTTAAATTTAACACAGAACCGAATGGAGAATTTACTATTTGCTTAAATGAATTGTGTCCATGCATGACAGAGCTGATTGTGGTAAATTTTAGTTAGATGTAAATTTGAGCACATAAGATTAACATTTGCTCAAATGGGGGCCACTTGATGTCTGGAGTGGGGGCAGGATCAGAGGGTCCATTGGGCATTTTTTTTTGTGTGTCAAAGAAGATTTGGTGGGTTTTGAGTGATTTTATGATAAAAATGAACTTTCACCCGGGAGGGGCAGTGGATGATTTTCTTTCTTCACCTCCACAGGAGTTTGAGAGATATTATGAAAAACAAGTATTTACCCAACATACCCTTCTCACCCTTCTTCCCCAAACCTCCATGCCCCAAGATAAATTAGATTAACTATATTAAGATGTAGACACTGAATGTGACCATAAATCCTTCTTTAAACAATTCAGGTGAGTGATTAAGGCCCCTTGTTTATTATATGATCTGACTCTTCTTCCAGGTATTAAGCCTTCCATTAACCTTTTACCCTATACCTAACACAGTATTTTTAGCTCAACTGTGACGTAAGTCAAATTTGAGCTTATGCCATGGCCAGTCATCTGCCGTCTGTTTGTCCATCCTATCCATCAGCAATTCAAAACGGCTCGGGCTAGAGGCCGTATTTATGAACCGATCTTTACAAAACTTCTTCGGTACCTTTGTTACGACCGTGGGACGAGAACGAGGGTCCGATCCGAAATTCAAGTTGGCCGCAGGCAGCCTTTTTGTACAAAATTAGGTGCAATGAGATTTTTGCACAGAACTTCCACATGAAAGCTCTGATTTGAATAATTTTTTGTATGAATGTTTAGTACCATGGGATACATCACATGTAATACAGGTTTTTTTCTCAAGCATAAATTATGCAAATTAGACTAACTTTGATGTATTTTGTGTTACTTCCTGCACTGTAAGTGCAAATGCCAGTATGGCTCGGGCTAGAGGCCGTATTTATGAACCGATCTTTACGAAACTTCTTGCGTACCTTTTGTATCACCGTGGGACGAGAACGAGTGTTTTGGGGTCTGGTCCGAAATTTAAGATGGCCGATGGCAGCCATTTTGTACAAAATTAGGTGCAATTAGATTTTTGTGCAGAACTTCCATATGAAAGCGCTGATTTGAATAATTTTTTGTGTGAATGTTTAGTACCATAGGATACATCACATATAATACAGGTTTTTTTCTCGTGCAGAAATTATGCAAATTAGATGAACTTTGATTTTTAGCTCAACTTTGGCGAAGCCAAATTTGAGCTTTTGTCATGGCCCGTCGTCCGTCTGTCCATCTGTCTGTCTGTCCGTACGTCAGCAATTGGATACGGCTCGGGCTAGAGGCCGTATTTATGAACCGATCTTTACGAAACTTCTTGGGTACCTTTGTTATGACCGTGGGACGAGAACGAGTGTTTTTGGGTGCGGTCCAAAATTCAAGATGGCTGCCAGCCGCCATTTTGTACCGATGATGCAGAAATCTGTATTTTTATACTGTACCAATGACCCAGACATAGCTGGTGCTAACTCTTAAAATATAGGGCCAAACACAAATTTTGCCCCCCAATCCCCAAAATTTGCATCTAAAACTAAAGAAAACATGTCCTGAAAGGCCCTCCACACTTTGCCCCTACTGCGCATGCGCAGTGTCAAGGACGTTCCGAAATTGGCGCCATTAATCATTCTAAGTTTGGCCCTTCATCAGTTAACATCTGACTGATCTTTGTGCTTATAAATCTCAGTTTAAATGATGCCAGACACATAAATATTAGTGAAATGGTGATTCTAAGGAGGATAGAGAAGGAGGAGAGGAAAAGAATGTGTGACAGAATATTATCAGGGCTGTAACTTAAAATTTTTTAATGAAATTATGTTAAGTTACCTATTTTCAAGGCAGCAGCCATTTTGTTGTCATTCTGATTATTTAGTTACACTGTTTTTTAAGTGTTTTCCTCTCTCCCTGTCCTTTAAGTCCCCCCTTGCTATTCTCCCATGCTTTTGGCATAGTTTCTGTAATTATTATTACTAAAATTTTTTGGGAGTTTTAGCTGAATAACAGAATGAATTCTGTTCTTTCCCCATGTTTACGTCTTCACCTACGGGTGGTTAGGCGTTGTGTTCTGCATCTACCATCTGATGTTCTGCAGTTTCTTCCCTGGAAGTCTCTGTTTTGCATCAGATAGTGTATTTTTGGTAACTGATTTCGGGCCTGGGTGCCTGGATCTTATTTTAGTGTTTTTACACTCATTGTTTACATTTACAACAGCCCTCTGTGTGAGGGGGGGATTTCTAAAAAATAATATCTTGATGTTATTTTAATCATAACTAGATACATTATTATTGTTCGTAAGTGTTGAATAAATTGTTTAAAATATTTTTAAAATTTTTGTCCACACTTAGGCTTGGGATCCCTTGGGGCTCAACGTTACTTTTCAGAAACTTGGGCTGTTCTGAAAAAATATTTTTTCAAAATATTTTGATTTCAATTATTTTTTCTATATTAATGGATCATATTATTATTATGTATTTTGATTGCCAGGGGTTAGTGCGAGTACCAGGACTTGTTTTCTTTTCACATTGAAAGGATATTGATCAATTGTTTTAAGAGGAAGTCTTCCTCTGACCTTATTATCATTCTATATGTGGTCAGTGAACTCGCATTAACTCCTGTTCTGTATCGTATGATTTCGATGACAATATGGGAAGCGTATGTCACGGTATGTTGTTGGGGATTTGGACACTCCGGTCCTTTCCCCGCAGGGTCACTCTACTTTATCAATTTCTATTTCAGACGATCAAGATTAGGGTGATGTATCTGTGATGTCTTCCAACAGTGTGCCTCCGTCGTCACAATTAATGAAGGGCTAGCGGAAAAGTGCTCATGTAAATACGCCAATTGCCTAAGAGGACCCTAGTAGGTTCGACGGCCTTTGACGTCCGCTAGCTCGCCCGGTGTAGCGTCCATTCACCGAATGGTTCGGCAGCCGGGTTCGTCCGTTGCGGTCTAGAAGGAATTTTGGGGTGATGCGAGCACTATAAATTAACTTAATGCACACCCAGTGACGGCGGATCGGAGGGAGAACGCAGGAAGCCTTTTAGTCCGGTTCATAGCTCGTTCCGGTCCATCCGGACGGCAAGCGAGAGAGGCCCCTCTCTCGTTCAACAACATCTGGCCCCAGATGTTGTGGTACAAAATGTGTCGCAAGCGGAGCATACGTCCGTCGCTCGGGACGCTCCATTGTATAGGCAGTCCGCTGAGACTGCTAAGGCTTCCTCTTCTCGTCAGCGCACACGACCGCACCTTGGCTGCGTGACCGCCGATATATTACCAGCTTCGCCGATCAAGGATTCTTCGGCGACCAGGTCACACCATCCGGTAGCCAGGGACACGAGGCCTGCAGACTCCGGACGTTCGCATAGGAAGTGTGCGGGAGTCAACGTACACGGAGCTTCCAGCGGCAATGCATCGTAAGACCGCTACTGCACAGGCGTCGGGAACGGACGTGCTTTCCTTAATAGCACAGTTTATCGCAGCATCCCAGCATCAACTGAATCTGTCGCATATATTTTATCCGACGATGCTGGGTCGGGACGCTCCGCGGAAGCGGGTACGGACGTCCGAAAGTTTCATCCGGTCCGACGGGATACCGAAAGGGATTCGGAGGATTTCGAGCTTTCCCTTTCGGAACATCATATGCTGTTGTGTATGTCATCTGACTTGGTCTTCTACAGCTTCTTTCGTCGGACCAGAATGCTGCGATGCCGCATAAGAAACTGATAGCGTCGGTGGACTTAGAAATTTTTGGTTCGGTTCAGGGACATCGTCCCTCAGTTCCGACATAGTCCAATAATGTCACACAAACTTTCGAATTATTGAACGACGCTATATATATTATTATTTTATGCTTGCTATCCAAGCATTTCTGGTTTCTTGTTCGAAGAGTTATGGAGATGTCTTTCAAAAGTGTGCCTCTGTCGTCATAGTTAATGAAGAGTTAGCGGCAATAAGTGCTCATGGAATATGTCTATCGCCTACGGAGTGACATTCGCTAGCTCACCCGGTGTAGCGTACATTCATCGAATGGTTCGGCTGCCGGGTTCGTCCGTTGCGGTCTAGGAAGGAGATTTGGGTGATGCGAGCACTTTAATTACTTTAGTACTCACCCAGTGACGGCAGATTGAGGACAGATCGGAGGAAGCCTGTTAGTCCGGTTTCTGGCTTGTCCAGGTCCGTCCGGGCTGTGAGCGAGAGAGGTCCCTCTCTCGCCCAACAACATAGGGGACCGCATGTTGTGGTTCAGATATTTTACATTCGGAGCATATGTCCGTTGGTCGGGACGCTCCGTTATATTGACAGTCCGAGAGACTGTCTTTAGTGCTTCCTCATCCTCACAGCAGGGCACACGACCGCACGTTGGCTACGTGACCTCGAGTATCCGATCAGTTTCGGCATTCAGTGATTCCACGGCGAATAGGTCGCGCCATCCGGTAGCCAAGGGACACGAGGCCTATACACTCCGTTCGCTCGCATATTGGTAGTATGCACGGGGTAACGATCACGGAGCTTCCAGCGGCAATGCATCGTAAGACCGCTTCTTCTCAGGCCTCAGTGACGGACGTGCTATCCGAATTAGCACAGTTGTTTCGCAGCATCCCAGCAATTGACAGTTTCTCGGTCGAATCAGGAATTATCCGACGGCGCTGGGTCGGTGCGTTCCGCGGTTGCATCAGCTACGGACGACCGAACGCTTTATAGGGTCCGACAGGATGGCGAAAGGGATTCGAAAGATTTCGAGTTTTCCCTTTAGTAGTATCGGAAGATGCCTTTCATATCTTCTGGCATTATCTTCCAGTGATTATTATTTCGGACTTCATTGCTGCGATCTTGGATAAGAGACTTATAGCGTCATTGGACTCGGATTTTTCGATCGGTTCAGGGACATTGTCCCTGACTTACCGACGCAGTCCAATATTGTCATTACAACATGTGTTTTATTTTTCGACGCTATATATATATATATACAAGCCTGCTACTAAGCATGATAGTTTAGTTTCTTGTCCGCGTTGCTCATTTCTGCCATTTTATCAAGGGCATACCGAGAGTTCATATGCGTCTAGACGGTGTGATTAAAGACTGCATATATTCTTTTTCGCCGTTTATGTCTTTTCCAATTTCAATGTTGGGAACGACATTATGTATAGTAGACTTAACTTAGACGCTTTATTATACGTAATCCGCCTTACTGAGGCGTTATCATTACGTCTTCAAGAAAAGATTTACGGGATATTATTCTCAATGTAATTTCTTTTGAGGGCAGTAGTTTGTTCACGTATAACTCCGCCCTTCAGTGGCTGATTGGAGTTAGTTAGACGTGACGCAGCCCTAGCTACATCCACACGCGTGGATAGTAAGGTTAAGAACTCTCTCAGAGTCGCTTCGTTCTCGGAGGAGCTTCTCTTCGACGGCAACTTTTCGGCAATCCATGAATTGCTCGATTTATTCGTTCTCTTGTCTATCTAGTGTTACAAGAGATTCAGACTGGGGCAAACATTCGGTGGTTGACTCAGAGAGTGCCGCCGCAGTTGCCGGACCCGAGTGTGGCTGTTATGACGGTTGCCAGTCAAACAGATTGGGATATAATACTGATCCCTACGGATTCGAAGTGCCAGGGTCTTTGGGTTCCGCAGTCTTTTAGCAATCAGTTTAACTTCCGCAGAATAATGTTTTTTAGGCTTGCTTTATGTCATTGCATGAACATTATTCAGAAACGCATGCCCAAATTCCTGTCCTTTAATTCAACAGTAGTGGCGTATCTCCGGAACCAGGGAGGCACTCTTTCGTTTCCGTTATTCAATTTAATGGAAAGAATCCGTCTGTTGGTTATAGTACACCAAGTTCAGTTTTGGTCCGTCATATTCCGGGTCGTCTGATTGTTTTATCGGACTCCCGTTCTCTTACGGGTCGCTTGTTGCTGTCAGAATGGACTCTCAACAAACAAGTATTCAATCAGATTTGCTATCTATGGGAGCGCCCAATGATGATTTATTTATGACACAGCTTGCTAATCAATTGCAGACGTATGTGTTGGCTTGTCCAGATCTCTGAGCTAATATTGTTAACGCTCTATTGATCTGTAGGACGGAATGATAGGATACGCGTATCCTCCGGCGCTGTTGTTTTAGCAGGTATTGCTAAGATAAACAACCACAATACATTTCTGTTGATAGCATCTCTATCTTCACAGAGATCATGAGTAATTTACTCTCTTGTCTACTGTGGGTCTTAACGTGAAATCTTCCTCTATGTGAGGATCTTTTTCACTGGGTAAATCGTGTCATCTTTATCACAACCAGCAAGGTCGCAACCTTCATGTATTCCGTTGTGTGGTCCGTATTGCATTGTAAGCACTGTACTGGACGAGCTTTGGACGCGATTTCTTACTATAGGAGATCCTCTTCTTCGCTATTCTATGCGGCTAAAGTGGAGGCTCTTCCGTCGTGGTGTAGGGATCATTATGTTCATATTGTTGATCCCTCCATACTACTCATTGCTGTTTTTTAGTATACTTGTTTCACAAGATCTACTGCAGCCTGTTATTATTTAGGTTATAGGTTTATGTTACCTCATACCTATGCACTCTACGATAGTTTACAATTGAGTCTTTTGTCTCTTTATCTAAGTCAGTTAGTAACTTTTTGATAAATAGACTTAGAATCTTTAGATTAAATTCCTATACGGATTTTAACTTCGGTTCTTATTTAGCTAAGTAATCATTTGAGCCTCTGGAAACAGTAGTTTTCAAATTCTGACCTTTTAGACAGTAATTCTGTTGGTTTCTCTTTTACTGTAGAGTCAGTGAGTTTCATGCACTATCGATGGATGATTTTCACTTTCATAGTTTCGGAATCAATACTTCCGTTACTATTTAGGTTGGATTGTTGCATAAGAGTTAGGCTCCTATTAGCCGGAACCTATTATTTTAAGGTCCTTCCGTCTTCGTATGGGCATAGGCCTTTACTCTTTCCGGGTACAGTTTATGTATTTATAAACAGATATCTGTTTATTACAAAGGGCGTAAGCTTCTTCTGTCTTTGATGTCTAGTAGAAGGACGTTACGCTCCATTTTATTGTTAATGGATTCTATTAACTATCGGTACTGCTTATGGTATATCATTGACTTAGCAGTTGTGCTTAAGATTTCGGCTCATGAAGTAAGAGTTCTTCTACTTCTTGGGCTTACATTAATAGTGTCGCTATTATAGATTTTTGAAGGCCGCTCATTGCGCTCAGCCATCCACATTCATGAATTTTATCTTAGAAATATCGAGTCCATTTCTGGAGGCCTCTATTGTTAGGTCTATTATCTACTGCTCAGAATGTCATTCACTTAACAGTTGCTACTATAGCTAGGTAGGCTGTCTGTTTCGGCAGTGTCTCCGTTCGGCTGCCCTCTTCGCTCTGGGCTATTTGACCCAGGGCAAGAAAAAGGGGGGTGGGGGGGGTGGGTGTTCCCTTGGGTCACCTGTTTTACTATGAAAACAAGGGGATACCTCCTCCGGAGTTAGTAATTCTGAGCTGTTATTGGGATGGTTGTTTAGTGAGAAGTTTAGGTTTTTAAATTCATTCAAGTCTTAGTTTTTAAAGTATAGCTTTTGAATATTGCATATGTCAACGGACATGATTATGCAATCCTCAGACACTTTTAGGAGTATAAGAGTCTCTATTCTCTAGACTTACTTTATTTATTGGCTTACTTTAAAAATTATTAGTATAAGGATTATATTGGATATTAATAGAGTACATGGATGTATGAAGCTCAATTTTGGAAGGTGTTGTATCTTTCTAATTTATCATAAATAAGAAAGATACATGTAAGGCCTATTACTTCTTTTTCCCTACAGGGGATGACTCTATTTTATTTTATTGAGCGTATTCCATTTTGCTCTATGTCCTTGGCCCTCCAGCCTTTTTACTATTCAGCTATGTCTGGGTCATTGGTACAGTATAAAAATGTTAAAAAATTTATAGTAATTTATATATTTTTTATACTTACCAATGACCCAGACGGGGATGGCCCTCCCAGGAGTTGGGAACTCTTGCCTCCCCGCTGAGTACATAGCGCTTACCAGGCACTGGTTATTAGAATGATTAATGGCGCCAATTTCGGAACGTCCTTGACACTGCGCATGCGCAGTAGGGGCGAAGTGTGGAGGGCCTTTCAGGACATGTTTTCTTTAGTTTTAGATGCAAATTTTGGGGACTGGGGGGCAAAATTTGTGTTTGGCCCTATATTTTAAGAGTTAGCACCAGCTATGTCTGGGTCATTGGTAAGTATAAAAAATATATAAATTACTATAAATTTTTTAACTTTTTGGCTCACCAACCTTAGTTGTGTGAGCCTATGGCATAGCCCTCATGTCGGCGTCGGCGTCGGCGTCCGCTCTCAAATATTTTGAACTTTTGTGTACAGGTTTTGATTTTTTGGCTTTTCAAATTTTTTTTTAGTTTCAGCATATTGCTATAGTGGTTCACTATAACATTTAACTCTTTTCCAGGGTATTTTGTCGTAATTTTAACCCTTTGAATCAAATTTTAGACCTATTTTGATGTTTACGTGCAGGTTTTGATGTTTTTTTTTTCCTTTCTTGCAAGTGGAGATTTACCTTGCAGCATATGTCCATGCTTTCTATTGTATGTATACATGCATCTTAGGGCTATGTTTGTATTATTTAACCCTTTTCCTGCTGAATTACTTCAATTTTGGACTTTTATGTACAGCTTTTGGACTTAGGCTTACAGTTTCTTACTTTTATGTACAGGTTGTGATAAAAAAAAACAATTTCAAGTGAGGTTGACCTCACTGCATATTGCAGTGGTGGTTATTATAACATTGATATCTTTCCAGTGCATTTTTAAAAAAATTTTAACCCCTTGAATAGATTTTTAGACTTATTTTGACGTTTGCGTGCAGGTTTTCATGGGTTTTTTTTTTTTTCCTTTCTTCCAAGTGTAGAGTTTCTGCATATTGCTATGGTGGTTCACTATAACATTTAACTCTTTTCCAGGGTATTTTGTCTTAATTTTAACCCTTTGAATCAAATTTTAGACTTATTTTGATGTTTGCGTGCAGGTTTTGATGTTTTTTTTTTCCTTTCTTGCAAGTGGAGATTTACCTTGCAGCATATGTCCATGCTTTCTATTGTATGTATACATGCATCTTAGGGCTATGTTTGTATTATTTAACCCTTTTCCTGCTGAATTACTTCAATTTTGGACTTTTATGTACAGCTTTTGGACTTAGGCTTACAGTTTCTTACTTTTATGTACAGGTTGTGATAAAAAAAAACAATTTCAAGTGAGGTTGACCTCACTGCATATTGCAGTGGTGGTTATTATAACATTGATATCTTTCCAGTGCATTTTTAAAAAAATGTTAACCCTTTGAATAGATTTTTAGACTTATTTTGACGTTTGCGTGCAGGTTTTCATGTTTTTTTTTTTTTCCTTTCTTCCAAGTGTAGAGTTTCTGCATATTGCTATGGTGGTTCACTATAACATTTAACTCTTATCCAGGGTATTTTGTCTTAATTTTAACCCTTTGAATCAAATTTTAGACTTATTTTGATGTTTGCGTGCAGGTTTTGATGTTTTTTTTTTCCTTTCTCCCAAGTGGAGATTTACCTTGCAGCATATCTCCATGCTTCTTAGGGGTTATTATTATATTATTTAACCCTTTAGTTGCTTATTTTCTTTAATTTTGGACTTTTGTGTGCAGGTTTTGAACTTTTTTTTTTACTCCAGCCACCCGTTTACATTGGCCACCTGTTGGTGAGCCACGGGGTACTGATACCCCCTCTAGTTGGTGTTACTTTCAGCACTGTAAGTGCAAATGCCAATACGGCTCGGGCTAGAGGCCGTATTTATGAACCGATCTTTACGAAACTTCTTGGGTACCTTTGGTATCACCGTGGGACGAGAACGAGTGTTTTTGGGTCCGGTCCGAAATTCAAGATGGCCAATGGCAGCCATTTTGTACAAAATTAGGTGCAATCAGATTTTTGCACAGAACTTCCATATGAAAGCACTGATTTGAATAATTTTTTGTGTGAATGTTTAGTACCATGGGATACATCACATATAATACAGGTTTTTTTCTCGTGCAGAAATTATGCAAATTAGATGAACTTTGATTTTTTCAGTGCTACTTACACACAGTAAGTACACATGACAATACGGCTCAGACTAGAGTCTGTATTTATGAACTGATCTTCACGAAATGTCTTGGGTACCTTTGTTATCACCTTGGGATGAGAACGAGTGTTTCTGGGTGCGGTCTAAAATTCAAGATGGCTGCCAGTGGCCATTTTGTACCGAAATTAGGTCTAATCAGTTTTTTGTACACAACTTCTATACAGCTCAGACTAGAGGCCACATTTATGAACCAATCTTTACGAAACTTCTTGGGTACCTTTGTTATCACCGTGGGATGAGAGCGAGTGTTTTTGGGTGTGGTCCGAAATTCAAGATGGCCACCAGCAGCCCATTTTGTACCAAAATTAGTGCAATCAGTCTTTTGTACAGAACTTCTGTATGAAAGTTCTGATTTGAGTAAATTTTTGTATGAATGTTTAGTAACATGGAATACATCACATATTGTAAGGGGTTTTTTTTTCGTGCAGAAATTATACAAATTAGATAAACTTTGATTTATTCAGTGCTACTTACACAATGTGAGCACACATGTCAATACGGCTCAGGGTAGAGGCTGTATTTATGAACCTTTCTTCACAAAACTTCTTGGGTACCTTTGTTTTCACCTTGGGACAGGAACGAGTGTGTTTTGGGGTGCCTTTGTTATCACTGTGCTATGAGAACAAATATTTTGGGGTTCAGTCAGACCCACTCTGGGACTCAAAGTTTTCTTTTCTAGTTTAGCATCTGACTGTCACCCACCTTTACAATACTTTACCTATACATTTGTTACAGGCAACGGTCAGTATTTATGTACAGACCGTTACATTACTTTATATGTACCTTTGTTATCAGGTCATTACCTAGATGTTTGTCATTGCTGTGTCACATACTATACATGTACATGTCTTTGTCTTGACAAGTTGAGCTACAGTGTCATTGACACTTTCATTTTCAGTGCTACTTACACCCAGAAAGTACGCATGTCAATACGGCCCGGGTATTTATGAACCGATCTTCATGAAACATCTTGGGTACCTTTGTTATCACCTTGGGACAAGAACGAGTGTTTCTGGGTGCGGTCCAAAATTCATGATGGCTGCCAGTGGCCATTTTGTACTGAAATTAGGTCTAGTCATTTTTTGTACACAACTTCTATATACGGCTCAGGCTAGAGGCCATATTTATGAACCAGTCTTTACAAAACTTCTTGGGTACCTTTGTTATCACCGTGGGATGAGAACGAGTGTTTTGGGGTGTGGTCCGAAATTCAAGATGGCCACCAGCAGCCATTTTGTACCAAAATTAGTGCAATCAGTTTTTTGTACAGAACTGCTGTGTGAAAGTTCTGATTTGAATAAATTTTTGTGTGAATGTTTAGTAACATGGAATACATCACATATAGTACGGGTTTTTTTCTTGTGCAGAAATTATGCAAATTAGATGAACTTTGATTTATTCAGTGCTACTTGTACACAGTAAGTGCACATGTCAGTATGGCTCGGGTTAGAGGCTGTATTTATGAACAGATCTTCATTAAACTTCTTGGGTACTTTATCACCTTGGGACGAGAACAAGAGTTTCTGGGTGCGGGCCAAATCCAAGATGGCTGCCAGTGGCCATTTTGTACCGAAATTAGGTCCAATCAGTTTTTTGTCACAACTTCTGTACGGCTCGTATTTATGAACTGATCTTCACGAAACTTCTTGGGTACCTTTGTTATCACCTTGGGATGAGAACGAGTGTTTCTGGGTGCGGTCCAAAATCCAAGATGGCTGCCAGTGGCAATTTTGTACCGAAATTAGGTCCAATCAGTTTTTTGTCACAACTTCTATACGGCTCGTATTTATCAACTGATCTTCATGAAACTTCTTGGGTACCTTTGTTATCACCTTGGGACAGGAACGAGTGTGTTTTGGGGTGCCTTTCTTATCACTGTGCTATGAGAACAAATATTTTGGGGTTCAGTCAGACCCACTCTGGGTCTCAAAGATTTCTTTTCTAGTTTAGCATCTGACTGTCAGCCACCTTTACAATACTTTACCTAAACATTTGTTACAGGCTACGGTCAGTATTTATGTACTGACCATTACAATACTTTATATGTACCTTTGTTATCAGGTCATTACTTAGATGTTTGTCACATACTATACATGTACATGTCTTAACAAGTTGAGCTACAGCGTCATTGACACTTTCATTTAAAAATAAATTTAGACATATTTTTATACAAGAGCCAATGGCGCAGACTAGCTGGTGCTAACTCAAAAATTAATCCAGGGCCAAACACAAATTTTGCCCCCATTCCCCAAAATTTGCATGCAAAACTGAAAATTTAATGTCCTATCTGGTCCTCCATACTTTTCAGATCTGCGCATGTGCAGTATCCAGGAAGACACCGAAATTGGCGCAAACCATCATTATTTGTTTGGCCCTGAAGTCAGCAACAATGATCTATGCTTTTAGATCTCATTTTTGAGGATGCCAGACTCAAATCAGTGGTGAAATGGTGGATCCAAGGACATAATTAGATGATGGAAGTGAACAACGGTGGTCAGGAACGTTCAGGGCTGTAACTTTATAATTTTTATCAAAATTATTTCATGTCTCCCAATTTCGGGACATGGACCTGACATCATCATTCTTGCTAATGATATTTTTATACTGTACCAATGACCCAGACATAGCTGGTGCTAACTCTTAAAATATAGGGCCAAACACAAATTTTGCCCCCCAATCCCCAAAATTTGCATCTAAAACTAAAGAAAACATGTCCTGAGAGGCCCTCCACACTTCGCCCCTACTGCGCATGCGCAGTGTCAAGGACGTTCCGAAATTGGCGCCATTTATCATTCTAAGTTTGGCCCTTCATCAGTTAACATCTGACTGATCTTTGTGCTTTTAAATCTCAGTTTAAATGATGCCAGACACATAAATATTAGTGAAATGGTGATTCTAAGGAGGATAGAAAAGGAGGAGAGGAAAAGAATGTGTGACAGAATATTATCAGGGCTGTAACTTAAAATTTTTTAATGAAATTATGTTAAGTTACCTATTTTCAAGGCAGCAGCCATTTTGTTGTCATTCTGATTATTTAGTTACACTGTTTTTTCAAGTGTTTTTCCTCTCTCCCTGTCCTTTAAGTTCCCCCTTGCTATTCTCCCATGCTTTTGGCATAATTTCTGTAATTATTATTACTAAAATTTCTTGGGAGTTTAGCTGAATAACAGAATGAATTCTGTTCTTTCCCCATGTTTACGTCTTCACCTACGGGTGGTTAGGCGTTGTGTTCTGCATCTACCATCTGATGTTCTGCAGTTTCTTCCCTGGAAGTCTCTGTTTTGCATCAGATGGTGTATTTTTGGTAACTGATTTCGGGCCTGGGTGCCTGGAGTCTTATTTTAGTGTTTTTACACTCATTGTTTACATTTACAACAGCCCTCTGTGTGAGGGGGGATTTCTAAATAATAATATCTTTATGTTATTTTAATCATAACTAGATACATTATTATTGTTCGTAAGTGTTGAATAAATTGTTTAAAATATTTTTAAAATTTTTGTCCACACTTAGGCTTGGGATCCATTGGGGCTCAACGTTACTTTTCAGAAACTTGGGCTGTTCTGAAAAAATATTTTTTCAAAATATTTTGATTTCAATTATTTTTTCTATATTAATGGATCATATTATTATTATGTATTTTGATTGCCAGGGGTTAGTGCGAGTACCAGGACTTGTTTTCTTTTCACATTGAAAGGATATTGATCAATTGTTTTAAGAGGAAGTCTTCCTCTGACCTTATTATCATTCTATATGTGGTCGGTGTACTCGCATTAACTCCGGTTCTGTATCGTATGATTTCGATGACAATATGGGAAGCGTATGTCACGGTATGTTGTTGGGGATTTGGACACTCCGGTCCTTTCCCCGCAGGGTCACTCTACTTTTTCAATTTCTATTTCAGACGATCAAGATTAGGGTGATGTATCTGTGATGTCTTCCAACAGTGTGCCTCCGTCGTCACAATTAATGAAGGGCTAGCGGAAAAGTGCTCATGTAATACGCCAATTGCCTAAGAGGACCCTAGTAGGTTCGACGGCCTTTGACGTCCGCTAGCTCGCCCGGTGTAGCGTCCATTCACCGAATGGTTCGGCAGCCTGGTTCGTCCGTTGCGGTCTAGAAGGAATTTTGGGGTGATGCGAGCACTGTAAAATTAACTTAATGCACACCCAGTGACGGCGGATCGGAGGGAGAACGGAGGAAGCCTTTTAGTCCGGTTCATAGCTCGTTCCGGTCCATCCGGACGGCAAGCGAGAGAGGCCCCTCTCTCGTTCAACAACATCTGGCCCCAGATGTTGTGGTACAAATGTGTCGTTAGCGGAGCATACGTCCGTCGCTCGGGACGCTCCGTTGTATAGGCAGTCCGCTGAGACTGCTAAGGCTTCCTCTTCTCTTCAGCGCACACGACCGCACCTTGGCTGCGTGACCGCCGATATATTACCAGCTTCGCCGATCAAGGATTCTTCGGCGACCAGGTCACACCATCCGGCAGCCAGGGATTCGAGACCGATGGACTCCGGACGTTCGCATAGGAAAAGTATGCGGGAGCCATCTGATGCGGAGCTGCCCTCGGCGAAGCAGCGATAGACTGCGCCTCCGCAGGTCTCGACGCCGGACATTCTTGTGCACATAGCACAGCTTATCGCAGCATCCCAGCAGCCGACAGAAACGGTGTCGGATCGAGAATTATCCGACAGTGCTGGGTCGGTAGCCGGGGACTCGAGGCCTGCAGACTCCGGACGTTCGCATAGGAAGTATGCGGGAGTCAACGTACACGGAGCTTCCAGCGGCAATGCATCGTAAGTCCGCTACTGCACAGGCCTCGGGAACGGACGTGCTTTCCTTATTAGCACAGTTTATCGCAGCATCCCAGCATCAACTGTATCTGTCGCATATATTCTATCCGACGATGCTGGGTCGGGACGCTCCGCGGAAGCGGGTACGGACGTCCGAAAGTTTCATCCGGTCCGACGGGATACCGAAAGGGATTCGGTGGATTTCAAGCTTTCCCTTTCGGAACAACATATGCTGCGATGCCGGATAAGAAACTGATAGCGTCGGTGGACTTAGAAATTTTTGGTTCGGTTCAGGGACATCGTCCCTCAGTTCCGACATAGTCCAATAATGTCACACAAACTTTCGAATTATTGAACGACGCTATATATATTATTATTTTATGCTTGCTATCCAAGCATTTCTGGTTTCTTGTTCGAAGAGTTATGGAGATGTCTTTCAAAAGTGTGCCTCTGTCGTCATAGTTAATGAAGAGTTAGCGGCAATAAGTGCTCATGGAATATGTCTATCGCTTACGGAGTGACATTCGCTAGCTCACCCGGTGTAGCATACATTCATCGAATGGTTCGGCTGCCGGGTTCGTCCGTTGCGGTCTAGGAAGGAGATTTGGGTGATGCGAGCACTTTAATTACTTTAGTACTCACCCAGTGACGGCAGATTGAGGACAGATCGGAGGAAGCCAACAACATAGGGGACCGCATGTTGTGGTTCAGATATTTTACATTCGGAGCATATGTCCGTTGCTCGGGACGCTCCGTTATATTGACAGTCCGAGAGACTGTCTTTAATGCTTCCTCATCCTCACAGCAGGGCACACGACCGCACATTGGCTACGTGACCTCGAGTATCCGATCAGTTTCGGCATTCAGTGATTCCACAGCGAATAGGTCGCGCCATCCGGTAGCCAAGGGACACGAGGCCTATACACTCCGTTCGCTCGCATATTGGAAGTATGCACGGGGTAACGATTTCGGAGCTTCCTGCGGCAATGCATCGTAAGACCGCTGCTCCTCAGGCCTCAGTGACGGACGTGCTATCCGAGTTAGCACAGTTGTTTCGCAGCATCCCAGCAATTGACGGTTTCTCGGTCGAATCAGGAATTATCCGACGGCGCTGGGTCGGTGCGGTCCGCGGTTGCATCAAGCTACGGACGACCGAACGCTTTATAGGGTCCGACAGGATGGCGAAAGGGATTCAAAAGATTTCGAGTTTTCCCTTTAGTAGTATCGGAAGATGCCTTTCATATCTTCTGGCATTTCTTCCAGTGATTATTTTTCGGACTTCATTGCTGCGATCTTGGATAAGAGACTTATAGCGTCATTGGACTCGGATTTTTCGATCGGTACAGGGACTTTGTCCCTGACTTACCGACGCAGTCCAATATTGTCATTACAACATGTGTTTTATTTTTCGACGCTATATATTTATATATATATACAAGCTTGCTACTAAGCATGATAGTTTAGTTTCTTGTCCGCGTGGCTCATTTCTGCCATTTTATCTTTTTTACATATAGTTTATTTTGGCAGAGCAGGGCATACCGAGAGTTCATATGCGTCTAGACGGTGTGATTAAAGACTGCATATATTCTTTTTCGCCGTTTATGTCTTTTCCAATTTCTATGTTGGGAACGACATTATGTATAGTTGACTTAACTTAGACGCTTTATTATTCGTAATCCGCCTTACTGAGGCGTTATCATTACGTCTTCAAGAAAAGATTTACGGGATATTATTCTCAATGTAATTTCTTTTGAGGGCAGTAGTTTGTTCACGTATAACTCCGCCCTTCAGTGGCTGATTGGAGTTGGTTTGACGTGATGCAGCCCTAGCTACATCCACACGTGGATAGTAGGTTAAGAACTCTCTCAGAGTCGCTTCGTTCTCGGAGGAGCTTCTCTTCGACGGCAACTTTCCGGCAATCCATGAATTGCTTGATTTATTCATTCTCTTGTCTATCTAGTGTTACAAGAGATTCAGACTGGGGCAAACATTCGGTGGTTGACTCAGAGAGTGCCGCCGCAGTTGTCGGACCCGAGTGTGGCTGTTATGACGGTTGCCAGTCAAACAGATTGGGATATATACTGATCCCTACGGATTCGAAGTGCCAGGGTCTTTGGGTTCCGCAGTCTTTTAGCTATCAGTTTAACTTCCGCGGAATAATGTTTTTTAGGCTTGCTTTATGTCATTGCATGAACATTATTCAGAAACGCATGCCCAAATTCCTGTCCTTTAATTCGACAGTAGTGGCGTATCTCCGGAACCAGGGAGGCACTCTTTCGTTTCCGTTATTCAATTTAATGGAAAGAATCCGTCTGTTGGTTATAGTACACCAAGTTCAGTTTTGGTCCGTCATATTCTGGGTCGTCTGATTGTTTTATCGCACTCCCGTTCTCTTACGGGTCGCTTGTTGCTGTCAGAATGGACTCTCAACAAACAAGTATTCAATCAGATTTGCTATCTATGGGAGCGCCCAATGATGTTTTATTTATGACACAGCTTGCTAATCAATTGCAGACGTATGTGTTGGCTTGTCCAGATCTCTGAGCTAATACTGTTAACGCTCTATTGATCTATAGGACGGAATGATAGGATACGCGTATCCTCCGGCGCTGTTGTTTTAGCAGGTATTGCTAAGATAAACAACCACAATACATTTCTGTTGATAGCATCTCTATCTTCACAGAGATCATGAGTAATTTACTCTCTTGTCTACTGTGGATCTTAACGTGAAATCTTCCTCTATGTGAGGATCTTTTTTCACTGGGTAAATCTTGTCATCTTTATCACAACCAGCAAGGTCGCAACCTTCATGTATTCCGTTGTGTGGTCCGTATTGCATTGTAAGCACTGTACTGGACGAGCTTTGGACGCGATTTCTTACTATAGGAGATCCTCTTCTTCGCTATTCTATGCGACTAAAGTGGAGGCTCTTCCGTCGTGGTGTAGGGATCATTGTTCATATGGTTGATCCCTCCATACTACTCATTGCTATTTTTTAAGTATACTTGTTTCACAAGATCTACTGCAGCCTGTTGTTATTTAGGTTATAGGTTTATGTTACCTCATACCTATGCACTCTACGATAGTTTACAATTGAGTCTTTTGTCTCTTTATCTAAGTCAGTTAGTAACTTTTTGATAAATAGACTTAGAATCTTTAGATTAAATTCCTATACGGATTTTAACTTCAGGTTCTTATTTAGCTAAGTAATCATTTGAGCCTCTGGAAACAGTAGTTTTCAAATTCTGACCTTTTAGACAGTAATTCTGTTGGTTTCTCTTTTACTGTAGAGTCAGTGAGTTTCATGCACTATCGATGGATGATTTTCACTTTCATAGTTTCGGAATCAATACTTCCGTTACTATTTAGGTTGGATTGTTGCATAAGAGTTAGGCTCCTATTATTCGGAACCTATTATTTTAAGGTCCTTCCGTCTTCGTATGGGCATAGGCCTTTACTCTTTCCGGGTACAGTTTATGTATTTATAAACAGATTTCTGTTTATTACAAGGGCGTAAGCTTCTTCTGTCTTTGATGTCTAGTAGAAGGACGTTACGCTCCATTTTATTGTTAATGGATTCTATTAACTATCGGTACTGCTTATGGTATATCATTGACTTAGCAGTTGTGCTTAAGATTTCGGCTCATGAAGTAAGAGTTCTTCTACTTCTTGGGCTTACATTAATAGTGTTGCTATTATAGATTTTTGAAGGCTGCTCATTGCGCTCAGCCATCCATTCATGAATTTTATCTCAGAAATATCGAGTCCATTTCTGGAGGCCTCTATTGTTAGGTCTATTATCTACTGCTCAGAATGTCATTCACTTAACAGTTGCTACTATAGCTAGGTAGGCTGTCTGTTTCGGCAGTGTCTCCGTTCGGCTGCCCTCTTCGCTCTGGGCTATTTGACCCAGGGCAAGAAAAAGGGGGGGGGGAGGGTGTTCCCTTGGGTCACCTGTTTTTACTATGAAAACAAGGGGATACCTCCTCCGGAGTTAGTAATTCTGAGCTGTTATTGGGATGGTTGTTTAGTGAGAAGTTTAAGTTTATAAAATTCATTCAAGTCTTAGTTTTTAAAGTATAGCTTTTGAATATTGCATATGTCAACGGACATGATTATGCAATTCTCACACACTTTTAGGAGTATAAGAGTCTCTATTCTCTAGACTTACTTTATTATTGGCTTACTTTAAAAATTATTAGTATAAGGATTATTGGATATTAATAGAGTACATGGATGTATGAAGCTCAATTTTTGGAAGGTGTTGTATCTTTCTAATTTATCATAAATAAGAAAGATACATGTAAGGCCTATTACTTCTTTTCCCTACAGGGGATGACTCTATTTTATTTTATTGAGCGTATTCCATTTTGCTCTATGTCCTTGGCCCTCCAGCCTTTTTACTATTCAGCTATGTCTGGGTCATTGGTACAGTATAAAAATGTTAAAAAATTTATAGTAATTTATATATTTTTTATACTTACCAATGACCCAGACGGGGATGGCCCTCCCAGGAGTTGGGAACTCTTGCCTCCCCGCTGAGTACATAGCGCTTACCAGGCACTGGTTATTAGAATGATAAATGGCGCCAATTTCGGAACGTCCTTGACACTGCGCATGCGCAGTAGGGGCGAAGTGTGGAGGGCCTCTCAGGACATGTTTTCTTTAGTTTTAGATGCAAATTTTGGGGATTGGGGGGCAAAATTTGTGTTTGGCCCTATATTTTAAGAGTTAGCACCAGCTATGTCTGGGTCATTGGTAAGTATAAAAAATATATAAATTACTATAAATTTTTTAACTTTTCCACTGTTTGTTAAGTGTTCCTTCCCTATCCTTCCCTGAAGCCCTCCCGTTAAACTCCCAAGCTTTTTGGCTTATTTTTATTGAAATCTTTTATCAAATTTCTTGGGAGTTTGACGTGTATTACAGAATGTTTATTCTGTATATCCCCAGGGTTACGTCCTCACCCTAGGGGTGTTTGGGAATTTGGGTCATGCATCTTCTATCCGATGTATCATTTTTTCTTCATCTGAAGATCTTGCTTTACTTCGGGTAACTTTAAAATCTGTTACTGACTTCAAGCCTTTTTTATTCAGTGCCTGGGGTCTTGTTTCAGTTTTTGCTCTGCCGTTGTTTACATTGTCAATGGTCTGTAAATATATGTAGTTTCAGCTTAATTATTACTGTAGGATTGTTATATGATACATATTATAATATTCCAGTAGTGTAGCAATTATTTTTGGAATTTTGTCCACACTTAGGCTCTATCATGATACTTTTGGGCTTGTCTTGTTCTCTTTGGCTTTTGTCAAACTTTATTTTTATACTGTACCAATGACCCAGACTTAGCTGGTGCAAACTCCATTAAATTCAGGGCCAAACACAAATTTTGCCCCCCCCACCCAATCCCCAAAATTTGCATCAAAAACCGAAAATTTGATGTCCTGGTAGGTCCTCCATACTTTTACTGTACTGCGCATGCACAGTGTCAAGGAGGTCTCAAAATTGCCGCCAAAAAGTCATTCTTTGTTTGGCCCTGAAAACAGTGTCACCTCACTGATATTTGTGCTGTAAATCTCAGTTTTAATGATGCCAGACACACAATTATGAGAGGAATGGTGGATATGAAGTAGATATAGGATGAGGAGAGGAAAAAACGGTGGTTTCTGATGTTCAGGGCTGTAACTTAAAATTATTTTACAAAATTATTTCATGTTGCCTATTTTCGAGGCATGGCCCTGTTGTTGTCATTCTTGCTATGAATGTTCCATTGTTTGATCAGTGTTTCCTCTCTCCCTTTCCTTCATTCTCCCCTAGCTATTCTCCCATGCTTTTGGCTTATTTTTTGTAATGTTTATTACTAAATTTCGTGGGAGTTTTGGCTTGGAAACAGAATTATTTTCTGTTCTTTCCCCATGTTTATGTCCTCACCCTTGGAGGTTTAGGCATTTTGGTCTGCATCTACCATCTGATGCTTTGCAGTTTCTTCTGGGGAAGGTTCTGTTTAGCATCAGATAGTGTTTAAATCAGACACTGATTTACGGGCCATGTTTACCAGTGTCTGGAGTCATGTTTCTGATTTGTTTACACTTTTTGTTTACGTTGACAACGGTTACTTCTGATAAGTGATTTCTTGTCTTCTACCTAGATTAATTCATAGTAAGATACATTAATATTGTCCGTAAGTGTTACATTAATTTTTCAGAATGATTTAAAATTTTTGTCCACACTTTTTTTGGATCCATTTGGGCTCAGGGTTCCCTTAGGGAACTTGGGCTCTTCTGAAAAAATTTTTTCAATTATTTTTCTTTTTTGAATTATTTTTTCATATTATTATAATGGATTATCATATTATGTATCTTTGTTTGCAAGGCTTATTGCGGGTACTATGATTGATTATTTTCACAATGAAAGATTATTGTTCAAATTGTAATGGAAGGAAATCTTCCTCTGATTCCCATGATTTCTGTATTAATTGTAGTCAGTGTACTCGCACTAATCCTTGTTCTATGTATATCAATTGGGATGACAAACGTTGGATATGTGTGTCACGGTATGTTGTTAGCGGGGAGAGGGCCATGCCAGTCCTCTCGCCGCAGGGTCACTCAAGTTTCAGAGGAACAAGAATTGGGTGATGTTTCCGTGATGTCGTCTTACAGTGCGCGTTTGTCATCACAATCGAGAGAAGAGCTAGCGGCAAAAGTGCTCATACATTGCCTAAGAGGCCGCAAGTAGGGTCGACGGCATTGGCGTCTACGTCCGCTAGCTCGCTCGGTGTCGCGTCCATTTCACCGAATGGGTCAGCACCCGGGTTCATCCGTTGCGGTCCAGGAAGGAAGTAAGGGTGTTGCGAGCACTATAAATATACCACAGGCACACCCAGTGACAACAGATCTTAGTCTAGGACGGAAGAAGCCTTTGGGTTCGGTCCTTAGCTCGTCCAGCTCCGCACGGGCTGCGAGCGAGAAAGGGCACTCTCTCGTACAACAACATCGTACAACAACATCGCGGTCCGGTTGTTGAGTTTCTCTGCGTCTAGACAACCAGGCTGAAGACCTTGAATTATCCATGCCGTTGTCTATGTCTATTCAAAGCTCTACCTTGGAAACTACAATATCTTCTAATAGAGCAAATTTAGACGCACTCTCGTACACAGATCACCTTACCAGAGCGTTGTCATTACGCCTTGAAGGGCAAGAATTTCAAGACGTACAAACATCTTTGAGAGTTCTGTCAAGGGCTATTGCCTTTTCTACGTTTTACTCCGCCCTTTCAGCGGCTAATCTGGAGTTGGTTAGACGCGATGGAGCCCTAGCTAGGTCCACGAGAGTGGATAGGAAGGTGAAAAACTCTCTTAGAGTCGCTCCGGTCTCTGGAGAACTTCTCTTTGACGGCAGGCTTTCTGCTATTTATGATAAGTTAACTAAGAAAGCTTCAGGCTCTCTGCTATTTAACTCCACTTCTAAAAAGTCGGAACCCGCGGAGAAAAGTAGGCCTGGATCTTCTGGGATGGGTACGTCCAGGGGAAGTTCCTTTAGAGGTGCATACGCGCCCTCTAGGCCTTATTCTCAAGACCGTCAAGGCAGCGACTTTAGTAGGGGGCGTAACGCTGGCTGTAATAACAGGTCAGATGCCCCCTAGGTCAACGATGCGTGGTGCGGGTCGCGAAAGACGTTTCTCCTTTTGCAAGCCTCGCAGGTCCAGGAGGTGATTGTGTAGACCTCTGTCGCGTTCCAGTGGGTGGAAGGTTGTCGAGTTACTTGCGAAATTGGGAATTGCTTATGGAGGACCCTTGGGTTTGAAGGGTGATAACGGAAGGACTGAAACTGTCCTTCAAAGGAAAACCTCTGTTAACTCGAAGTCCAAGATGGACTCAACTTCCGTCAAATATTCTAAAAAGAGACGCACTTCTTTCAGAAGTTCAGTCTCTCTTACTGAAGAACGTGATAGAGGGTGTAGAAAACCAGGAATCTCCAGGTTTCTACAGCCATCTTATTCTGGTTCCGAAACCAGATGGCTCGTTCCGTCCAGTTATAGACTTAAGCTGGATAAACAAGCTGATTGTGGCTCCAAAATTTTATGTGGAGACCATTCGATCGGTCAGAACGAGCATTCGAGTGAACGACTATACCGCGAGCATAGATCTCAAGGATGCGTACTTTCACGTCATGGTACATCCGGCGTTCAGAAAGCATCTTCGTTTCGCTGTCCTAGGTGTCGTATATCAGTTCCGTGAAATGTGCTTCGGTCTGAATCAAGCACCCTGGGCTTTCACTCGGATAATGAACTCGGTCATGACTTACTTCCGAGCTCATTCGTCTGCGGTAACGTCGGCCTATCTGGACGATATTCTTCAGAGGTACGGCAACGAGTTAACACTTCAGAACGTTGTGCAGAATCTGCTTCTATTGCTCTGACATCTCGGTTTTATAGTAAACGAGCAGAAGTCGGATCTGGTGCCGTGCAAATCATTCACCCACCTGGGGATAAGCTTCGAAATGCACAACAATCTCGTTCGTCTGCCGTTAACCAGAGCGAAGTTAGTCAGTTGTTACGCTCGCTATTGTATAAACTCAGAGAAGGTAACAGCAGGAGAATTCATGAGACTGATAGGTCTGTGCGGAGCTGCCGCGGATCTCATTCCAATGGGGCGGCTACGCACTCATCCTCTCCAAATCTTTCTGACTCAGAATTGGAAGGCAAAGACTCATTCGCTCGATACGGACTTCCTCTTGTCAAGCCAAGTGAAACAAGAGATTCAGACTTGGGCAGACATTCAGTGGTTATCTCAGGGAGTTCCACTGCAATTGCCGGATCCGAGTTTTACTATAATGACGGATGCCAGTCAAACAGGTTGGGGTGCGACACATTGCCCGTCGGATTCGAGGTGCCAGGGTCTTTGGGATCCGCAGTTTTTAGGCAAGCACAAAAATATCAAAGAAATGATGGCAATTTGACTTGCGTTGCGTCATTGGCTGGACGTTATTCAGAACGCACACGTCCAAATTTTGTCCGACAATACGACGGTAGTAGCGTATATTCAGAATCAGGGAGGCACTCATTCCATTCCGTTGTTCAAGCTAACGGAAAGAATCCTTCTGTTTGTATTGGAACATCAGGTTCTACTATCGGTCCGTCATATTCCGGGTCGTCTGAATGTGTTAGCATACTCCCTTTCACGGAGGGGTCGCCTGTTGCCGTCGGAATGCACTCTCAACAAACAGGTTTTCAATCAGATTTGCTACCAATGGGACGTATCTCAACAGTCAGTTGCAGACGTACATGTCCCCGTGTCCGGATCCTCGAGCATTTGCAGTAGACGCTCTGTCGATCTCGTGGGACGGGATAATAGGATATGTGTATCCTCGAGTGCTGCTGATTCAGCAGATATTGCTCAAGATAAAGCAATCCCACTGCAAGATTCTGTTGGTAGCATCTCTGTCACCACAGAGACTGTGGATAAATCTACTCAGGTGTCTGTTGTGGGACATGCCGCGGAAGCTTCCTCCACGGGAGGATCTTCTGTCACAGGGGAAATCACACACTCTTCACCACAATCCGCAAGGTCTCAACCTTCATGTATTTCCGTTGTGCGGTCCTTCTTGCACAGTAAACGTTTTGCAGGACGAGCAGTGGATGCGATTTCTAACTGCAGGAGGACCTCCTCTTTGCTAAATTATGCTGCAAATGGAAGGTCTTTCATCAGTGGTGTAGGGATCACTCTGTGGATATATATGATCCCTCCATTCCTGACATTGCTAATTTTCTGGTCTGTTTGTTTGATGAGATCAAACTGCAGCCTGTTACTATCAAGGATTATAGGTCTATGTTTTCTGATACCTATGCACATCATGATACATTAATGATTGGATCTAATGTCTCTTTATCTAAATTAGTAAGAAACTTTTCGATAAATAGACCTAGAAACCTTAGATTAATTCTGAAATGGAATTTAGCATGGGTTCTTCTTAAGCTAAAAGAAGCACCTTTTGAGCCTCTTGACACAGTGGACTTCAAATTCTTAACATATAAGACAGCTTTTCTCTTAGCCTTCTCTTCTGCTAGAAGAGTTAGTGAGCTTCATGCTTTATCTGTGGATGATGCTCACTATCGTAGTGTTGGTAATACTATTACTTTTACTACTAACGGTGGATTTTTGGCTAAGAATCAGGCTCCTAATAAGTATCCTGAACCTATTGTTGTTAACTGGTAGAGTGCTGGAAGCCCTATTTTGGGCTTTACTAAAAGTGACAGGCAATAACTGTCTGTAGCTACATTCTGCCTGAGGAAGCCTTTATTGTCCCTGATATGAATCAGATTTTTTAGCTCACCTGACTGAAAGTCAGGGTGAGCTTTTCTGATCACTTTTCGTCCGTCGTCCGTCGTCCGTCGTCCAGCGTCCGTCGTCCGTCGTCCGGCGTGAAGGTGGTGTTTGGGTCTTTTTCTTCCAAACCACTGGCCGCATGTTAATGAAATTTCATGTGAGTAGGGGTTATATAGCGGCATTTTGATTTTTGGGCAAATTAGGTTTCGGCTCATATTGAGCAGAGGGGTGGGGCAAAAGTGCTCCAATTCTTAAAAAATCTTCTTCTCAAGAACCAGCAATAGCAGAGACTTGATATTTGGTATGCAGCTTCCTTTTGAGGTGTAGACTCAAGTTTGTTCAAGAGAAGTTTGTAGGTCTATACTTGGCGATGTTATGGGAGGAGCAAAAATTTTGGCCCCACCCCAAATTTCTATTTTTTAAACCGAGAGGCCAATTTGAACCAAATTTTATGTGAGGGCTTATTGGGTCATAAGTACCTAATTTATGCAGAAATTTTTTTTCCTGTAGCCCCGTGGGAACCACAGGAGCTAAAAATAGAAAAAAATTAAAACGCCTATATCTCAAAAACTGCACGGCAGTGAGAATTTTTATTTGGTGTGAAGCTTTCTTGGGACCAACAGAAAGGATTGGTAAAAAAAAATTGCTATCGGTTTTATCATAGGGTACTTTTTCGGGACTCTGAAAAAGTGCTGAGTCAGTATTTTTTAACACAGTAGGCAATGGGAAAAAAATAAAGAATTGTTTTCTTCCAAACCACTGCTCTAAAAGCTTTCATATTTTACATATAACATCTTTGGAACATTGATTCACATATTTGTAGAAATCAAATTCCTCGGTCCATATTTGGGTTCCCTATGGGAACCCAAATGTTCAAATTAGTGCAATATGAGGGATATATTTTAAAAATCTTCTTCTTCGGATCCACAAATCAGAATCTTTTGATATTTGCTATGCATCATCCTTAGGGGGGTGAGATTGATGTTTGTTCAAGCCAAGTCCCTGAGTTCATATTTGGACTCCCTTTGGGAACCCAAATTGTAACTTAGTGCAATACGAGGTATATTCTTTTAAAATCTTCTTCTTCGCATCCACCGGTCAGAATCTTTTGATATTTGGTATACAGTATGCTTAGGGAGGTGAGATTCAAGTTTGTTCAAGTCAAGTCCTTCGGCTCATATTTGGTCTCCCTGTGGGAGCCCAAATTATAACTTAGTTCAATATGAGGAATATTCTTTAAAAAAAATTTTTTTTTCAGATCCACCAGTCAAAATGTTTTGATATTTGATGTACAGCATTCTTAGGGGCTGAGAGTGAAGTTTGGTAAAGCCAAGTACCTGGGTTCATATTTGGGCTCACTGTGGGAGCCCAAATTATACCAAAATTTTTATTTTCCAAACCAAAAAGTCGATTTGAACCAAATTTGATATGAGGGCTTATTGGGTCATAAGTACCTAATTTATGCCGAAAATTGTTTTCCTGTCCCCCACGGGAACTGCAGGAGCTAAAAAATTTTTTTCTTTTTAAATGCCCATATCTCCAGAACTACATGGCACTGAGAATTTTTATATGGTGTGAAGCTTCCTTAGGACCGGAAGAAAAAAATGGTAAAAATTTTATCATAAGGTTCTTTTCTAGGACTAAAAGTGCCGAGTCATCATTTTTTAACAGTGTAGCTAATGGGAATAACGTTGAAGAATCTTCTTCTCCCAAAACACTGCTTCAGAAGCTTTTATTTTTGGGCTCCCTATGGGAGCCCATGTATAACTTAGTTCAGTATGAGAAATATTCTTAAAAAATCTTTTTTTTCTGTTACTCCTGTCAGAATCTTTTGATATTTGATTTTTGATTTTCTTAGAAGTGGCAAATTGAAGTTTGTTCAAGTTCTGCTTTGTTGATAAAATTGGGCCCAGTAGTAACCAATTCCTGCATTGAAAGCCCTGTAAAGTGGGCAGTGATAGGCATAAACGATTGACCAAACTTGATATTATAATTACGCCTCTGTAAGATGTAGCCTTAGATGCTGAAAGTGACCTTAAATTCCAATAAATAAATAGATAAATTATTGAGTACCCAATATGGGTATCTAACATATGAACACTTTGGGTTACTAAGTAGGGTAAACAATTTTATGTTGAAAAACTGATAACAAGGCAGAATCCCTTGTTTAAATTATACATGACTACTTTGCGGTAATGACAATCTAAAAGTACAGTATCTTGAAAAGACTTTGTGTTGTTTTTTATTAGTTCAATTTTTAGCTTTTCTTGACAAAGTCAAGCTATGCTATTGTCATGGGGCATGCGGAAGTCTGTGAGTCTGTCTGTCCACAATTTGTTCGGCACAGGCTATAGGCCATAGTTCTTATCTATCATCACCAAATTTGAGATGCATGTTCGCGTTGGTGTCTAGATGAGATCGTCATATTTTGGTTATGACTGGCTGCTTACATTGGCTGCTGCAGCAGCCATCGTGAATTTTGTATGGCGCAGCCTACAGGCCGTAGTTCTCATCTGATCATCACGAAATTTCATCTGCATATTCGGGTTGATGTCCAGATGAGAACGTCCTATTTTGGTCTCAGTTGGCTGCACACAGTGGCTGCTGCAGCAGCCGCAGTGTGGGTTGATTTTAAAAATTGTTATCTTACGCAAATTTCTTGAAATTTGGCAGGTTGTCTTAGATTGATGAGTAGATGAGACCTTCCTATTTTGATCGTGGCTGCCCCCAGGGTGGGTGAATTGAGGGGTGAAGTTGTTTTATCTTATTTTTGTTATACCACATTTGGATGAAAAAGACAATAATACGCTGAAAGAAATTGTCTTTGTGTGGTGAATGTAATATGATATTTCAGGCATGTAGGACACTGTTATGACTGCGAGTGTTTAGATCAGCAAGTACATTTTAAATGTGTATATATTTTGCCCACTTGATGAAATTTGATATGCAAGTTGTTTTTTTTTTTGTTTCAACCATGACTACTTTTCCTAAAGTTTGACTTCAAATCCGCCAATGGTAGCATGGCTGCTTCAGCCATGATTTTTTTTCTCCCAATTTCAACGAAATTTCATATGCAGGTTTAGTTTTATCAGTACTTGCTATTTTGGTGATATGACTCGGCCAGTATCAGGTGAGCGCCCTCAGGCCCCGTGGGGCCTCTTGTTATACAATACCTTGCTCTCTGACATTTAAGGCACTATCCAATTAAATGAAACAGAGCAGTATATGATGAGCTTTGATTTGTTGTCAGAAAAAACTCAGCACTTTACCAGTTAAGGCCCTTCCATCTTCCGATGGTCGTAGGCCTTTACTCGGTCCTGTTAGAGCAATACATATTTATAAACGTAGGTCTGAATTTATTAGAAAGGGATGTAAGCGTTTCTTTTTGTCTTTGATGCCTAATAGAAAGGGCATTATGGTTCATTCTATTGCAAGATGGATTCAATTAACTATACGTACTGCTTATGAAAAGTTATCTTCATCACAGCAGTCTGCTCTTAAGATTTCGGCTCATGTAGTAAGAGCTCTATCAACATCTTGGGCTTATGCTAATAGTGTTGCTATTACAGATTTAATGAAGACTGCATATTGGTCTCAGCCTTCCACTTTCACTAATTTTTATCTTGGAAATATTGAGTCCATTTCTGGAGACCTCCATTGTTTAGGTCCGTTATCTGTTGCTCAGAATATCGTCCACTAAACAGTTGCAGCTATAGTCATTTAGGCTTTCAGTTCCGGCAGTGACTCTGTCCTGCTGCCCTCTTCGCTCTGGGGTATTTGACCCAGGGCATGGGGAAGGGGGGGGGGGTTCCCTTAGGTCACCTGCTTTATAGTGAAAAGCAAGGGAATACCTCCCCCAGAGTCAGTAATTCCGAGTTGGTACCAGGATGGTTTTAAAGTGTAAAACTAATGTTTACTCATGTCATGTAATATTTTTAAAGTGTAGCTCGGTGTGAAGCATTTGTATATGTCACATGTTAAACGAGCATTAATATACAATCCTCGGACACTTTTGAGTATAAAGATTCTCATTTCTCTGGACTGCCTTTATTTATTGGCTTACCTTTAAAAATATCAGTTTTAAGGGTTATACTGGATATTAATAGAGATCATTGATGTTTTGTGCTCAATTACGGAATGGTATTGTGTCTTTCTTTTTTGATAAGAATAAGAAAGATACATGTAAAGCCTATCTCTCCTTTTCTCTTTGAGGGGATAATTCTGTTATATGTAATTGAGCCTATTGGATTTTCCTTTATGTCCTGGGCCCTGCAGCCTGTTTACTATTCAGCTAAGTCTGGGTCATTGGTACAGTATAAAAATGTTAAAAAATTTATAGTAATTTATATATTTTTTATACTTACCAATGAACTAGATGGGGACGGCCCTCTCAGGAGTTGGGAACTCTTGCCTCCCCACTGCATACATAACACTTACCAGGCACTGGTTGTAAGAATGACTTTTTCGCACCAATTTCGAGACCTCCTTGACACTGCGCATGTGCAGTACAGTAAAAGTATGGAGGATCTACCAGGACATCAAATTTTCGGTTTTTGATGCAAATTTTGGGGATTGGGGGGGCAAAATTTGTGTTTGGCCCTGAATTTAATAGAATTTGCACCAGCTAAGTCTGGGTCATTGGTAAGTATAAAAAATAAATAAATTACTATAAATTTTTTAACTTTCGGTTTTTGAAGCAAATTTGGGGGATTGGGGGTGGGGGGCAAAATTTGTGTTTGGCCCTGAATTTAATGGAGTTTGCACCAGCTGAGTCTGGGCCATTGGTCAGTATAAAAAATATATAAATTACTATAAATTTTTTAACTTTCGAAAGATTTTTTTTTTAAATTAATTTTTCGATTTGTATTTTGAATGTTGATTATTATGTTTCTTTATCATATATTTTTTGTGGAGTTGGTGGGAGTACTATCAACTTTGTTTGATTAATTATGAAAGCTTAGCTTGACCGGCAAAGCAATGGAAGTGGATTGGGTAGAGCGAGCACTTTAAAACATAAACATGCTCACCCAGCGACGATGGAACAATGGAAGCAAGTGTTGTGGAAAGCTCGCGAGGTCTGAAAGGACCACAAGCGAGAGAGAGCTCTCTCTATCACAGCATCATCTTGGGCCAGATGTTGTGATAAGGAACTTGCGTGAGTCGGAGCATACGTCCACACCTGCCGTTCGGGATGCTCCATATAGCTGACCTCGGCTACAGTTACGACTTCTTCCACTTCATCTACTAAGCACACACGACCGCACTCTATCTACCCGGCTTCAGATATCCAGCCTGCTATGCGAAGAAGGACCACTCTTCACCAGTGAAGTTGGACCATCCGGTAGCTAGGGAGACGAGGCCTCGATCATCGAGACGTTTGGAAAAAAGAGCCATCTCCGACATACCGTCCCAGAAGCAGCTAGCGGTGAAGAAACAGAGGACCGCTATTAATCAGGCCTCGGTGATGGACTTGCTGTCGCAGATTGCATAGCTGATCGTAGCATCCCAGCAAGTGCAAGAGCAGACTCGGAACATGAGCTGTCAGACGGTGCTGGTCAGTCCAGTCGTCTCCTCATTCAGATGCAAGGGACCGAGATTCACAACTGATTCTCTTGGATGGTGAATGGGATATGGAAGAAGATTACCCTTCCCTTTCGGAACAACACATGGTTGCGATCGATTTCATCCATTAATACTACCCTGAATTTGTTCCGTCGATTCAGAATGCTGCGGCGACAAGGAAGAAACCTCTGGCGTCGTTGGATGCAGACTTTATCCAGACGAAGGAGGAGGTCCTTTCTTTTCTGGTTCAGTCTGGCAGGTGTCGCAGGCCTTCGCCCATATAGACAACGCCATATTAATCTCTCAAGTACGAGGAAGAAAGGAGGTTTCTTAACTTCATACCGTTTCTTGGACCACGTTCATTTAAAACTGTCGGGGAAGATGTTCAGAGAGTTCCTCTGCATTTGGATGAGCAGACTGAGGATCTAGAGGTATCCTTACCTGGATCATTCACAATTCGCTTAGACACAATTGAGATGGCAATTTCTTCAAATAGAACGAATTTGGACACTATGTCTTACGCAGATCACCTTACAAGAGCTATGTCTCAATGGAAAGGAATTTGAGGACTTTCGTACCTCTCTTAGTGTTCTTTACATGGCAATTGTGTATGCCACGTATAACTCTGCCCTAAGAATGACTAATTTGGAGTTAATCAGACGTGTTGGTGCCCTTGTGTCATCATCACTGATAGATGACAAGGTGAAAAACTCTCTCTGAGTCTTCGGACATAACGATATTCGAGGCTACTAAGAAAGCGTCTAATGCTCTGCTTTTAAAGTCGGCATTTCATCAACCTGCTGCAGCAGACAAGAGTAAGGGAGGACATTCCAGACAGAAATCGTCAAAAGGGGACTTCTCATGAGGGTATAAGAAACCCTCTTACTCTTACCTTACTCTGGAGGTCATCAGTATAGCGACTCAGGAAAGGGGCGGAGGTCTGATCGGGACTATCGGTCAGATGCCCCAGGCTGGCAGAACGAGGTTCTTCACAGGGAGTCTGTGGTTTCTCCTCCAGTAAGCCTCACAGGTCTTACAGGTGATTGTCAAGACCTCTATTGCTTACCAGTTGGTGGAAGGTTATCAAGCTTTGCGAAAAACTGGATATCAATCGCAGAAGACCAGTGGGTGAGAAGTGTAGTCTCTGACAGCCTTCGGCTATCATTCCGAGCGAAACTCCCACTAACAAGATGTCCACGTTGGACAAATCTTCCGTCAAATCCTTGCAAAAGAGAGTCTCTCATAGTGGAGGTACAAGCTTTCTTATCAAAGGAAGCAATAGAGGTCATCAAGAATAAAAATTCTCAAGGTTTCTACAGTCACCTGTTCCTCATACCGAAGCCAGACAGCTCGTTCAGACCGGTTATAGACCTGAGCTGGATAAACAAGCTCATTGTGGCTCAAAAAGTCTGTATGGAGATCAAGCGGCCGGTAAGGGTGAGCGTTCGAGTGAACGACTATGCGGCAAGCATTGATCTAAAGGATGTGTACTTTCATGTCCTGGTACATCCAGCATTCAGAAAGTACCTGCGGTTCGCCATACAAGGGAAGGTGTATCAGTTCAAGGCAATGTGCTTTGGTCTGAACCTGGCTCCCTGGGCATTCACTCGAATAATGAACTTGGTAATGTTACACTTCCGAGCTCATTCGTCTGCAGTAATGTCGGCTTACTTGGACGACACAGCAACAGAATTATTCTTCAGAACGATGTTCAGAGTCTGCTTCTATTACTCTGACGTCTTGGTTTCATCGTAAACGAGAAAAAGTTGGATCTAGCTGCATCCAAGTTGTTCATTCACTTGTGAATGAGCTTCGAGATTCCCAACAATCTGGTTCTTCTGCACTACCCAGAGCAAAATTAGTCAGTTATTATGCTCACTTTTGTCTACACTCAGATGCATTAACAGCGAGGGAATTCATGCGACTGTTGGGGGCTGTGTGGAGCAGCTGCGGATCTTATTCTGATGGGTCTCCTGCGCATACATCTCCTCCAGATATTCTTTACTCAGAACTGGAGTGTGAAGATGCATTTGCTCGAAACCAGTATTATTTTAACAGACCTGATAAAACAAAGGGTTGAGATTTGGGCAGATATTCAGTGGTTAACTCGGGGAGTTCTGCAACTGCCGGATACGGCTTTCACGATTATGATGGATGCGAGTCAGATGGGATGTGGACGACCCTAAATCCTACAGACTTGAAGTGTCAGGGTCTTTAGGACCCTCAGTTTCTGGAGAAATACATAAACATCAAGGAGATGATGTCGATATGGCTAGCATTACAACATTGGATTCACATAATAGCAGACGCTCATGCTCAGATTTTGTCGGACAACTCGACAGTGGCAGCGTACTTCAGGAACCAGGGCGGCACTCATTCCTATATGTCATGAATCATCATGTTCAGCTTTCTGTCCATCATATACCGGGTCACCTGAATGTAATAGCAGACTCACTCTCTCGGAAAGGTCGCCTGTTGCCATCGGAGTAGATGCTCAACAAGCGAGTATTTAGGCAGATTTGCTACTGGTGGGTTCGCCCCATGATAGATCTGTTTGCAACGCACCTGAACAATCGGTTACCGATGTTTGGGTCGCCATGTCCAGACCATCGAGCATTTGCAGTAGACGCTCTGTCGATCTCATGGGACGGAATGATAGGATATGCATATCCTCCAACTCCGTTGATTCAGCAGATCAAACAGTCTCATTGCAAAATTCTACTAGTAGCACCTCTGTCATCACAGAAACCATGGATCAGTCTTCTCAGGTGTCTGTTATGGGACATTCCCTGGAAGCTTCCTCCACTAGAGGGCCTTCTTTATCAAGGGAAGTCACACACACTGCATCACAACCTGGAAGGTATCAACCTTCAAGTATTTCCGTTGTGCAGTCCTTCTTGCACATAAAACAGTTTACAGGACGAGCAGTGGACACAATTTCTGACTGGAGGAGGTCCTCCTCTCCGTTGAACTATGCGGCAAAGAGGAAGGTTTTCTTCCATTGGTGTAAGGATAAGTCGATAGACATCTATGATCCATCCATACCAAATATTGCCAATTTCCCGGTCTACTTGTTTGATGTTCTCAAGCTGCAGCCCATCACAATTAAGGGCTATAGGTCTATGTTATCAGACACTTACACTCATCATGATAACTTAGCTATTGGATCTAATGCTTCATTTTCCAAGCTGGTTAGAAATTTCTGTATTAATAGACCTAGAACCCTCATATTAATTCCTAAGTGGAATTTGGCTTGGGTTCTGTTGAAGCTAAAAGAAGCTCCGTTTGAGCCGTTGGATGTTGTAGAGTTCAAATTCTTGACCTATAAAACAGCATTTTGCTTAGCCTTTGCATCTGCTAGAAGAGTTTGTGAACTTCATGCTTTATCAGTTGATGATTCTCACTACCGTAGTGTGGGTAATACCATTACCCTAACTACGGTAGTAGGATTTCTGGCTAAGAATCAGACTCCAGATAAATGGGCTGAGCCTATTATCATTAAGTCTCTGCCATCCTCGGACAACCGAAGACCTCTGCTGTGTCCAGTCGGGGCTATGCGCATTTATATACATCGATCAGATTTTATAAGAAAAGGAAGAAAACGTTTCTTTCATTGATTCCTAACAGAAAAGATATTTCTGTTTAGTTGCTAGATAAATTCAGCTGGCAATCCGCATTGCCTATGAAAATCTATCTTCAGATCAATAAATAAGATATCAGGACATGAAGTTAGAGCGCTGTCCACTTCTTGGGATTATTCTAACAATACAGCCATTACTGATCTCATGACGGCTGCGTACTGGACACAGCCCTCTACATTTACCAAGTTTTACCTCTGAAATTTTGAATCCATCTCCTGTGACCTTAGATCTTTGGGTCCTCTTTCTGTTGCTCAGAATGTTGTCTGTTAATGATTACATTTATAGTTATATAGGCAACCCATTCCAGCACAGATGTTATTCTGCTGCCCTCTTCGTTCTGCGGTCTTGTACCTCAGAACAAGGAGGGGGGGGGGGGGGGGGACGTTTTTTTTCCCTTATAATCATCTGGCTTTATAGTGAAAAGCAAGGGAAGACCTCCTCCAGTGTCAGTAGTTCTGAGTCGGTGTTGGGATGGTTTTATTGTGGAGCTCAGTGTGAAGCAATAACTATGTCTCATTTATGTTCTGTTTTTAAAGTGTAGCTCACTGTGAAGCATTTGTATATGTCACATATCAAATGGGCATTAATATACAATCCTCGAACACTTTTAAATGAGTATAAAGAGTCTCATTCTCTGGACTATCTTTATATATTGGCCTTCCTTCACCGACTTTTCACCGACTTAGCATAATGGGTTATGCTCGCATTAAATGGAGAATTATATATTATGTAATACTCAATTACGCTGTTGGTGTTATGTCTTTCTCATTTCTCGTAAAGGAGAAAGACGTACATAATTCCTTTTTTCTCCTATTCTGCTGTAGGAGATATTCTTCACTGAAGTAATTGAGAGATTGCATTTTCCTTTATGTCCTAGGCCCACCAGCTTTTTTACGATTCAGCTAGTCTGGGCCATTGGTTGTTGTATAATTTGTATATTTTTTATACTTACCAATGGCCCAGACGGGTATGGCCCTCCCATACCTCCCCGCTGTTTACAACATTTAACAGGCAATTATAGAAAGAATGATGGTTGGCACAAGTTTAGGTGTCTTTCTGGATACTGTGCTTGCGCAGATCTGAAAAGTATGGAGGACCAGATAGGACATTGAATTTTCGGTTTTGCATGCAAATTTGGGGAATTGGGGGGCAAAATTTGTGTTTGGCCCTGGATTAATTTTTGAGTTAGCACCAACTAGTCTGGGCCATTGGTAAGATAAAAAATATACAAATTACTTAGAATTTATAATTTTCTGAAAACAAATTTCACAATTTTTCAATAAGATCATACAAATATGGATATCGTTAGAACCAGCTTGTTGAGCTGGTTCTAAAGATATGTTTTCCAGCTCTACCAGTCAAAATCCTTTCATATACAGTATACTGCATCTTGGGGGGGGGGGGGGGGGGAGGAGCATGAAATTTGTCCACATTAAGTGCCTGGAGTCATATTTAGGGAGCCCAAATTTTAACTTAGTGTAACCTCAGGAATATTTAAAAATCTTTTTCAGATCCATCAGTCAGAATATTACGATATTTGGTATGCTGCATCCTTAGCGGGGTGAGATTCAAGTTTGTTCAAATCAAGTTCATGGGTTCAAATTTTTAATTAGTGCAATATGAAGTTATTTTATTTAAAAATCTTCTTCAGACCTATCTGTCAGAATCTCTTGATATTTGGTATACTGCATCTTTATGGGGTCAGCATGAAGTTTTAGCTGTGGAAGTCTTAATGTGGTTAATTGTCTGGTCGTTTTTTGGCCACTAAGTTAGGTAAAGGGTTAAAAGTGGTAATGCACAGCCCTTCAAACAATGGAGAATAATCACAGATTCAGACTCGGGGCGAGGTATGATAAACATCTGTTGTCTTTGACAGTAGCTGATGTTTATTTGAAAATTATTTCCTTAAATTTGTGTCATTAAATACAATCTTTTCTTTATCGGGGTCTGTTTCCTTCCTGACATGGACACTACAGACAAGCAATACATCTTAATGAATAACTTAATTGTAGGATTTACAGTGATTGTTTCTCATTCCATTTAACCCTTTACCTAACATGTAAAGCAGACGACACTTGCAAAAATAATTCTTGAATAACTAAATTTTTATAGTGTACCAATGACCCAGACACAGCTGGTGCTAACTCTTAAAATATAGGGCCAAACACAAATTTTGCCCCCCAATCCCCAAAATTTGCATCTAAAACTAAAGAAAACATGTCCTGAAAGGCCCTCCACACTTCGCCCCTACTGCGCATGCGCAGTGTCAAGGACGTTCCGAAATTGGCGCCATTTATCATTCTAAGTTTGGCCCTTCATCAGTTAACATCTGACTGATCTTTGTGCTTTTAAATCTCAGTTTAAATGATGCCAGACACATAAATATTAGTGAAATGGTGATTCTAAGGAGGATAGAGAAGGAGGAGAGGAAAAGAATGTGTGACAGAATATTATCAGGGCTGTAACTTAAAAATTTTTAATGAAATTATGTTAAGTTACCTATTTTCAAGGCAGCAGCCATTTTGTTGTCATTCTGATTATTTAGTTACACTGTTTTTTCAAGTGTTTTCCTCTCTCCCTGTCCTTTAAGTTCCCCCTAGCTATTCTCCCATGCTTTTGGCATAGTTTCTGTAATTATTATTACTAAAATTTCTTGGGAGTTTTAGCTGAATAACAGAATGAATTCTGTTCTTTCCCCATGTTTACGTCTTCACCTACGGGTGGTTAGGCGTTGTGTTCTGCATCTTCCATCTGATGTTCTGCAGTTTCTTCCCTGGAAGTCTCTGTTTTGCATCAGATAGTGTATTTTTGGTAACTGATTTCGGGCCTGGGTGCCTGGAGTCTTATTTTAGTGTTTTTACACTCATTGTTTACATTTACAACAGCCCTCTGTGTGAGGGGGGGATTTCTAAAAATAATATCTTTATGTTATTTTAATCATAACTAGATACATTATTATTGTTCGTAAGTGTTGAATAAATTGTTTAAAATATTTTTAAAATTTTTGTCCACACTTAGGCTTGGGATCCATTGGGGCTCAACGTTACTTTTCAGAAACTTGGGCTGTTATGAAAAAATATTTTTTCAAAATATTTTGATTTCAATTATTTTTTCTATATTAATGGATCATATTATTATTATGTATTTTGATTGCCAGGGGTTAGTGCGAGTACCAGGACTTGTTTTCTTTTCACATTGAAAGGATATTGATCAATTGTTTTAAGAGGAAGTCTTCCTCTGACTTTATTATCATTCTATATGTGGTCAGTGTACTCGCATTAACTCCTGTTCTGTATCGTATGATTTCGATGACAATATGGGAAGCGTATGTCACGGTATGTTGTTGGGGATTTGGACACTCCGGTCCTTTCCCCGCAGGGTCACTCTACTTTATCAATTTCTATTTCAGACGATCAAGATTAGGGTGATGTATCTGTGATGTCTTCCAACAGTGTGCCTCCGTCGTCACAATTAATGAAGGGCTAGCGGAAAAGTGCTCATGTAATACGCCAATTGCCTAAGAGGACCCTAGTAGGTTCGACGGCCTTTGACGTCCGCTAGCTCGCCCGGTGTAGCGTCCATTCACCGAATGGTTCGGCAGCCGGGTTCGTCCGTTGCGGTCTAGAAGGAATTTTGGGGTGATGCGAGCACTATAAAATTAACTTAATGCACACCCAGTGACGGCGGATCGGAGGGAGAACGGAGGAAGCCTTTTAGTCCGGTTCATAGCTCGTTCCGGTCCATCCGGACGGCAAGCGAGAGAGGCCCCTCTCTCGTTCAACAACATCTGGCCCCAGATGTTGTGGTACAAAATGTGTCGCTAGCGGAGCATACGTCCGTCGCTCGGGACGCTCCGTTGTATAGGCAGTCCGCTGAGACTGCTAAGGCTTCCTCTTCTCGTCAGCGCACACGACCGCACCTTGGCTGCGTGACCGCCGATATATTACCAGCTTCGCCGATCAAGGATTCTTCGGCGACCAGGTCACACCATCCGGCAGCCAGGGATTCGAGACCGATGGACTCCGGACGTTCGCATAGGAAAAGTATGCGGGAGCCATCTGATGCGGAGCTGCCCTCGGCGAAGCAGCGATAGACTGCGCCTCCGCAGGTCTCGACGCCGGACATTCTTGTGCACATAGCACAGCTTATCGCAGCATCCCAGCAGCCGACAGAAACGGTGTCGGATCGAGAATTATCCGACAGCGCTGGGTCGGTAGCCGGGGACTCGAGGCCTGCAGACTCCGGACGTTCGCATAGGAAGTGTGCGGGAGTCAACGTACACGGAGCTTCCGGCGGCAATGCATCGTAAGTCCGCTAATGCACAGGCCTCGGGAACGGACGTGCTTTCCTTAATAGCACAGTTTATCGCAGCATCCCAGCATCAACTGAATCTGTCGCATATATTTTATCCGACGATGCTGGGTCGGGACGCTCCGCGGAAGCGGGTACGGACGTCCGAAAGTTTCATCCGGTCCGACGGGATACCGAAAGGGATTCGGAGGATTTCAAGCTTTCCCTTTCGGAACAACATATGCTGCGATGCCGGATAAGAAACTGATAGCGTCGGTGGACTTAGAAATTTTTGGTTCGGTTCAGGGACATCGTCCCTCAGTTCCGACATAGTCCAATAATGTCACACAAACTTTCGAATTAATGAACGACGCTATATATATTATTATTTTATGCTTGCTATCCAAGCATTTCTGGTTTCTTGTTCGAAGAGTTATGGAGATGTCTTTCAAAAGTGTGCCTCTGTCGTCATAGTTAATGAAGAGTTAGCGGCAATAAGTGCTTATGGAATATGTCTATCGCTTATGGAGTGACATTCGCTAGCTCACCCGGTGTAGCGTACATTCATCGAGTGGTTCGGCTGCCGGGTTCGTCCGTTGCGGTCTAGGAAGGAGATTTGGGTGATGCGAGCACTTTAATTACTTTAGTACTCACCCAGTGACGGCAGATTGAGGACAGATCGGAGGAAGCCAACAACATAGGGGACCGCATGCTGTGGTTCAGATATTTTACATTCGGAGCATATGTCTGTTGCTCGGGACGCTCCGTTATATTGACAGTCCGAGAGACTGTCTTTAATGCTTCCTCATCCTCACAGCAGGGCACACGACCGCACATTGGCTACGTGACCTCGAGTATCCGATCAGTTTCGGCATTCAGTGATTCCACGGCGAATAGGTCGCGCCATCCGGTAGCCAAGGGACACGAGGCCTATACACTCCGGTCGCTCGCATATTGGAAGTATGCACGAGGTAACGATCACGGAGCTTCCAGCGGCAATGCATCGTAAGACCGCTTCTCCTCAGGCCTCAGTGACGGACGTGCTATCCGAGTTAGCACAGTTGTTTCGCAGCATCCCAGCAATTGACAGTTTCTCGGTCGAATCAGGAATTATCCGACGGCGCTGGGTCGGTGCGGTCCGCGGTTGCATCAGCTACGGACGACCGAACGCTTTATAGGGTCCGACAGGATGGCGAAAGGGATTCGAAAGATTTCGAGTTTTCCCTTTAGTAGTATCGGAAGATGCCTTTCATATCTTCTGGCATTTCTTCCAGTGATTATTTTTCGGACTTCATTGCTGCGATCTTGGATAAGAGACTTATAGCGTCATTGGACTCGGATTTTTCGTTCGGTACAGGGACATTGTCACTGACTTACCGACGCAGTCCAATATTGTCATTACAACATGTGTTTTATTTTTCGACGCTATATAGTTATATATATATACAAGCCTGCTATTAAGCATGATAGTTTAGTTTCTTGTCCGCGTTGCTCATTTCTGCCATTTTATCATTTTTACAAATAGTTTATTTTGGCAGAGCAGGGCATACCGAGAGTTCATATGCGTCTAGACGGTGTGATTAAAGACTGCATATATTCTTTTTCGCCGTTTATGTCTTTTCCAATTTCATTGTTGGGAACGACATTATGTATAGTAGACTTAACTTAGACGCTTTATTATACGTAATCCGCCTTACTGAGGCGTTATCATTACGTCTTCAAGAAAAGATTTACGGGATATTATTCTCAATGTAATTTCTTTTGAGGGCAGTAGTTTGTTCACGTATAACTCCGCCCTTCAGTGGCTGATTGGAGTTGCTTAGACGTGACGCAGCCCTAGCTACATCCACACGCGTGGATAGTAAGGTTAAGAACTCTCTCAGAGTCGCTTCGTTCTCGGAGGAGCTTCTCTTCGACGGCAACTTTCCGGCAATCCATGAATTGCTCGATTTATACATTCTCTTGTCTATCTAGTGTTACAAGAGATTCAGACTGGGGCAAACATTCGGTGGTTGACTCAGAGAGTGCCGCCGCAGTTGCCGGACCCGAGTGTGGCTGTTATGACGGTTGCCAGCCAAACAGATTGGGATATAATACTGATCCCTACGGATTCGAAGTGCCAGGGTCTTTGGGTTTCGCAGTCTTTTAGCTATCAGTTTAACTTCCGCGGAATAATGTTTTTTAGGCTTGCTTTATGTCATTGCATGAACATTATTCAGAAATGCATGCCCAAATTCCTGTCCTTTAATTCGACAGTAGTGGCGTATCTCCGGAACCAGGGAGGCACTCTTTCGTTTCCGTTATTCAATTTAATGGAAAGAATCCGTCTGTTGGTTATAGTACACCAAGTTCAGTTTTGGTCCGTCATATTCCGGGTCGTCTGATTGTTTTATCGGACTCCCGTTCTCTTACGGGTCGCTTGTTGCTGTTAGAATGGACTCTCAACAAACAAGTATTCAATCAGATTTGCTATCTATGGGAGCGCCCAATGATGATTATTTATGACACAGCTTGCTAATCAATTGCAGACGCGTGTGTTGGCTTGTCCAGATCTCTGAGCTAATAGTGTTAACGCTCTATTGATCTATAGGACGGAATGATAGGATACGCGTATCCTCCGGCACTGTTGTTTTAGCAGGTATTGCTAAGATAAACAACCACAATACATTTCTGTTGATAGCATCTCTATCTTCACAGAGATCATGAGTAATTTACTCTCTTGTCTACTGTGGATCTTAACGTGAAATCTTCCTCTATGTGAGGATCTTTTTTCACTGGGTAAATCGTGTCATCTTTATCACAACCAGCAAGGTCGCAACCTTCATGTATTCCGTTGTGTGGTCCGTATTGCATTGTAAGCACTGTACTGGACGAGCTTTGGACGCGATTTCTTACTATAGGAGATCCTCTTCTTCGCTATTCTATGCGACTAAAGTGGAGGCTCTTCCGTCGTGGTGTAGGGATCATTATGTTCATATTGTTGATCCCTCCATACTACTCATTCCTATTTTTTAGTATACTTGTTTCACAAGATCTACTGCAGCCTGTTATTATTTAGGTTATAGGTTTATGTTACCTCATACCTATGCACTCTACGATAGTTTACAATTGAGTCTTTTGTCTCTTTATCTAAGTCAGTTAGTAACTTTTTGATAAATAGACTTAGAATCTTTAGATTAAATTCCTATACGGATTTTAACTTCGGTTCTTATTTAGCTAAGTAATCATTTGAGCCTCTGGAAACAGTAGTTTTCAAATTCTGACCTTTTAGACAGTAATTCTGTTGGTTTCTCTTTTACTGTAGAGTCAGTGAGTTTCATGCACTATCGATGGATGATTTTCACTTTCATAGTTTCGGAATCAATACTTCCGTTACTATTTAGGTTGGATTGTTGCATAAGAGTTAGGCTCCTATTATCCGGAACCTATTATTTTAAGGTCCTTCCGTCTTCGTATGGGCATAGGCCTTTACTCTTTCCGGGTACAGTTTATGTATTTATAAACAGATATCTGTTTATTACAAGGGCGTAAGCTTCTTCTGTCTTTGATGTCTAGTAGAAGGACGTTACGCTCCATTTTATTGTTAATGGATTCTATTAACTATCGGTACTGCTTATGGTATATCATTGACTTAGCAGTTGTGCTTAAGATTTCGGCTCATGAAGTAAGAGTTCTTCTACTTCTTGGGCTTACTTTAATAGTGTCGCTATTATAGATTTTTGAAGGCCGCTCATTGCGCTCAGCCATCCACATTCATGAATTTTATCTTAGAAATATCGAGTCAATTTCTTGAGGCCTCTTTTGTAGGTCTATTATCTACTGCTCAGAATGTCATTCTCTTAACAGTTGCTACTATAGCTAGGTAGGCTGTCTGTTTCGGCAGTGTCTCCATTCGGCTGCCCTCTTCGCTCTGGGCTATTTGACCCAGGGCAAGAAAAAGGGGGGGGGGGGGGGGAGGGTGTTCCCTTGGGTCACCTGTTTTACTATGAAAACAAGGGGATACCTCCTCCGGAGTTAGTAATTCTGAGCTGTTATTGGGATGGTTGTTTAGTGAGAAGTTTAAGTTTATAAAATTCATTCAAGTCTTAGTTTTTAAAGTATAGCTTTTGAATATTGCATATGTCAACGGACATGATTATGCAATTCTCACACACTTTTAGGAGTATAAGAGTCTCTATTCTCTAGACTTACTTTATTATTGGCTTACTTTAAAAATTATTAGTATAAGGATTATATTGGATATTAATAGAGTACATGGATGTATGAAGCTCAATTTTGGAAGGTGTTGTATCTTTCTAATTTATCATAGATAAGAAAGATACATGTAAGGCCTATTACTTCTTTTCCCTACAGGGGATGACTCTATTTTATTTTATTGAGCGTATTCCATTTTGCTCTATGTCCTTGGCCCTCCAGCCTTTTTACTATTCAGCTATGTCTGGGTCATTGGTACAGTATAAAAATGTTAAAAAATTTATAGTAATTTATATATTTTTTATACTTACCAATGACCCAGACGGGGATGGCCCTCCCAGGAGTTGGGAACTCTTGCCTCCCCGCTGAGTACATAGCGCTTACCAGGCACTGGTTATTAGAATGATAAATGGCGCCAATTTCGGAACGTCCTTGACACTGCGCATGCGCAGTAGGGGCGAAGTGTGGAGGGCCTTTCAGGACATGTTTTCTTTAGTTTTAGATGCAAATTTTGGGGATTGGGGGGCAAAATTTGTGTTTGGCCCTATATTTTAAGAGTTAGCACCAGCTATGTCTGGGTCATTGGTAAGTATAAAAAATATATAAATTACTATAAATTTTTTAACTTTTTTTCATTTTTTGTCTCAAAAACATAGGTTATGACCCCTTGTTGGAACGAGCTCGACGAGCTCGTTCCAACGAGGGGTCATAACCTATGTTTTTGAGACAAAAAATGAAAAAAATAATGAAAATTAATTGGCGATTTTTTAGAATAGCGTTGGCCGGTTTTGGCCGTTACGTTGGGTAAAGGGTTAAGTGTCTATTGTTGGGTTTCTTGTATTATATAATAAATAGAATCTTCAGTTCATGCCCAAAAGCGCAGTCCATACCTAATTTGCTGAACTCGTTATATATATTTTGATATAAACTGGAGAGTCATTAGAGAGTGTGTTTATATGCCACTGTTTCTGAAGGTGTAGTCCTAACTATTATGCCCCAGGGGCCTCCACAACCAGGGGTCTCCACATATTTCATGAAAAGGAAAAATGTAGGCTGACCTGAATGACCTCCACATATCAAAACCATATTGTGTGCTTTAAATATCATACATATGCAAACCATATTGTATTTGTGAGTGGTAGAAACAGCTAACTAGTTGTTTTTTGTCATTTCTCAGCACATATTGGTAGACAGACATCTAATGTCATCCATCTCAACGTGGATTTTTTTTAGCACTAATTGTTTGTTTCGAAACATTATTCCCTGACACTGCCTGTCACCACTATTGAAGGAGTCTCCATGTGTCTAAATCTGGCCCTGATCCCCTTCCCTCCCCCCTCCCCCACTGGGCGTATGCAACAACAGGAGGGACCCTGTTAGTACAAGTGAAGGCAGGGGCCTTGAAAATCCTTGAGTTGACTCGGGGGCATTAGAATCCCATGGACCAAGCCTGAAAATAAGCAGACTGTCATCTGCAGAATGAGGTCTCCAGAAAGTGAATTTGGTTATGCTGCACTGAACAGCAGCGTAGCATTATCAAATTTACACTCTTTGAACCTTCATCTGTATCAAGGTCTCACACCTAATCAGAAATCTGTACCCAGAGGATAAATTAGTAGATTCTAGCACACTGTATGGGATTGCATCAACAAATTCACCTTCTGGGGACCTTATTCTGCAAAAGACAGATTGCTTATTTCCGAGCTTGCCAGGGACACATTCATTATTCATTTTACTTGATAAAATGACAAAAAATCAGAGAAATAAAGCAGTATTAATAAATAACTTTTTATTTCAGAACTTGGAATTAATTGTAAGTTCTGCATTGATCCAGGATTATTTGAGTGGCTGGGATGGTATACAATAGCCATGCCAAGCTTTTTAACTCCTGAACAATTTTTGGAAATGGGATATCCAATAGATACTTCATACACACCATTCATGAGTGTTACAAAACTAAAGAACTTTATGGAGGAGACAATTTCGAACCACTTCACGAGGTGTTCTGGTTTTACAAAATATGCACTGAGGTTAAAAGGAAGAGAAGGTGAGTAATAAGCTTTGACATCGCAGACTGATACAGAATAGAATTCAAAGTGATTTGGTGGGGTAGATTGTCTTGACCTTTTTTTCAGGCAGCACTATTTTAAGTAACCTTTTTCAGAATTTTATTAATAAAAAGAAAGACCAAGTGTGGGGGGTGGGGTAGCTCAGTAGGTAGAGGTACAGGCTGCAAGCCGAGAGGTCCTCTGTTCGAATCCCACCTGTGGCAACTGCATTGTGTCCTTGGGCAAGACACTTCACCCCTATTGCCCACATGGGGTCACGGTGGTATTGTGAACGAAGGTGTACTGCACGTCAATGGTGCTCTTGTCTTCAACCAATGCAGACCCTGCTTGTGTGGAGTTAGTATGTTGTTTTAACTTTGTGCAGTAATGGGAATATAATTTAAAAATCTTATTCAGATCCACCAGTCATAATTTTTAGCTCAACTTTGGCGAAGCTTATGCCATGGCCCATCGTCCGTCGTTCGTCTGTCCTTCTGGCCATCTGTCCATCTGTCCGTCAACAATTGGATACGGCTCGGGCTAGAGGCCGTATTTATGAACCGATCTTTACGAAACTTCTTGGGTACCTTTGTTATCACCGTGGGATGAGAACGGGTGTTTTTGGGTGTGGTCCGAAATTCAAGATGGCCACCAGCAGCCATTTTGTACCAAAATTAGTGCAATCAGTCTTTTGTACAGAACTTCTGTATGAAAGTTCTGATTTGAATAAATTTTTGTATGAATGTTTAGTAACATGGAATACATCACATATAGTACGCGTTTTTTTCTTGTGCAGAAATTATGCAAATTAGATGAACTTTGATTTATTCAGTGCTACTTATACACTGTAAGTGCACATGTCAATACGGCTCAGGCTAGAGGCTGTATTTATGAACCGATCTTCACAAAACTTCTTGGGTACCTTTGTTATCACCTTGGGACGAGAACGAGTGTTTCTGGGTGTGGGCCAAAATTCAAGATGGCTGCCAGTGGCCATTTTGTACCGAAATTAGGTCCAATCAGTTTTTTGTCACAACTTCTACACAGCTCATATTTGTGAACTGATCTTCACGAAACTTCTTGGGTACCTTTGTTTTCACCTTGGGACAGGAATGAGTGTGTTTTGGGGTGCCTTTGTTATCACTGTGCTATGAGAACAAATATTTTGGGGTTCAGTCAGACCCACTCTGGGACTCAAAGATTTCTTTTCTACTTTAGCATCTGACTGTCACCCACCTTTACAATACTTTACCTATACATTTGTTACAGGCAACGGTCAGTATTTATGTACAGACTGTTGCAATACTTTATATGTACCTTTGTTATCAGGTCATTACCTAGATGTTTGTCATTGCTGTGTCACATACTATACATGTACATGTCTTTGTCTTGACAAGTTGAGCTTCAGTGTCATTGACACTTTCATTTGATTTATTACATGCCTGTTCCATGTAATCCACATCAACAGCAACGCTCAACCATGTGGAAAGAAAATCTGTTCTGCACATATTTGCGGAACGGAAATCGTTGACAGACTGTATTTTTATACTGTACCAATGACCCAGACATAGCTGGTGCTAACTCTTAAAAATCTAGGGCCAAACACAAATTTTGCCCCCCAATCCCCAAAATTTGCATCTAAAACCAAAGAAATCATGTCCTGAATGGCCCTCCATACTTCGCCTCTACTGCGCATGCGCAGTGTCAAGGACGTCCCGAAATTGGCGCCATTAATCATTCTTTGTTTGGCCCCTTCATCAGTTAACATCTGACTGATCTTTGTGCTTGTAAATCTCAGTTTAAATGATGCCAGACACATAAATATTAGAGAAATGGTGATTCTAAGGAGGATATAGAAGGAGGAGAGGAAAAATGAGTGACAGAAAATAATCAGGGCTGTAACTTAAAATTTTTTAATGGAATTGTGTTAAGTTACCTATTTTCGAGGCAACGGCCTGTTGTGGTCATTCTTGCTATAAAGTTACACTGCTTGTTCAGTGTTTTCCTCTCTCCCTTTCCTTTAAGTCCCCCCTTGCTATTCTCCCATGCTTTTGGCATATTTTCTGTAATATTATTACTAAAATTTCTTGGGAGTTTTAGCTGGATAACAGAATGAATTCTGTTCTTTTCCCCATGTTTTCGTCTTCACCCTTGGGTGTTTAGGCGTAGTGTTCTGCATCTACCATCTGATGTTCTGTAGTTTCTTCCCTGGAAGTCTCTGTTTTGCATCAGATAGTGTATTATTGGTAACTGATTTCGGGCCAGGCTTATCAGTGCCTGGAGTCATGTTTCTGGTGTTTTTACACTTCTTGTTTACATTGACAACAGCCTCTGTGTGAGGGAGATTTCTTGAAAATAATATCTTGATGTTAGTTTAATCATAACTAGATACATTATTATTATTCATAAGTGTTGCATTAATTTTTTAAAATATTTTTAAAATTTTTGTCCACACTTAGGCTTGGGATCCATTGGGGCTCAACGTTACTTTTCAGAAACTTGGGCTTTTCTGAAAAAATATTTTTTCAAAAAATTTTTTGATTTCAATTATTTTTTCTATGTTAATGGATCATGTTATTATGTATTTTGATTTGTAGGGGTTGGTGCGAGTACTAGGACTTTGTATTCTTTTCACAATGAAAGGATATTGTTCAATTGTATTTAGAGGAAATCTTCCTGTGACTTTCATAATCATTGTATAAATGTAGTCAGTGTACTCGCACTAACTCCTGTTCAGTATGTGTTATTTTCGATGACAACATGGGAACCGTGTGTCACGGTATGTTAGCGGGGAAATGGCCATGCCGGTCCTTTCTCCGCAGGGTCACTCTAGTTTATCAATCTCTATTTCAGACGATCAAGAACAGGGTGATGTATCCGTGATGTCTTCCAAAAGTGTGTCTCCGTCATCACAATTAATGAAGAGCTAGCGGAAAAGTGCTCATGGAAATACGTCAATTGCCTAAGAGGTCCCTAGTAGGATCGACGGCCTTTGACGTCCGCTAGATCGCCTGGTGTAGCGTCCATTCATCGAATGGTTCGGCAGCCGGGTTTGTCCGTTGCGGTCTAGAAAGGAGTTTTGGGTGATGCGAGCACTATAAATCAACCAAGTGCACACCCAGTGACGGCGGATTAGAGGAGAGAACGGAGGAAGCCTATTAGTCCGGTTCCTAGCTCGTCCAGGCCCATCCGGGATGCGAGCGAGAGAGGCCCCTCTCTCGTACAACAACATCTGGCCCCAGATGTTGTGGTACAAAATGTTTAGCATTCGGAGCATACGTCCGCCGCTCGGGACGCTCCGTTATATAGACAGTCCGGAGAGACTGTCAATAAGGCTTCCTCATTCTCATGGCAGCGCACACGACCGCACCTTGGCTATGTGACCTCGGATATCCAGTCAACTTTGCCAATCAGTGAATCCGCGGCGACCAGGTCACGCCATCCGGTAGCCAGGGACACGAGGCCTGTAGACTCCGGACGTTCGTATAAGAAAAGTATGCAGGAGTCGACGTACACGGAGCTTCCAGCGGCAAAGCATCGCTAGACCGCTACTGCACAGGCCTCAGTGACGGACGTGCTATCCCAAATAGCACAACTTATCGCAGCATCCCAGCAACGACAGAATCTCTGTCGCATTATGTAATATCTGACGACGCTGGGTCGGGACGCTCAGCTGAAGCATCAGGTGCGGACGTCCGAAAACTTCATAGGGTCCGACAAGATGACGAAAGGGATTCGGATGATTTCGAGCTTTCCCTTTCGGAACAACAGAAGCTGCCATACATTTCTTCTGGCATTATCTTCCAGAGGTTGTTCCGTCGGACTAGAATGCTGCGATGCTGGATAAGAGACTAATAGCGTCATTGGACACAGAGTCTTTGATCGGTTCAGGGACATCGTCCCTGAGTTGCCGACACAGTCCAATAATGTCACTAGAACTTTCGAATTAATGAACAACGCTATACATATATAAGCTTGCTACCAAAACACGCTAGTCTAGTTTCTTGTCCGCAAATGCTCTAATCTGCCTTTCATCAATTCTAGGAATAAATTTGAAATGGCAGGACAGGGCATACTGAGAGTTCCTCTGCGTCTAGACGACGAAGCTGAAGACTGGGTATTGTCTTTTTCGCCGTCTTTGTCAATTCCAACCATGACGTTGGAAACGACAATGATGTCTAATAGACTTAACTTAGACGCTTTATCATATGTAGACCACCTTACTGAGGCGTTATCATTACGTCTTCAAGAGAAAGAATTCCAGGATATGATTCTTAATGAGATTTCTTTCAAGGGCAGTAGTTTTCCACGTATAACTCCGCCCTTCAGTGGCAACCTGGAGTTGGTTAGACGCGACGCAGCCCTAGCTACATCCACGCGCGTGGATAGTAAGGTGAAGAACTCTCTCAGAGTCGCTTCGGTCTCGGAGAAGCTTTTCTTCGACGGCAACCTTTCAGCAATCTATGAATTGCTCGATATACACGTTCTCTTGTCAATCAAGTGTAACAAGAGATTCAGACTTGGGCAAACATTCGGTGGTTGCCTCAGAGAGTTCCACTGTAGTTGCCGGATCCGAGTTTTTCGATTATGACGGATGCCAGTCAAACAGGTTGGGGCACAATATTGATCCCAACGGATTCGAAGTGCCAGGGTCTTTGGGTTCCGCAGTTTTTAGGCAAGCACTTAACTTCCAAGAAATGATATTATTTTGGCTTGCACTACGTCATTGGATGAACATTATTCAGAAACGCATGTCCAAATCCTGTCCGGTAATGCGACAGTAGTTGCGTATATCCGGAACCAGGGAGGCACTCATCCGGTTCCGTTATTGAATTTAACGGAAAGAATCCTTCTGTTTGTTATAGAACACCAAGTTCTGTTTCGGTCCGTCATATTCTGGGTCGTCTGATTGTATTAGCAGACTCCCTTTCACGTAAGGGTCGATTGTTGCCATCAGAATGGACTCTCAACAAACAGGTATTCAATCAGATTTGCTACCAATGCAAGCGCCCAGTGATAAATTTATTTGCGACACAACTCACCAATCAATTGCAGATGTATGTGTCACCATGTCCGGATCCCCGAGCATATGTAGTTTACGCTCTATCGATCTAGTAGGACGGAATGATAGGATATGCTTATCCTCCAGCGCTGTTGATTCAGCAAGTATTGCTAAGATAATACATTCACAATACAATTCTGTTGGTAGCATCTCTTTCTCCACAGAGACCGTGGATAAATTTACTTAGGTGTCTGCTGTGGGACTTACCGCGAAAACTTCCTCCACGAGAGGATCTTCTTTCGCTGGGGAAATCGTGTCAACTTCATCACAACCCGCAAGGTCTCAACCTTCACGTATTCCGTTGTGCGGTCCTTCTTGCACGGCAAGCATTGTACAGGACGAGCAGTGGACGCGATTTCTAACTGTAGGAGGACCTCCTCTTCACTATACTATGCGGCTAAAGTGGAGGGTCTTCCGTCGTTGGTGTAGGGATCTTTATGTTGATATTTTTGATCCCTCCATACCAGACATTGCAAACTTTCTAGTATACTTGTTTGACGAGATCAACTGCAGCCAGTTACTATTAAAGGTTATAGGTCTATGTTATCTGATACCTATGCACACCATGATAGTTTACAATTGAGTCTAATGTCTCTTTATCTAAGTTAGTTAGAAACTTTTCGATAAATAGACCTAGAATCCTTAGATTAATTCCTATACGGAATTTAGCTTGGGTTCTTATTAAACTAAAGCAACCATTTGAACCTCTTGAGACAGTAGTTTCAAATTCTGGCCTTTTAAGACAGCAATTCTCTTAGTCTTCTCTTCTGCTGAAGATTCAGTGAGCTTCATGCACTATCGGTGGACGATTCTCACTTTCGTAGTATCGGAAACTCTATTGCCTTTACTACTAATGTTGGATTTTTGGTTAAGAATCAGGCTCCTAATAAATATCCGGAACCTATTGTTTTCAAGGACCTTCCGTCTTCGAACGGGCATAGGCCTTTACTCTGTCTGGCTAGACCTTTATGTATTTATTAACAGATCTCAGTTTATCAGTAAGGACGTAAAGCTTCTTCTGTCTCTGATGCCTAATAGAAAGGTCATTACGGTCCATTCTATTGCTAAATGGATTCAATTAACTATCGGTACTGCTTAGGATAATCTATCCTTAACTCAGCAGTCTGTGCTTAAGATTTCGGCTCATGAAGTAAGAGCTCTTCTACATCTTGGGCTTACGTAAATAGTGTTGCTATTATAGATTTAATGAAGGCTGCATATTGGTCTCAGCCATCCACATTCACGAATTTTTATCTCAGAAATATCGAGTCCATTTCTGGAGGCCTGCATTGTTTAGGTCCATTATCGGCTGCTCAGAATGTCGTTCACTTAACAATTGCAACTATAGCTATGTAGGCTTTCTGTTCCGGCAATGACTCCGTCCTGTTGCCCTCTTCGCTCTGGGCTATTTGACCCAGGGCAAGGGGAAGGGGGGGGGGGAGGGTGTTCCCTTGGGTCACCTGTTTTATTATGAAAACAAGGGGATACCTCCTCCGGAGTCAGTAATTCTGAGCTGTTACTGAGATGGTTTTAAAGTGAAAAGTTTATGTTTTTAAATTCATTCATGTCATAGTTTTAAAGTATAGCATTTGAATATGTCATGTGTCAAACGGGCATTATTATACTATCCTCGGACACTTTTAAAAGAGTATAAAGAGTCTCAATTCTCTGGACTAACTTTATTTATTGGCTTAAATGGGGACTACCAAAATCAGTGGAAATGCATTATAAGCGCAAGCAAATTTTTAACTTAACCCTTTACCAAACAGACAGGATATCAACATTTTTTATTTTCATTATTAGTTTTCAAAACATTTCAACAAAACTGTATCATGTGATTCTCTCATTGGAACGAGCTCATTTTGCTCGTTCCAATGAGGGCGTTACTTGAATGGTTTTGTTGCAATTTTTTTGTAAAATAATTTTTTTTTTCAGCTGCTCTATTAAGTTAACAGGGTTGTTCTAGATAATGATGTTTCAAATATGCAGGATTCACTGAACTATAAAGCAGGGCTCCACAGGTGTTTTTGACTTATCTTACCAGTGGCGATGCTATGGGGGGGTACTTACCCCTCCACTTTTTTCGCCAAACGTAGTAAAAAAATACTATAATTTTAATTTTTGTATTGAACGTTGCGGTCTAATGGTGATTATGCTTAATTCCATATTCCCAAGTGCACTAAATCAGAGAAGTTAAATTATGTTTGTGTGTGCCCCTTCCCCCACACACACACATTAGCTGCAAACAACAAACAAGAGTCGAGGGCCCAAATTGCAACAAGGCGTGCCGCGTTCAAACGGTCTGAAACATACCGCTTAAGAGTATTCAAGGAATGCAAGAATCAAGAGTGTGCAACGCATCCCTTTGGAATGCAACCTACTTTCAGTTTCGATTTGAGTGTTATTTGGTGCTTTGTGCTCACACTTTACAACAGCATTTTAATTTTAAATTGTCTGAGAATGCTCCAGAGAACACCATTTACAACGTAAGTTTTAAAAAATTTTCTCAACTTCGGGAAGGGACACCCCTCCTGAAGTTGAGAAAATTTTTAAAACTTACGCACGGCGGGCAATACCCAACTGTACCCCCTCACTTCTGTAACTCTGGTGCCACCACTGTATTTTACTGTCAACTTATTTTCTCTTCTGATAATTTGGAATTGAGTGTTGCTTTTCTTGAAATTAATTACATGATTTTTTTTCTTTCAGATGGCAATGTTTTGATGGTTGCACATGCAGCCAGCTTAGCAACATGTACACATGAGATACGAGGTCTTAGAGTTCCTACTGACAGTCTTTTTCACAAGTTAGTTGGCAGTATAGGTTATTGTGCAATATGTATGTGTGAGGAAGATTCCAAGTCTGGCAAATGGACATTGAGAGATTCAAAAGTACCACCATTAATTCACTCAAATAACAAGAAAGAAGACCTGTTGAATGTGTTAGCCTGACTCAATTCATGAAAGGATATTGAATCAGTGGTTTATATTTTGACATGAATTCCACAGTGAAGTTTCTTTTGAGGAAGCTTCTGAATACCTGTGATGTGATAGATACCTTGATTAAGTCCTTGTACAGTACATGGAGAGTTATTGACCTCAAAACATTCATGGAGTGGAGTTTTCACCAAAATGGGGACTACCAAAATCAGTGGAAATGCATTATAAGCGCAAGCAAATTTTTAACTTATGGGTCTCCGATTTCAACTTTGAGGTCCTTAAGATGAATCCACTTGTTCTTGGGGCTGGGAGGTTTTGAATTTTGTGAATGCGGTTTCAGGAAAAAATCTTTGTTTCTGTTCAGTTTTTTCTGTGTGTTCAGAACATATATAATGACGCTTCAGGCTCTTTAACTTGGAAAAAGTCTGCTATAGTTTGAATGATACCACTCACCACAAAAATCCCTGTTTGTAAGAAACCCAGTTGGTTCATCCTACCTTCCCTTTGATTCCTTCCCTTTGATTATTGTTAGAGGTTCTAGGGGATCAATTGCGCAGCCTATTCTGTGTGAGAAAAACTATAAATTAGGGTAACAAATGAACTAATAAAGTTCATCTTAGGCCACACCAAGTAGATCTTCTGTTTCTCAGGCCATTATTTGTAAAATGTCATGCGGGCAAGTGGTTTTTAGCTCACCGAAGGGAGCTTAACTTGTCACTTGCCATTCGTCAGCATCCGTCGTGAACTTTACATTATCGACTTCTCCTCACAAACTACTCTAACAAATTGAACCAAATTTTTTGTGCATGTTCCTTATCATATGTCAATTCAAATTTGTATAAATAAACTTGCTGCACCCACTGGGGGAACCAGAAGGGGCATAACACTTATAGCACCCATAAATTTTTTCAAAAATTCAAAAAAATCTTCTTCTTCAGATCCACCAGTCAGAATATTTTCATATTTGTTTTACAGCATCTCTGGGGGAGTCAGATTCAAGTTTGTTCAAATCGAGTCCCTGGGTTAAGATTTGGGCTCTCTATTGGAGCCCAAAGTTTAACTTGGTGCAATTTGAGGAAATTTCTTTAAAAATCTTTTTCAGATCCACCAGTCAGAATACTTCCATGTTTGGTATACCACATTTGTAGGGGGGGTCAGATTCAAGTTTGTTTAAATCGAGTCCCTGAGTTAATAATTGGGCTCCCTGTAGGAGCCCAAATTTTAACTTACTGAAATATGAGGAAATTTATTTTAAAGTCTTCTTCTTCAGATCCACCAGTCAGAATGCTTTCATATTTGGTATACAACATCTCTAGGGTGGGGGTGGGTGGGGGGGGGGGGGGGGGAGGGGAAGAAGGGCATTGAGGGGTCTGATTCAAGTTTGTTCAAATCGGGTCCCTGATTTATTTAAGTTTAACTTTGTGCAATTTGAGAAAATTTATTTAAAAATGTTCTTCTTCAGATCGGCTACTCAAAATCTTTTCATGTTTTGTATACAACATCTATAGGGGTGTCAAATTCAAGTTTGTTCAAATTGAGCCGCTGGGTTAATATTTGGGCTCCCTATGGGAGCCCAAATATTAACTTTGTGCAATGCGTGGAATATCCTTTTAAAATCTTCTTCTTCAGATTCACAAGTCAGAATCCTCTCATATTGGGTATACATCATCTCTAGGGGGGCCAGATTCAAGTTTGTTCAAAACGTGTTTCTCAGTTAATATTTGGGTTCCCTATGGGAGCCTGTATTTTAACTTAGTGCAATATGAGAAAATTTCTTGAAAAATCTTCTTCAGATCTACCAGAAAAAAACAAACATTTAGGCCCCATAAAGGAGATCTGTTTCCTAGGCCATTTTTTGTAAAATTGTATGTGGGCGAGAAGATTTTTATTTTATTTTTTATTTTGTAATCATTTCTTTGCCATCAACAGTTTGTTTTATGTTTCAGGTCGCATAATTTACAGAATAGCATGATTGGTGGTGTATTTTGTTCCTTAAGTGCAAGTAGGCTTTGTAATGCTTCACTAAAGGTTTGTTGCACTCAAGGGACAAATTTATCAATTTTATTAACTTGGGTAAAATATCAGACAAAATCATTAATTTTAATTTTTTTTAGTTTGCATGGTTATAAAAAGAGAGCATGCAGCAGCCAAAATGACCATGCAGGAGGGCCTGAGAAACAGATATTTATCTTTTTAGGCCTTAAATTACTTTGTAATTTAATAGTCTTTGTGTACTCAGAGAAAACTGTGGAATTTGCAAAGAGAAATAATGAATATCAGAAACTTTTCAGCATTAAGCATTAATGGCCTAAAAATGTTTATACATTTTTGCTACTCTCTGTCTGTCTCCATCCTGTAGCTTTACATTTATTTTTAGACACATCTTAGATCCCTTTATTGGCAGCCAAGACTTAACCAGAGACAACAGCCAAGGTATTTAGAATGTAACTTGTAAAGAAAGATTGCATATTAGGGCACAGGGGCTGTTGTAAAATTGATGAAAGATGGAAATAGACCTTTAAGTGCTAATAGCAGAATATCCAGTGATTTTTTTGTTCTCGAATGGATATGGAAAGTGAACTGCCATGTCTGGAAAAATCTGGAATTTTTATCTGCTAACAGTTAGAACTCTGTTACTGTCTGGATGGAAACTCCACTCCATGGATGTCTTAGTAGAAACTCTCTTTCCACTCACTGTAATAATATATTTTATGAACTATATTAGAACATCAAATATTGTTTATTATTCTTGCCTCATTGACCCTTTACGTAATGTAACCGGCCAGTGATATTCACAAAAATTACAATTTAAATAATATTCTTTTATATTTTTGCCTCAAAAACCTAACTTATGACCCCTGGAATGAGCTCACTGTGCTTGTCCCATTGAGGTGTCATAAGCTATGTTTTGGAGGTAAAAAATGAACATATTTTGTTATTAAAAAATGTTGTAATCTTGTCGTGTTATGTCAAGTTCACATGGATTTATTTTTTAACATTTTATTGGAGTGTGCCTTTTGGTAACATATCAAATCAATAGGAGCAAAATACTTTCTCTTCCATCTTAATTTGAAGTGCATCCATGGAATATGAGGCATATTAACTGGTAGAGTGCTAAATTTTATTTGGCCTCCAAAATTTTTTCACATATCTTTGCCTTGTTACAATTTATAGGAGAGTGACCACTCCTATAAATTGTAACAAGGCAAATCTTAACAGACTAAATAATATCACTTCAAAATAATATGATGCACAGCCACTGAATTTGAAGCATTTAAGTTGCAGTACCTGCACTTCAGAATAGAGCCCAAATATGGGCTTCCAGCACTCTATCACTTAATCACAGAACCACCCCTTTGGAACACAGAGAATTGGAGGCTTGGCTTGTTTACTGCAGTCAATCAGTTCTGCTTTACTGGTAAAATAGGGAGCGATATGACTCAGTGGTTACGGCATTGGATTTCAAACCAAAAGGCCCATGGTTCGATCCCCTCCAGAGATAACTGCATTGTATCCTTGGGCAAGGTACTTAATCCCAATTCCCACTTGGGGGCATGGTAACACTGTGTGCTAAAGTATATTGCACGTCCAATATGCTCTTGTCTTCAACCAATGCTAACCCTGCTTGTGTGGAGTTAGTATGTTGGGGAGTCTGACAGTTGCTTAACACTGCTCAGTGCTTCTCTCCAGGTACTGCGGCTTCCTCCATGTCATCATGTGTGATGAAGAAATTTTGGAACTATTTACAGCTTTTCTGATAGCACTTGTGAATAGATATAGAGTACAGAATTTTGTAATTGGAAAAACAATAATGTGCAAATACAGAAAAATGAAAAAACTTTTGAAGTTGAGGAAACTACATCCTTTCAGATGTTCAAATTCCCCCAAAATAGCAATCGTAAACACTGTGCCCAAATAATGTAATTTTGTATAAAGTATGTAGTGTTTAGACCCCACAAAGTACATCATCTGCTTCTCGGGCCATTTTTTTGTAAAACTGTATGCGAGCGGGCAGTTTTTTATTTTATTTTTTTATTTTTGTAATTATTTCTTTGTCATCAAAAGTTCATGCTCTTGGCTTGTTTTATGTTTTAGGCCTCATAATGTAGAATAAAGAATAGCATGGGTTGTGGTGTATTTCGTTCCTTGAGTGCAAGCAGGCTTTGCAGTGCTAAAGCGTTGGAAAGCCTTCTTGCTCTCAAGCGACAAATTTATCAGTTTTATTAACTCATGCAAAATATCAGACGTAAACCATTTATTTTTTATTTTTACAAGTTTGCGTTGGTTATAAAAAGAGAGAATGCGACAGCCAAAATGATCTTGCTAGAAGGCCTGAGAAACAGATTTGTAACTTTTTTAGGCCTTAAAACTTTTCTCTTTTTTTTTTGTTGATGTTTTGCTCAGTTTCAACGATATACAGTTCAGTCAAGTTTCCCCCATGGTATGCAATATAGTTTAGGGCCAACAACAATGTAACAGATTGTAAATAAATTTTGAAAACCACAAGGTTGCTAGTGAAAAGTAATCTTGTTGACATGGTACAACATTGTCAGTGTCTGTTGTTTTTCATTGGCAGACTCTGTTGGAATATGTACTCAAAGCTCTTGATCAAAGATTGGAAATAAGCAATCTGTCATTTGCAGAATGAGGTCCCCAGAGGGTCCTATTGCTTATATTATCACATACAGTGAGCCAATTTATCCTTTTGGTACCTCTTTCTGTTTGAGCTTGAGACCTTGATTTAGATTGAGGATCACAGGGGGTAATTTTAGTGATGCTACCCTGCTGTGCAGGATAGCATCACCAAATTCACCTTCTGGGAACCTCATTTTGCAGATGGCAGTCTGCTTATTTCCAGACTTGTCTAGATCTAATATCTTCATAATTTGTTTGGTTTCCTGTTAAAAGTCATGGGTAATTTATATTTGAATAGTGGAACAAACACTAATGGTAAAGATCTACAACAAGAGGTTTATTTAAACTATGATTCTAAGGTTGAAAGTATATGATACAGATGCTAAGAAGGCAAAACGACCAGTGCTTTTCTCTCCCACCTGGTCACAGTTATTAAGATGCTTTTCAAGTAACAGAAAGTTAACTTGAAAATGGGTGATAGGTTATTTTCAGTGTCATCAAAAATCTAAACAAAATAATAATTTTTTTTTTTTTTGCTATCCTTCCGTATTTATGATCAATGCCTCATGGTTGTGAACACCAAAAAATGAAGCATTATAACATTTTTTTGGATTTATGATGCCATCAGAAATAACAAGTCATCTATTTTCAAGGTAAATTTCTCATTACTAATGATATAACTCCTTTATAAGATGGAGCAGTATATGCCATTGCACCCAAATTCGACTAATCTAAACTCTTGCCTCTATTGTTGGCCTGTCTGAGAATACCCCAGGAGTTAGTGTCAGCTGTCAATATTGTTTGTTTGAAACACTTGTTTAATAATTGGTAACATGGTATATGAGTCAATATAAAAAAATGTGCCATTTTCACCTAGCACAAATCATGAAAACAAACACATGGCGAAATAAAAGTTTATTTCATATTTCGAACCAACAATCATTGTGAGTTACAGGATTGCTCGATTTGAGTTTAAAATGGCTAGAGCTTTCATACAGTGATGGTTTGTCGCATGGTAGGCAACATAATATGTCCTTACTGTAACGGCAACTTCGGTAAACTCCTACGATTTGCAATATTGTCAGAACTGGTCTTCATCAAGATAATATTACATGATGGTGACAACTTCCACTTCATCATGATAATATTACATGATGGTGACAACTTCCACTTCATCATGATAATATTACATGGTGGTAACAACTTCCACTTCATCATGATAATATTACCTGATGGTGACAACTTCCACTTCATCATGATAATATTACATGATGGTGACAACTTCCACTTCATCATGATAATATTACATGGTGGTAACAACTTCCACTTCATCATGATAATATTACCTGATGGTGACAGCTTCTACTTCATCAGGATAATATTACATGATGGTGACAGCTTCCACCTCATCATGATAATATTACATGATGGTGACAACTTCCACTTCATCATGATAATATTACATGATGGTGACAACTTCCACTATATAATGCCCGAAAACGGGACAGAATTTATCTTACAATCAACATGTATTTTGTCTGTATTAACTCTGCAACTGTCGTGTATCCGACCCCCTGATACAGATTTTGTATCTGGAGGCCGGATACAAGCACGTTCCTTTCACGTGAGTTCCATTTTTTTTCTTTTTGTTCATCCGTACGCATAAATAGTTCGTTATATATTCATCTACATTCTTGACTTATCCCCAATATATTGTAAGATAAAATGATTATTACCATTATGTGGATGTACAAAATATGTATCCGAGTCTCGCTCTGGGTTCTAAGGGTAGATCATGACTCATCTTCGACTCGTCCTGATCTGCCCTTAGAACCCGGAGCTTGACTCGGATACATATTTTGTACGCCCACATAATGATAATATTTTTAATATATTTGTTACTTGTTTGTGACATGTATCAGTATAGATATCCAGAAAGTTGAATGTTTCAAACATTTGAATATTCGCTACACATGGAGTTGGTTTTGTGTTGATTGTTTATGTTGTTATATATGTGCGGTTGGGGCTAACAATCATATGTGCAGACAAAGTCTTTGTGGTCCAAGAATAGCTTCTGAATATTTTTGAAAAACATTCCCTATTACAAGAAATACACCACTGTTATAGGAAATACCCAGATTGGGTTTGCTCTGTTTCATGGGAAAATCTACCCACACACAAGATCTCATAGTAGGGAAGCAATAGAAATTTTTGTTGCTCGTGTTACAGTGAATACCTAAATTTTACACGAAGGACATAAAATGTGTTCTAGGTAATGCTATCCCAACACTGTGGTGAAGTTTAATCTTGATTAGGTTTGCTCTATCTTATAAGAGTATAAACTTTTACAAAAGATCTCATAATTGAGGAGCCAAAGCGATTTTCACTGACTCGTGTTACAGTAAATACATAGGTGTTATGCGAAGGACGTAAAACTCACTCGAGGTTATTTATTCATACTTTAGTTAATTATGTACCACCTCATATGCTAGGGTGCATTCTGTTGATGTACCCAAACTCAGGCCTGGCATTCTGAAAAATGCAGGAGGGCAAAAAATCACTCTCCTCAATCAGCTTAGGAGAGCAATTAGCTTTACACAGCATTTTGAGTATCCAGTTGAACGAACTCATTGAAACTGAAAACAACAGACCACATCAGTGATTTTATTAACTTTACTAAGGTAAAGCGAAATCTCTTAGACATCTAGATGTTTCACTGAACAACCGAACACACACTTGACAAGACCTGTGTGAGTACCCAGACCTGTTGTCCAAGAAAGTCATACACCTACCACTACCACCTTCAACCCCACAAGGGGGTTGAAGGTGGTAGTGGTAGGCGTATGACTTTCTTGGACAACAGGTCTGCTTTAATCTACAGTCACATCCTGGTGCAAGTGCTTCAAGTGACAGGATAGTAGTAATGGTAGTATATTATAGTGTCAATATTCCTTGAATAATTACCCCTCAAACTGTGATGTCAGTTGTTGAACTTGAAACTGACAGAATAAAAATATTGCTGTGACCCATTTTGCTTCAGATGATTGCAACTGTGTTTGGGTATGGTTGCAGCCATTACCTTTTACCACTAAACCACTTTCAAAATGAAATTACGTGATGTTATGTGACTTCGAAGTTAAATTACATTTTTGCTTTACAACAAAAATTTAATGTGAGCATAATAATGTAATCTCAATCATCCCAGACCAAAATATTTAGGAGGGCAATTTTTCGCTCTCCTTAATTCTTTCAGGAGGGCAGTAAGGAGAGCTAAAAAAAACGCTCTCCTGAAATTGCCAAGCCTGCAAACTGCAAGGAATGTTGTCTAAAACAAGTTGAACGATATTTGACGTCAGTTTACAGCGGCGAGTAACCACAATGACAAAGACTCAACGAAACCAAGCATATCAGAAAAACATAAATGATGAATAATTTCAAATACCGACAAGAAAGTCAGTTAACAATATTAATAAGAAAAGGGACAGCTGTTGTTTCTATAAAGTATGTTCGTCACAGTCAATGTGTAATGGAATATTCGAGGGTATGTGAATTATCCGAGAATGGAGTCGGAACCTACTTCAGATTTTGAGACATAGACAATTGTAATGGGAATAATACTCTCCTGTAATGCGAGTAATGAAAATTTGACTAACGACATGCCCCATTTGGGGATGTTCTACAATCAAGTTGATGCGCTTGTCGATAAACGTACATGTTCATTGATTGACAGACTGAGTGGTGTTCAATTTATGAGGCTACATACAACCCGCCACCGCTGTTGTTTTGCTTCAGAAGTGTTGAATTAGAATGAACTTGTGGCATTTCACCACATTTCCCAAAGAACAGAACATTAAAGGAGAAACTGACATCGGCAGTTTAAAAACTTAGTTCCACAAAATAAATTTAGACCAAATTATTCGAAATTTGTATAGTTTGGATTGCGATGACTCACATGTGGAATCTAAACAGAAATCAAATTGTCATATTATAAAGTATGACATTCTGAATCCCTGAACGTCCTTACTAAAGGTACATGTTCAGTTGTTCCTTCAAGAATCACTGTGCAAGGCATCCCATATTTTGGTGCATACTTTAAATGGTGCATTGGAACCTTCAGTTAACTGCAATGATGGGATTACGGTAACAATTTCGTGATAACCATACCATAACATGTCTGTACATCTCTTAGGCCATATGAAAAAATTCACTGACTTTGGGCCGATTCGTTTCATACATTTAATGAACAACTCAAAACCTGACACACCTTCTACTAGTCCTTGGTATAAAGCCTTCTGGTAACATACTATGACATACTTTCCCGAGCATTCGAGAGAGGGAGATATGTTTGACCATTCAGATTTACAAGCACCTTCAACTTGTTCGTTTAGCGCACAATGGCTAATCACACCTGGAGGTACATTCACTGGTAACACAACTTGCTCATCTCTGGCAACCAGCGTAGCACTCTCTGCTGGCCAATTCCAGATTGCTCATCAACCGCATTCTCATCACATTCCATTACCTCCTGCATCATGCAGTCTCCCTTACCCTCCCTTTCATCGGCACCAACAATGAACAAATTCACTCTTTTAAACACTATCACCAACAGCCCTAGCCACATCCGAGGACTTGCACGCAAAATTCTCACCACTATCACTAACAGCTCTAGCCACATCCGGGATCTCACACTCAACATCCTCACCACCACTATCACTAGCAGCTCTAGCCACACCCAGAGCCTCACACTCAATCTTCTCACCACTATTACTAACAGCTCGTGCTACATCCGGGACCCTCACACCCAACCTCCTCACCACTATCACCAACCACTCTAGCTACATCTGGGGCCTCTCACTCCATCTCATCACTATCACCAAAAACTCTTAACTGCATCCAGGGCCTCACACTCAACCTTCTCAACACTATCACTAACAGCTCTGGCCACATCCGAGGCCTCACACTCAGTGTTATCACCACCACTATCACTCACAGCTCTAGCCACACCCAGAGCCTCACACTCCATCTCACCACTAACACCAACAACTCTCACTACATCCGGGACCTTACACTCAACCCCCCTCACCACTATCACTAACAGCTCTAGCCACATCCGGAGCCTCACACTCAATCTTCTCACCACTATCACCAACAGCTTTCGCTACATCAAGGACCTCACACTCAACCCCCCTCACCACTATCACTAGCAGCCCTAGTTACATTTGGGGCCTCACACTCAACCTTCTCACCACTATCACTAACAGCTCTCGCTACATCTGAGACCTCACACTCAATCCCCTCACATTATCACTAGCAGCTGTAGATACATCCAGGCCTCACACTCCACCTTCTCACCACTATCACTAACAGCTCTAGCCGCATCTGGTGCCTCACACTCAATGTTATCACCACCATCACTATCACTAACAGCTCTATCCACAATGGAGCCTCACATCCAACATTCTTACCACTAACAGCTCTACCTTCATCTGGGGCCTCACACTCCACCTTCTCACCAGTATCACTACAAGCTCTACCAACATCCAGGGCCTTACACTCAACCGTCTCACCACTATCGCGAACACTACCTTCTATGCACGTATCCATCTTACCACGCTTGGCCTTCCTACTATGCCCCCTCCCACGTCATCGCTTCATACCCACTGCACTAGAACTTAGACCAGCTGCATCCTCACCATCGCTCATTACTGCTGTACTTTTCCTTCCATGACAACTGCCTACTTTCTTTCTTGCTATTGCACAATATGAAACACTAATAAACTTCTATGTTTTGCCTGACCCAAATATTGATGAGGGGTCTATGTTAGTCAATATGTAAGTGGTTTTACTCTTTTTCAAGCTTTTGGCCGAAGCCTTCTTAAGGAAAATTATCGATTGAGACACTACATAATGACTTGCACTACATAATAAACACAACGTACAGTATGTCGTTACTCCAGAGTTTACATGTAACAACATGACATCATTTCCATGCACCCGTATATTAAATCCCGTCCCACTCTTGGTCTCAAGTCTATTTATTCATTCGCTATCTTTCACTTACCTCAACTGTTTCCCACCGTGAACCTTTTCCAGAACCAATACAAATAAGTCCTCTCAAGAATGTCCGTTAGTGTTGAAGTGCTGGTATACCAGCTTGTCTTGGTGTAATCTCAGGTCCCTTGTATCCACAGTTACCCTTCCCTGACTTCCTGTTCCGTCATACACCACACATTGGCATTTGTTGCACCCCAACACATATATCACATTCCGAGTTCTGCAGTTGCACCTCATATGAGTTATCACTGCTTGAGTATCAGTTTTTAACATGTTACATGTTGCACATTCACTATCACATAAACATACTGGGGGAGGTGTTAACTTCTTTGTTTTCACATGCACCAAGATTTCCGCCATGTTTCAGTCATGTCTGTAAGCAACTAGTGGAGGTTCTGGGAATACCATTTTCAATCTCTCTGACTTATGTAGAATATTCATGTATTTATGGCATATTTTGCTTATGTTTGGAAGTCCAGCCGCATATGTTGTCACCAATGGTACCCTTTCCTGATCTCTCTTCCCACCGCTGTACTTTAATAACTCATTTCTATCCAAGCAATCTACTTTCTTCAGTTGGGCCTCTATAAATTTTGAGCTCTACCCCCTCTTCCTGAGCTGAATTTTTAACTTTCTCCTATGCCTATGGTAGTCGTATTCTTTAGTGCAGATTCTTATTCTCAAACACAATCCATATATTACGCCGTGTTTCGTATGTGTGGGATGGTCTGAATTTTGGTTCAGGTACATAATTTTATTGGAAGGTTTATTTATAGTATAGATTTGTGTACACTTCACCATCCTTCATGTTTACATAAGTATCCAGCAACTGTATTTGCCTGTCACTATACCTAAATTCAGTTTTAATATTTTCGTGTATGTTGTTGGCATACTCAGTGAATTTCTTCAGCGACTCCAGCCCATCCGTCCATATGTTGAATGAATCATCGATATAATGCACATGGTAATGAGGTTTTTTTTATCGAACTTCATAAAATCCTCGACCCATTTCCTCATATACGCACAACTAAAGTTCCGACCTAGGTGAAAGACGATAGCGACTCCGTCTGTCTGAATGAAAGAATGGTCTCCCAATTTGAAACAATTATTGTCCAATACCGTAGTTATTATATCCATAATATTTTCTGTTGGTTGGTGACGTTCGCATATCCAGACCTTCTCAAACCTTCATCACGCAGAACTGATGGATACAATTTTACCACATCGAAACAGAAGATGATACCGTTTTGTGGAATCTGCTTTACTGTGGAAAGTTTATTTATAAAATCAGTAGTATCTTTCACAAGACTCTGAGTTGTCTTCACATATTCTTCCAATTCAAATTCCGCCTCTTCTGCCATTCTTTCGGTTGGTGTATCTACTCCACTCAATATCGTATGGTATGGTGCGCCTGGTTTATGAAGTTTTGGGTTATCTTTTAATTGCCCTGCAAATGGGTATCTAAGTGTCATATATTTTTTCAATTCTCCACTTACAGCATTTTCTATTCATCCCATTAAGAAGTGATTTAGTTTTCATGGCAGCTTGTTCGGACAAGTGTCTATCTGTTTCCCTGTACGACTTACTGTTTTTCACGTCATTGTATAATTTATCTATGTAAGTTTCTCTGTTTTCTACAACTATTCCTGATCCTTTGGTGCTTGGTCTTATTATAATATTTTCATTATTTCTTAAGGAATAAATTGCCTTCTGTTCCTCGACAGTTATGGGGCTTGGTGGGTTTATGTTGACACTGGCAATTACTTCATTCTTTACCATGGAAATATAGGTTTCAAGTTCTTGATCGCCTCCAATACATGGTGTGAAGTTGCTTCTCTCTTTCACACAGAACCTCTCATCACTTTCAGATCTCTGGGGATCATAGTCGATCCCATCTTTGTCGCTGAAGAACTCGCGTAGGCGCATTCGTTTTTCCCATTCATTTAGGTCAGCCACAAGCTTTGGTTGCTTTCAATGAAACATTTTCCAACAACTTATGTCTAACCTCAATATCATCATCAGGGATTAGAAATACATCACACGCTCTACCTTGCAATTTCTCTACGAAAGAATATGCTGAAATAATATCCTGTCCACAGCTTACTAACTGAACAACTTTACATTGAACTGCACCTCCAACAGCATCAGGTATACTTTTGCCATGGTCTGACATGAGGAAGTTCCAGCCGACTTTATTAAAACCGCATTTGAAAGGCTCCGTTGATAGTAGATAAAAGTTTGCCTTTTGTTTATACTGAGTAGTTGGCCCGTCACTAAACACTTCTAAGTGGTTGATATTTGGGTGTTGTTTCCTAGTATCCATTAAAACAGGCTTCATGTGGGCCCATATAGCCCCTGGATTGTGACTTAAGTTGTCTGAGACAGTGCAGAAAGTCTGTGATCTTGGTTCGGTTGCATCACCATAGAATATACGCCAGTATGTAGTGATATTTGTTTTTTAGAGGTGTCAAAATGCATAATTTGCACATCCGAATTTTCAGAGAAGTCAGTATGTACTAGACACTCATTGTGTAGTAAAGATTCTTTGCGTATTTTGAAAAATTATGTTACTATGTTGAATAAATGTCTTTTGTACTGTATCAGCATGTTTTCAAATTGTTCAACAAGTTCCCTTGTCGTTCCTGATTTCTGTTCCTTTACAGTAAGCTTAACATCCTTTTCATTTCCTTTTACCATTCTGTTCTCAGTTTTTGTTGTCCACTGTGGCCATTCGATTATTTCATACTGATTATATTTGTTAGTTTCTAGTTTTTTATACGGCCGCTCATATGAGCAGGTATTATGGTATGGCAATGTCTGTCTGTCTGCCCGTCCATTAGCTTTTGTTTGTCCATGCGATAACTTGAAAACAATACATCCAACAGACACTATTTTTTATGGTTGATTAGTCATGACTAGAGGATGATTCCTTTCGATTCCTTTCGATAACCAGCGTTCTGGGATATCCAATATGGCCACCACAGCAGCCATCTTGGATTTTCAGGGACTTTTGATTGTCCACGCGATAACTTGAAAACTATAAATCCAACAGATGCTACTTTTTATGGTTGATTAATCATGACTAGAGGATGGTTCCTCTCAATATCCAGCATTCTGGCATGTCCCATATTGCTGCTATGGCAGCCATCTTGGATTTTCAGGGGATTTTTAGCTCAACTTTGGCGAAGCCAAATTTGAGCTTATGCCATGGCCCATCCGTCGTCCGTCTGTCCGTCAACAATTGGATACGGCTCGGGCTAGAGGCCGTATTTATGAACCGATCTTTACGAAACTTCTTGGGTACCTTTGTTATGACCGTGGGTCGAGAACGAGTGTTTTTGGGTGTGGTCCGAAATTCAAGATGGCTGCCAGTCGCCATTTTGTACCGACGATGCAGAAATCTGTTTTTTGTACAGAACTTCCATATGAAAGCTCTGATTTGAATAATTTTTGTATGAATGTTTAGTACCATGGGATACATCACATATGATACAGGTTTTTTTCTCGTGCTTAAATTATGCAAATTAGACAAAATTTGATGTTTTTTGGTGTTACTTTCAGCACTGTTAGTGCAAATGCTAATACGGCTTGGACTGGATGCCGTATTTATGAACCAATCTTTACGAAACTCCTTGGGTACCTTTGTTATCACCGTGGGACGAGAAGAGTGTTTTGGGGTCCGGTCCGAAATTCAAGATGGCCGATGGCAGCCATTTTGTACAAAATTTGATGCAATCAGATTTTTGCACAGAACTTCCATATGAAAGTGCTGATTTGAATAATTTTTTGTGTGAATGTTTAGTACCATGGGATACATCACATATAATACAGGTTTTTTTCTCATGCAGAAATTATGGAAATTAGATGATCTTTGATTTTTTCAGTGCTAGTTACACACAGTAAGTACACATGTCAATACGGCTCGGGCTAGAGTCTGTATTTATGAACCGATCTTCACGAAACGTCTTGGGTACCTTTGTTATCACCTTGGGACGAGAACGAGTGTTTCTGGGTGCGGTCCAAAATTCAAGATGGCTGCCAGTGGCCATTTTGTACCGAAATTAGGTCTAATCAGTTTTTTGTACACAACTTCTATACGGCTCAGGCTAGAGGCCGTATTTATGAACCGATCTTTACGAAACTTCTTGGGTACCTTTGTTATCACCGTGGGATGAGAACGAGTGTTTTGGGGTGTGGTCCGAAATTCAAGATGGCCACCAGCAGCCATTTTGTACCAAAATTAGTGCAATCAGTCTTTTGTACAGAACTTCTGTATGAAAGTTCTGATTTGAATAAATTTTTGTATGAATGTTTAGTAACATGGAATACATCACATATAGTACAGGTTCTTTTCTCGTGCAGAAATTATGCAAATTAGATGAACTTTGATTTATTCAGTGCTACTTATACAATGTAAGTGCACATGTCAATACGGCTTGGGCTAGAGGCTGTATTTATGAACCGATCTTCACAAAACTTCTTGGGTACCTTTGCTATCACCTTGGGACGAGAACGAGTGTTTCTGGGTGTGGTCCAAAATTCAAGATGGCTGCCAGTGGCCATTTTGTACCGAAATTAGGTTCAATCAGTTTTTTGTCACAACTTCTACACAGCTCATATTTGTGAACTGATCTTCACGAAACTTCTTGGGTACCTTTGTTTTCACCTTGGGACAGGAATGAGTGTGTTTTGGGGTGCCTTTGTTATCACTGTGCTATGAGAACAAATATTTTGGGGTTCAGTCAGACCCACTCTGGGACTCAAAGATTTTTTTTCTACTTTAGCATCTGACTGTAGCCCACCTTTACAATACTTTACCTATACATTTGTTACAGGCCACGGTCAGTATTTATGTACAGACCGTTACAATACTTTATATGTACCTTTGTTATCAGGTCATTACCTAGATGTTTGTCATTGCTGTGTCACATACATGTACATGTCTTTGTCTTAACAAGTTGAGCTACAGTGTCATTGACACTTTCATTGCCTGAAAACTCCGCCAAATTTGTACATGGAAAATGATGCGAATGGTAATTACAAGTGGTAGACATGTGCTGTAGGCTCTGTAAGACTCCTCACCACCTCTGGCCTACTTGGGCTCGATGCGAGCCCAGGTAGGCCATAGGTGGTTTGGAATTTTACACAGACTACAAGTGCCAGTAACCCATGACATCAAACAATTGTGACAGTTGCGACATTAAAAGTGCCGGCACTGACATATGCTTCATTCATGATCAGATCTTGTTCACCCAGTTCATGATCACGGCATGACAAGCCGAAAACATAAAAACTGATGACTGGTGGATTGAGGAGGGATCAGGTCTGACTAATCAATGGGTGATTTTGCAATCGACTACAGTTATTAATCATGTTGAGTAGGAGTAGTCAACTAATCCTTTTAACACTAGTGTAAGTCCTCTTAAAGTGAGCAGTAGTGATATAAACAATTGGCTAAACTTGACTTTATATCTATTGTACTATCGTGACAAGGCCTCAAAATAAGCAGTCTGACATTTGCAGAATGGGGTCCCCAGAGGGTGAATTTGATGATGCTATCCCATACAGTGGGCCAGTTTATCCTCTCGGTACCTCTTTCTGTTTAGTTTTGAGATCCTGATTCAGATTGAGGTGCACAGCAGGCTAGCATGACTAAATTCACCTCATTTTGCAGATAACAGTCTGCTTATTTTCTTGCTTGGCCGTGACATAGCCATAGATGCTGAAGACGACCTTAAACACCTGTAGCAGTCGAGGTGTAAAGGCCATTTACCAACCAGCCTGGTTGGTCCAGATCTCTTAGTCTCATGGTAAATCGGTCGCTTTGTGTTCTAGAGGTTGACGGTTCGAACCCCGGCTCCCGCACTTATCTCTCCTCCTGTTACATTTAGGGGCTCATCCGATCCTCAGCAGTAGGTGGCACTGTGGGTGTTTCGACCACTCTGAGGGAGGAACTTGGGTGAGATTCACACGTGGTGAATCTCAAAAGAAGGGGAAAATAGTGTAGCGGTCGACGTATAAAGGCCATTTACCAACCAGCCTGGTTGGTCCGGATCTCTGAGTCTCGTGGTAAATCGGTCGCTTTGTGTGCTAGAGGTCGACGGTTCGAACCCCGGCTCCCGCATTTATCTCTCCTCCTGTTACACACCAATAAATAAGTACCATCAGAATAGAATCATTTCAGCGGTATTCAGCTGTTACCCTCACAGCATGCAGAATAATGCTGGATTGAATCTACTATGGCCAATAGAATTTCTGCCAAATAGAATATGAATCATGCATTAGATTGTAGATGTGATTGTAATCTGACATTAATATATATTGATATTGAATACAAATTCCCTTAGATGGGAATCTCGGAAAGTGAATCAGTTCCTGTTTACTGTTGTAAACAAGCCCTGTTTTTCTAGTGAAGAAGGAAACATGAACCAATGCCTGGGGTTGAAGTCCTCCAAAATGGGCACCATGGGTATAAAAAATTGGCTGGACTTGACTTTATATCCATGTTGCAGTCACAATTAGGCATTGTGCAGAAATATGTGACCTTAAACACCAATAAATAAATAAATAAATAAATAAATAATTCCCTCAACTTGCTTATGCATGTAACTTATATTGGTTGTTTTGTGTTTTTTTACCTTGGAACCTCATTGAAAGTCCTTTAACTTCTTATCCTCAGATCCGCAAAATCTCTTGAAAATATATCTTCAAGATCCAGGAAACATTTTGAATTTACTATAAATTCCAATGCAGAAACCCTCCTTTCATTGCATTATAACTGAAATCATTCTTCTCCTTTTCTCAGAATATGATTTATTGCCTGGGTTCCCTGTGGGAACCCCTAGAAGTGGACCAGTGTTTTTTTATTGTGGTAAACAGGTTCTGCTTTACTTGTAAAATAGATCTGATCACAAATGCCTGATATCGAAGTCCTCTAAAGTTGGCAGCACATACAGTACAGCCACCGTGGGCAAGTCATAATCCTCGCATGGGCAGAGATGTCCACGCATGTTTTTACAAGGTAATAAAAATCATCAGCAGCAAAATTTAATTACTGATGCACCGTCTTGTAACTGGTGCTTCATTAATTAAATTTTTGTTGAGTATTCCTATAATTAAATTTAGAATTCCAATATTATTAGGTCCGTGATTGCCCAGCTGTGGAAAGTGACGAGTATATAAACAATTGGATCTACTTGCCTTCATGTGTTGCAGTCATGATGTAGCCATAATTATGTACGTGACCTTAAACAGCAATAAATAAATAATTGCCTGGGTTGAAACTCCATTCTGCTGGTGTTTTAGTGATAATTCACTGATATTCAGAAACAACAACTGAAAAATTCTCAATATCATGACTGATTTTCAAAAATGACAACCAGAAAATTCCTGTTCCCGGCATTAAACCCTAACGGTTCCCAACTGTGGTGTCAGAAACTTGATTAACTGACAGACTTTTTCAGACTTGATTATGCCCATTACTTGAAAAATCGAAGGAGTATCTAGTGGAGACCTCCGTTCATCTGTCTGTCCATCCATTCAACATTTTCCCTTGTATCTCAGCCACTTCTACTCTGATTTGAATGATAGTTGGTGTTGTTATAGAGCATCATGGGGGAACGATACCTGTGTGGCATGAGTTTCTTCCATTTTTTCCACAGTTATGGCCCCTTTTCACTCTTTCGACTTAGAGAATGTTTGGCAGATCAGGGGCATTGGCTTTGTGTTGCCCCTTGTTTTCAGACACTTAAATCACTACATGTTTTCGGTCGAAATAATATGTGGTTGCCTTGGACTTTCCCGATCCCAGATAAACTTAATGAGCATGTTTGTTCTGCATTCCAATAGGACTGGGTGCTATAATTGTGTGTTGTTTCATCTTGAATGCTTCCAATGACTCAGATACAGAAACTCAAAAGCAATGTGGTTTTATAGTTAATAATTATACTTTTGGGAAGTGTTTTTCCCCTTTATTATATAGAAACATATACACTCTCTCACAAATGCTTTTCAAAATCATGTAATGTTCTGTAAATAGCAGGCCTGGAAATAACCCGCAAATGACCATTTAGGTTATGTGCGGGTTAAGTCAATTGTAAAATATGCAAACGAACTGTAGGTTATGACAAAGTAATACAAAATAACTTTATTAAATTAATAATCTTGCATGTTTCACCAGAAAAACTTGACAGTCTTTTGGAACTATATCGGACTCAAAGGTCGAGTATTGAATCCACATATGAGTAATATGGCATTTTGTTTCCATCTTAACCCTTTACCCAATGCAGACAATATCAAAATTTATTATTTTAAATATCATTTTTTGAAATTTTTCAAAAAATTTCAACAAAACCATATCATGTGACCCCTCGTTGGAACGAGCTCGATGAGCTCGTTCCAACGAGGGGTCACATGATATGGTTTTGTTGAAATTTTTTGAAAAATAATATTTTTTCAACTTCTGAATTTGCATATTACGCGGGCGGATGCGGGCGATTTGTTGGGTAAAGGGTTAAAGAGATTTCCGCCAAAATAAATGGCGACAACTAATGGACGAGATTGTACATTAGTTGTTGATATTTATATAGGCAGAAATCCTGTTAACCCTTTACCCAACGTAACGGCCAAAACCGGCCAGCGCTATTCTCAAAAATCGCCAATTAATTTTCAAAATATTTTCATTTTTTGTCTCAAAAACATAGGTTATGACCCCTCGTTGGAACGAGCTCGTTCCAACGAGGGGTCATAACCTATGTTTTTGAGACAAAAAATGAAAAAAATTAGTTATTCAAGATTTTTTTTTGCAAGTGTCGTCTGCTTTTCAGGTTAGGTAAAGGGTTAAGACATAAAAAGCTTGAATGGTGTAGTAAAAACAGAGGAGGAGAAACATCACAATCCACTTTTTCCTGTGGGTTACCACCATGCTATTAAGTGTATAGTCAAAAATAGAAAAAAAAGTAAAGCCTTTTCAAACCATAAGGATGTATGGTCTGGAGAATAAATATCCAATGTAGTTCTTTATCACTCCTGATCCTTGTATTTTCATTGAGGTCAGGGTCACTGAAGTACACCAGTAATACAGAATTCCATATTGTCGGACGAATAGTCTGGTTCATTGAAATGTTTACTGTCAGGTTTATCATTTTTGTTTCTGATTTCCCTAAAGTGTTCCAAGATTCGAACATGGAATGCACGTTTTGTTGGGCCGACATACCGTATTTTGCCTTTATTGCAGGTCAATAGGTAAATCACATTTCAGCTTTGACAATTATGTCTACCTTTTGATTTAAACTAACAATTGCATATTGTGTACTTTCTGATAAATATTGTAGGGTTGCTCCAAGATTCTGGGTTTGATGAGTTTGTCTCGTGTCGAGGTCTCACCAGGATCAATTTTCCTTTTAGATGATGAGCCGTAAAATGTGGCTACACTACCATCTGACAACCATACATTACTAGACGAAGTCGCTGGTCTTGTGTTGGCCATAACCTTTGAAGATGGTGCACAAACAAGTTAAATAAAATATAATAGATAACCGAGGTTAGCCTAAGTTCAAAGTTTGCTAAGTCGAGCTTTACTGAGCCAAACTATTTTCGAACAGTTGTATTCTCCTTCAGTGGCATCCTATATAGCGAAACCTGCCAGTGGGTTATGGTATCACCTCTTTATTTAGTAACATAACCAAATCGTAACTAAGCATGCTTGTACTTGGATACTAAAGTTGCAGGATACAGAATTTATATCTAAGGCCTCCGGAGGTTTTTTTTTGGTAATTATGGACTTGATGGGGACACGGTGGCATTGCGGTAACTGGTTCTCGTCAGATCACCGAAGTTAAGCAACGTCAAGCCCGGTTAATCACTGGATGGGTGACCGTCTGAGCGATAATTCGGACTCCCGCGTTGTGTCCTTGGGCAAGGCACTTAACCCCGATTGTCCACATGGGGGCACGATGACGCCATGTACTAAAGCGTACTGCACATCGATGGTATGCATGTCTTCAACCAATCTAACCCTGCCTGTGCTGCAGTGTGGAGTTACAATGTTGGGGAGCTGTCAGCTGCTCGTCGTTGCTCAGTGGTTCTCTCTGGGTACTCCGGCTTCCTCCACCCATACAACTGTCATGGTCATGATTAGCCATTGTGCATAAGTATATGACCTTAAACACCAATCAATAAATAAATTTTAAATATGGACTTGATACATATTTCTGAAAGATAAGGCCTAAAAAAGTTCAAATCTGTTTCTCAGGCCCTCCCGCATGGTCATTTTTGCTGCTGCATGCTCTCTTTTTATAACCAATGCAAACTTAAAAAAATATAAATTAAATGTTTTTTGTCTTTATTTTAGTTAATAAAATTGATAAATTTGTCCCTTGAGTGCAACAAGGCTTTGCAATGCTTTAGCATTGCAAAGCCTTCTTGCACTCAACGGACCAAATACACCACCCACTTTTCTGTAGATTATGAGGCCTAAAACATAAAACAAATCAAGAATATGAACTTTTGTGGCAAAGACATAATTACAAAAATACCCGCCCACATACAATTTTACAAAAAATGACCTGAGAAATAGAAGATCTACTTTGTTGGACCTAAGTCTTAATAATACTCAGTATTTATAAGGTTACTTTTGCTCTTAAAAACATTCCACACTTTGCAAAGTTTGTAAATAATATTTTATATTTTTTTACTTGGCTGTTGAATCTTTGATATGATGTTATTGCCATAAATTATTTTTTATTATTATGTATGTTGGTAATTAAATATTTTGCCATGATTCTACTATTATTTTACTGTTCATTGGTAAACGGTCCCTCTCCATTTGGGACAGTTGTTTTTTGTTTCATATGATTTTGTATTTTTATTTGTTTGAGAGTTGATATACATGTATTACAGTTGAAACTAGAAGTCCTGTCACAATTGGTGCAAAAAGTGCTCGTTAGTTAATGTGCTCCTTACTGCAGAAGAATGAAATATTCTGAAATACACAAAAACGTTGTGCTGTGCAATGCAATATATAATTCACTATTACAGTAGAACCTGTCTTGAGAGACCACCCTTTAGGCCCCACAAAAGTGGTCTCTCAAGACAGGTGGTCTCTCATAACAGGTTTCAGGTTTTCTCAAGTCAGTGAATAACCAACCACAAAATTCAGAAATGGAGAAGAATGGATTTTTGTAATTACTTTGTAGTTGTTCTTTTTTATGAAGTTTTTGTAACAAATTGAAATGGACTGTTATAAAAATTTTAAAAATAAATTAGTGTTGAAAATCTTCATTGAAGATTTTCAACACAAATTTATTTTTATAATCCTATCTGTCACATTTCAGGCATGTATGAAATTGTTTATTCAGCAATAATCCTAATCTTTTCACGGGGGTCTTATAAAAACATCTCAATCTTTAATGAGTTATGTAACTGAATAGCAATTGAAACACAGTTAAGAGCTTTTAATACTTTTAATTATATTAGTATAACCACAATGGATTTTCCAATTCCAGAACAGGTAACAAGTTTTTGTCATGGTTTCAGTCTTCAAAGGGGCGGTCTCTCAAGACAGGTCCATTATGGCATAAAAATACAAGTTGGTACCAGGTCACAGTGGTCTCTCAAGACAGGTGGTCTCCCATAGCAGGTCCATTATAGAGTCAAACCAATCGGTGCCTGGCAGATGTGGTCTCTCAAGACAGGTGGTCTCTCAAGACAGTGGTCTCACAAGATAGGTTTTACTGTAGTGATGTTGGTAGTGAAATCACGAAATGAACCAATCAAACAAACTACAGTATGTGAAGGGTGGATTACTATTAAATCGCTCTGGGATGGATTTTTCACTGAGAAATCATTACTATTTCTGAGGACAACACACAAGAAGCACTTGCAAACTTTCATCACATGGACCACCGGGTTGCACCCGGTGGTCCATTTGATGAGAGTTTGCAAGTATTTCATGTACTGTTATGAACAATTATAAATACTTTTTGAGCGAAGAATATATGGCCCTGCGATTCAGTGGTAATCCACTCTCTTCATTCTGTATATTCAGTTGAACTTTAATATCTATTTATGTTATACGTGTATCCAAGTGGAGGTTAGGAATGATGTTAATGATTTAGTATAAAATTGTACAGAGTTGGGGATGCTGTTTTTCTACAGGAATTGAGTTATGCCAATGGTGCAGACTGACAGAGACAAAAGTGCACAGACTTAGCCCACTATCACTTCAAAATAGTGCACAATGTAAGGACAGAATGTCTAATTTCAACTGTAGCTCTTGATTCTTTTAAAAAATGGAAATGGTAATTTCGAGCATTTTTTTAGAATATTTTACTTACCTGTAATTCTAACTATTGTCCAATGATTTATACAATAATTGTTGTGTATTCAATGTTACCCGATAAAATACAAACATTGAGATGTGCTAGGTACACCACCTGTGGAAGAACATCGTGTAAAAATGCATTTGGTGGGTCGTTACGCATCCAAGTGATATTGTGACATGAATCAAAGGAGAGTCAAGCAAGAGTTGCAACCAAGCCAGAAAATAAGCAGACTGTCATCTGCAAAATGAGGTCCCCAGAGGGTGAATTTAGTGATGCTACCCTGCACAGCAGGGTAGCGTCACTAAATTCACCCTCTGTGAACCTCAATCTGAATCAGGTTCTCAAAACTGAACAGAAGGAGGTACCCAGAGGATAAATTGACCTGCTGTATGGGATAGCATCATCAAATTCCCCCTCTGGGGACCTCATTTTGCAAATGTCAGACTGCTTATTTTCAGGCCTGGTTGAAACAGACCGCCAAAGGTGAAATTTTTTCTTTACAAGTATCATCTTCATTCACTCAACTCAAGTTTAATTTGTGTTTTTTTAAGTGAATGAGTTTTGTTTGAGTTTTTCTTGTATATCACACATGCCCTTGGCCCACGTGAAATGCAAGACGGACTCCAGCTTGGGTTGTTGATTCCTGTTCCCCATACTCCACCCTCGTTGTGTTCTGTCTTAATATCCTTAGATTCTCAATTTCTATCATACCCTGCTCTATGTTAAGTAAATTGTACTGGTTTTTAAATTGAGTTTTTTATTTAATGTAAAATAGAAGCTCAGTAATATTTGAAATGTAGAATAGTGGCTAACAGCAGTTGTGTAGAACACAGAAAGAAAGTACAGGGACCACGGAGCCAGGGGGGCTGGGAATACTTCATCTTCCCCCTTTTATCATCAGTGTTCAAATGAATGAGTCTGAACAGTGCTGACATGATTATCCAAGCTGATGCATTTCAACCCTTAACTGGTAGAGTGCTAAATTATTTTTGTTCCTTAAAACTTCTTTGCCAATCTTTGCCTCATTACAATTTATGGGAGAGTTGCGGCAATAGGCACTCTCCCATAAATTGTAACAAGGCAAATCCTAATAGATAAAATAATATCACTTCAAAGATAATATGACTGGCACCAGGTGTCACTTCCGGTGGTTCATTTAGTCCTAAAATCACCAGATTGCTTCTAAATCACCAGATTGCTTCTCAGCTCACAAATTTTTAAAGCTGCTACCGTTCACATGGAGGGTCTGTAATGAAGCATGATTCTGGACGAAAATTATGAAATTGCCCACATGGGAGTGTGATGGCACTGTGTACTGAGGTATATAGCTTGGTGGCGATGTGTACTAAGGTGAACTGCATACTGATGGTGCACTTGCCTTCAGCCACTGCTAACTCTGCTTGTGCAGTTGGGGAGTCTTCCAGTTACTTGCCACTGCTTGATAGTTCTCTCCAGGTACTTCCACCTGTGAAACTGACAGTATATGACCCAGCTAAAAGTGTCATTAAGCCCCCCCCCCCCCTCCGAAAAAAACAAAGGCTGTGAAACAAATTCACTAAGTTTGATTTGAGGTGAGATTCATAAACTGAATGAATTTGAGATCCTTTTTAGCACATACTGGGTAAGTGAGCTCTTTAAAAGATATCGCTCTTTCATCAGATTGTTTTGAATATCAAAAAGAGGCAACAGCTTTTATATTGAAATTACCCCCACCCCCCATAGGAATAGGAATCCCCGGAAAGTGAAGCAATGCCAGTTTACTGTGGTAAATGCACTCTGTTTTATTGGTAAAATAGGACCTGGTAACCAATGCCTGGGGTGAAAGTCCTCTAAAATGGACATTGGTATTGGCTTGACTTTATATCCATGTTGGAGTCATGCGTAGTCATTGTGCATAAATACATGACTTTAAAGACCAGTAAATAAATAAATAAATGTAATCACTCCCCTTACATGAATCTTCAACCTCTAAAGATGGAAGTTCATGTTTAAAGTTGTGATCAGTTATGAGACCTTGACCCTCCACATTGGAATTTTGGGAAATGAAGCCGTGCTCATTTACTGTGATAAACATGCTGTATTTTACTTTAAAATATTCCTGCGGGAAACCAGGAAAGTTGGGCAGTGATGTTTACTCTGGTAAACAAGCCATAGATACTGAAAGTGACCTCAACCCTTTACCCAACATAACAGCCAAACCCAGACAGTGCTATTCACAAAAATAACCATTCAATTTTCATTATTTTTAGCTCAGATTCAAGTTTGTTCAATTCGAGTGCCTGGGTTAATATTTGGGCTCCAATTGGGAACCTGAAATTTAACTTAGTACAATATGGGGGAATTTCTTCAAAAATCTTCTTCAGATCCACTTGTCAGAATGCTTTTATTTTTGGTATCTTGTGTGGGGTGGGGGGGAGGGGGGAGAAATCAGATTCAACTTTGTTCAAATAGTGAGCCTGGGTTAATATGGGATTGGCCATGTTGCTGAAGAATTAAAAAAATTGTATTCAGTACCCTCTTGAGGTGTGTAACTAAGATTAATCCACCACATAGGTTGTATCAAGGGGCTTCATAGGGGAGCTCTACATTTTACTTTATGATCAACTGAAGAAAAGGCATGAAGCCCGGATTATTTTTGTCACTCCTGAGGGACTCAAGGATTGACAGTTTCTCCTATGGAAATGGATTGCTTAATGTAGACTCATTCTTGGACTCTGTTTATATTGTGTTCTGTTCAAGATGATCTCTTCAGGCCCTGTGGGGCCTCCTGTTTCAATGATTTATTCTCAAAGTAAAGCTAGAATGCACCCCAAATCCATTCTGAGAGCTTTCAAAAGTTAATGGGGGAGTTTGGGAGAAAGTGCCACCTCCCAATGGGAGGGGACACCTCCTCTCAAACTCCCCCATCTCAGGCCTTCAAGACATGCATGCTTCAGCATGTTATGGCAGAGCTACTAGTGCGATTAAATGCCTTTTCACAGGATCTGAACGCCCTGTCCTGAAATGCTTCTGGCGTTCCTGATTGTAACGGACCACACAGCATGATCAGACTGATCAGGACTCAAAGGTGGGCATGATATTGGACTGTATATATATATGTACAACACCTTTGCTCCAGAAATCAAAGACCAGCCATTTTTAATTGATGCTTTCACACTGTACCTGACCTTTCTCAAGTGATCTGTCGTCATTTTGGTTCATTTGAATATTTAAGATGTCCTTGTGGACATAAAAATGAAACACTTTGTTCCATTGAAAAATTTCATTCAGTTATTGGCATCCACCCCCACGATATGACTTATTTAAGATTATTTTTCTTGAAATTCCTACTTTGGGGAGGGGGGATTTTCATGATAATAGCTGAGTTTTTATTTTTTTATGATAAGAAATCGTAATAAATAACAAATACGTGTGTGCTCCAATACAAAAGAAAAAAAATGCAGGATGAGAAAGAATGTGTAGTCGAGTCATCTGTGCCTCCTCCCACCAAATGCCTTGCAAATCCCCTCCCCCCTGGTAAAGTCCTGCTTTGCTGATAAAATATGTCCCAGTAAACAATGCCAGGGGTGTAAGTCCTCTCAAATGGGTAGTGAGTGTTGGTATAAAATTTGACTCCATACCATGTTGCTGTCAGGATATAGCCACAGATTCAGAAAGTGACCCTAAATCTAAGGCCTAAAAAAATTAAAAATCTGTTTCTCAGGCCCTCCCACATGGTCCTTTTGGCTGCAGCATGCTCTCTTTTTATAACCAATGGAAACTTTTAAAAAAAACAAAATTAAATGGTTTATGTCTGATATTTTACCAAAGTTAAAAAAATTGATAAATTTGTCCCTTGAGTGCAAGATGGCTTTGCAATGCTTTAGCATTGCAAAGCCTTCTTGCTCTCAAGGGACAAAATACACCACCACCCATGCCTATTCTGTAGATTATGAGGCCTAAAACATAAACCAAGATATGAACTTTTGATGGCAAAGAAATAATTACAGAAATAAAAAATAAAATAAAAAACCGCTCGCCCACATGCAATTTTACAAATAATGGCCTGAGAAACAGAAGATCTACTTTGTGGGGCCTAATAAATAAATACTGGAAAATCGGGAGTCCAACTCTGAAGTTGTGAGACATAGCATGGCTGATGGATTGCCCAACACTCTGGGAGGATAGGTGGAGTGATAATGGGTTGTGATTCTATTAATTCAGAGGTTAAGCATGGCTGCAGCTGTGGATGTTTTCAAAGTGGTGGTATGTCATTAAAAAATGGAATTTTTGGGGCTTATTGCCTTTAATTTTGATTTGAAACTGGATCAGCTTATTTTACTGGGTTAACCCTTACCCAACCTAACGGCCAAAACTGGACAGCGCTATTCTCAAAAATCAACAATTAATTTTCATTATTTTTGTTTCATTTTTGTCTCAAAAACATAGGTTATGACCCTCATTGGAATGAGCTCATCAAGCTCGTTCCAACGAGGGGTCATAACCTATGTTTTTGAGACTAAAAATGAAAAATAATAGTTAAGGCCTAAGAAAATTAAAAATCTGTTTCTCAGGCCCTCCTGCATGGTCCTTTTGGCTTTGGCTGCCGAATGCTCTCTTTTTATAACCAATGTAAACTTAAAAAAAATAAAAATTAAATGGTTTATGTCTGATATTTTACCCAAGTTAAAAAATTGATAAATTTGTCCCTTGAGTGCAAGAAGGCTTTGCAATGCTTTAGCATTGCAAAGCCTTCTTGCTCCCAAGGGACGACATACACCACCACCCAGGCTATTATGTAGATTATGAAGCCTAAAACTTAAACCAAGAACATGAACTTTTGATGGCAAAGAAATAATTACAGGAATAAAAAAAATAAAATAAAAAAAACGCTCGCCCGCATGCAATTTTACAAATGATGGCCCAAGAAACAGAAGATCTACTTTGTGAGGCCTAATCAAGAATTTGTTTTGCAAGTGTCGTCTGCTTTTCATGTTAGGTAAAGGGTTAAATAGTAAGATGAGAAATAAAAAAGAGTAGTGACATCTTTCCAAGTGCTATCCACCCCTTTCTTATCCAGAAACTGCATGTGAGCACATTTGCTCCTGCAATATTAGGCATTTGTTTTTGTGAAATATGCTCAAACAATTTTGGGCTTTATTTGTGTTTACCTATGAAATATTTTTATCTGTTAGATATACTCGGAGGTTTATAAATACTGAATGTATAAATATGAGAATAAAAACTTGCCATAAAGGTACATTTTCTTTTTCTTTGGAGTTGAAGAGGACAAGAAAATGTTGAATCTCCAACGTCTGGCCCAACGATTTATTCCCATAGAAACTACATGGAACCCTGCAGATACCTCATAAAACCCCATAGATACCCCAGAGGGATATCTGAAAAAGGAATCACCCCATGGAAGATTTTTTTCAAATGTGTATTTCGAAACCTTTCAGAGATGGGATTTTTTTTAAAAGCAAAACGATTTCAGATGATTAAATTTTTATTTAATTATTTGTCAGGTTGCCATTTTCACCAAATATATAAAACTGCTTGACAGTGTTGCCAGAAGAACTGTCTCAAACAGCACATTTGTTTGGAAATGAATTCTTAGCATTGATGTGACACAACTGACCTTGGATAACAAGAAACACATTATCTTTTGGCCCACAATTCCGTGTTTTTAAAACAGAAAAGGCCTTGTCTATTGATAGAAATTTGTTTTCCATGGGCACTTATTCCTCAAGAATCATTAGAATCGCTGTTTACAAAGGCAGCATTAGAGTCACTATTAGAATTATTAGAATTGTTGCCCTTATTTCCAGCTGACTGAGGAGTATCCAATTCACTAGAAAAATCATCTGTACCCGAAAAAAACTTATGACAAAATATAGGAAGAACAGTAGCTCAAAGATCAATGACTGTGACTTTCAAAAACGTAGAATCATCAGATGAACTAACTCTCTGTTGGTTAGATTTTTTGTTACGACTCTTTGGGAACAATTTTTGTACAGTGGCACAAAGTGGTTTAGGAATTTTACAGTTTTTCTGATTTCAAACCAGCAGTTGTCCACATTAACCCTTTACCCAATGTAACGGTCCAAACAGGCCAGCGCTATTCACAAAAATTGCCAATTAATTTTTATTATTTTTTCATTTTTATCTCAAAAACATACATGTAGGTTATGACAACTTTTTGGAACCAGCTCATCGAGTTCGTTCCATTGAGGGGTCATCACCTATGTTTTTGAGACAAAAAATGAAAAAAATTAATTATTCAAGAATTTTGTTTGCAAATGTTGTCTGCTTTTCATGTTAGGTAAAGGGTTAAGGTAACTTGCCCTTGAGCAGTGGTCATACTAAATAGAGACTGTTAGAGACCATACTAAAAATATGTTTTAAATAGTCAAATAAGCCATCTATAATGCGCATATAAAAATCTACGGTCTCTATTTAGAATGTTTAAAGTTGCAGACTCTATGGTCAGTCGATCATAGAGGTATCACTACAGTAAATATTTTGAATTAAACATTTGAAGCATTCTACTGACATCTTGCATTATTGTTGAATATTCCAGATAAATAAAGAGGATGATTTGCTGACGTTTTGGACCTAAAAAATACAATTGACTATTGGTGTGTTTTGGTTGGGAATTCCAGGAAAAATATGTGCATGTGACCGATAGGTACTTCCCTTCCTGTCAGTTTTTCACTAATATGAAAATACGTGACACGTAATGGTGCACACCCAATATTGTTAATTTCGGTAAATATTGCAGGCCCTAAGCAAGATTTTTCAGGAAAGAGATGGTATATCGCAGAAATAGCAGCGGTTATGTGAAATATAACTATTTGCCAAAACGTGTTGTAGAGCGACATGCAATAAACACAGAACCACACATGTATGTTCATATGTTAATGTGGCGACAAATATGGCAATCAGGAAATTTTGAAAGATTGCGGAAGGATCAAACTCGAGACAAGCTATAGTAAAACAAACCTTCATTTTTTAAACTGACAAAAGATCATAATTCAATGGCAAATTGGTTCATTAGAGTTCAACAACACTTTCAAAAACCAAGACTATATCATGAGCTGGATTGTACGTCAATCTCAATAACTAAGGTTATTATATCACGTTGTCAGTTCCCAAGATCCTTCCCATCCTTCAATACCTAGACGAGCAAAAGAGTTGTACGTGGAGTCACTCGTTCAGGCAATTACTCTATGGCTCATTTGTTCGATTCTGGTCGTTCGAGCAATCTGAGATGGTTAGGAAGCCTGTACTAGTGCTGGTAATGGTACAAGGCTGCAAGAGTGGAAGAAGACTACAGGTTTTGGTGACTACTGTAAAAGCTAATCGTAAGACAGACGATGGCAATATTGGGAAAATCAGTAATAGTGGTATTGGAGATATGAAGATCATGGAAAGGTCTAGAACTGGGCAGATGCTAGGAGCTAAATTATCATCAAGAATATATAGTACTACGTCATCATGTCATAGGTATCCTCCTATACCCCGATGAGCATTAAGAGTCGTAAAAGAAATTGCTCTTTCGATACTCATTTGCTCAATGGGATTTGAGTCGTTCGAGCAATGATGACTTTTTCAGTAATTGCTCAAAAGCTTATTTGCTCGATAAGATTCGAGTCGTTCGAATAATACCTATCCCTGCTTGATTGTATTTTGGGTTTGAGGATTATACACAGGGAAGGCAAAAACTGAGACGTCCAAGACAAAATAGACTGTTGGGATAGGCAGAAATGGGCCCAGTAAAAGGCAAAACAGGCCAGGAAATAGAAGGATAAACCACAGAATATATCGGGATAGATAAAATACAGAGACTATGGTGCACATTCGAAACAATAAAGTTACTCTTATACAAAGGAATGCGTCTATTGTTGGGCAAAAAGAAGAATTCTAGGGGACAACAGATAGAAACCGAATATTTAGTGGGAAATCCGCACTAGTAAAAGAACTGTTGGATTTATTTGGGTAATTTTAGAAAGTATTCAAACAAATACAATTACTCATACCAGGAAACGCACCTCAACTTAAAGCACTGCATGCTACTCTTTTAAGCCCAAAAATTGAGGAATCCGTGCCAAATAAAGTTGTTTTGATGGTTTAGAGGATTTGTCTGGATGTTCGTGGTAATTCGATTTATTCCAGTTCACGTAAAATTTATCCACATGAGACCTCTCATCATTCATTTAGCACTACGTGCTACTATTATAAGCCCTAGATGGGGGTTTGGTAGTTTTGGATTATTTAGAGGGATTGTCAGTTTTTTTTGTTGTAATTAAATTTACTCCTATTCAATCGAACACACCCCTTTCCTATCAGAAGGTTTTGGGTCACACAGAAACCATGTGCTGCCATAGAAACCAAGATGGCGGTCTCAGATATACAAAATGGACGACATACACTCGTCTCACCTCAACAAAAACGCGCGGCACATGTACACTAGGACCACGTATCACTATGGGGATGTTGTCACAAGATGGCAGTCACGTGGGCTACCATGACAACCAAAAATGATGTAACTGGGCCATCTCACATGAGATCCGGCTAATGTGGGTCGATCGGGTACATGATTTACTACTAACATCAAGCCGAGAGATCCACGGTTCGATCCCCAGCAGGGGTAACTGCGTTGTGTCATTGGGCAAGGCACTTAATCACGATTTCCCAAGTGGGGGCACAGTGGCGCAGCCATGGGGTGTTCTGGGGGCACCCCCCCCCCCCTCCAAAAAAAAATAAATCCGATAGGATCACCAATCCAATGTCGAGTTGTGACGGTACAAAAGTGGGTTTAATCATTATCAACTTATCGTCCGGAAACAAATTGTTTACAATTTACTATGTGAAGGGTCACTATGACCTTGACCTTAGACCTAATGATTCCAAAATAAATAGGGCTCCTTCTTGCAACAACGACAACCTACCTATGAAGTTTCATGACTTTGGGTGGAACCATTATCAAATTATCATCTGGAAACCAATTGTTTACGATTTATTACGTTCAAGGTCAATGCGACCTTGACCTTTGACCTAGTGTGTCCAAGATAAATAGGGGTCTTCCACTCACCTAGGCCAACCTACCTATGAAGTTTCGTGAATGTGGGTTCAAGCGTAGTCAAGTTATCATCCAGAAACCAATTGTTTACGATTTACTATGTAGAAGGTAACTGTGACCCTGACCTTTCACCTAGCGAGTCCAAAATAAATACGGTTCTTCCTCTCACCGATCCCAACCATCCTATGAAGTTTCATGAATGTGGGACAAGTTATCATTCGGAAACCAATTGTTTACAATTTACTATGTTCATAGTCACTGTGACCTTGACCTTTGACCAAGCATGTCCAAAATAAATAGGGTTCTTCCACTCACCGATGCCAACCTACCTATTGAGTTTTATGAACGTGGGACGAACCATTATCAAGTTATCATCTGGAAACCAATTGTTTACGCCCGCCCGCCATTCACCAAACTATAAGACCAGCCGGACTTCGTCACAACTTGACTAAACAAGAGGCCCCAAGGGGCCTTAATTGCTCACCTGCTAACGTGGTTCAAAGAAGTATTTGGGGTCACATTCAGTTATGCATGGTTCATCAACACTACAAAAGGAATGAATGCATGAGAGGCAAATTTTACGGAAAAACACTAAGGAATCGATTTGAACAAACCTGAACCTAACATGCTCCCCATGCCACTCCCACCCCTGCCCGTAGAGAGCCCAAATAATAAGCCAGGGCTCAAATTTAACAAACTTGAACCTGATCCCCCTTGAGATGTTATAAACCAAATATGAAACAATTCTGACCGATGGAGCTGAAGAAGGAGGTTTTTAAAGAAAAGAATCATTGGGCTCCAATAGAGAGCCCAAATACTAACTGAGGCATCTGATTTGTACAAACTTGAATCTGACCCTCTTAGAGATGTTGTATACCAAATACGAAAGCATTCATACCAAATATGAAAGATTTTTAAAGAAATTTCCTCATATTTCACTAAGTTAAAATTCGGGCTCCTACTGGGAGCCCGATTATTAACCCATGGACTCGATTTGAATAAACTTGAATCTGACTGGTATATAACCCCTAGAGATGTTACCAAATATCAAAATATTCTAAATGATGGTTCTGGAGTAGATTTTTTTAATTTTTAGCTCAACTTTGACGAAGTCAAATTTGAGCTATTGTCATGGCCCGTCGTCCGTCTGTCCGTCCGTCCGTCTGTCCGTACGTCAACAATTGGCTATGGCTCGGGCTAGAGGTCGTATTTATGAACCGATCTTTACGAAACTTCTTGTGTACCTTTGTTATGACCCTGGGACGGGAACGAGTGTTTTTAGGTGTGGTCCGAAATTCAAGATGGCTGCCAGTGGCCATTTTGTACTGATGATGCAAAAATCAGTTTTTTGTACAGAACTTCTGTATGAAAGTTCTGATTTGAATAAACTTTTGTATAAATGTTTAGTACCATGGGATACATCACATATAATACGGGTTTTTTTCTCGTGCGTAAATTATGCAAATTAGACTGACTTTGATTTATTTAGTGTTACTTTCAGAGCTGTAAGTGCCAAGCTGCTATGGCTCAGGCTAGAGGCCGTATTTATGAACCGATCTTTATGAAACTTCTTGGGTACCTTTGTTATGACCGTGGGACGAGAACGAGTGTTTTTGGGTGTGGTCCAAAATTCAAGATGGCTGCCAGCCGCCATTTTGTACCGACGATGCAGAAATCTGTTTTTTGTACAGAACTTCCATATGAAAGCCCTGATTTGAATAATTTTTTGTATGAATGTTTAGTACCATGGGATACATCACATATAATACGGGTTTTTTTCTCGTACGTAAATTGTGCAAATTAGACTAATTTTGATGTTCTTTGGGGTTACTTTCAGCACTGTAAGTGCAAATGCCAATACGGCTCGGGCTAGAGGCCGTATTTATGAACCGATCTTTACGAAACTTCTTGGGTACTTTTGGTATCACCGTGGGACGAGAACGAATGTTTTGGGGTCCGGTCCGAAATTCAAGATGGCCGATGGCAGCCATTTTGTACAAAATTAGGTGCAATCAGATTTTTGCACAGAACTTCCATATGAAAGCCCTGATTTGAATAATTATTTTGTGTGAATGTTTAGTACCATGGGATGCATCACATATAATACAGGTTTTTTCTCGTGCACAAATTATGCAAATTAGATGAACTTTGATTTTTTCAGTGCGACTTACACACAGTAAGTACACATGTCAATACGGCTCAGACTAGAGTCTGTATTTATGAACTGATCTTCACGAAATGTCTTGGGTACCTTTGTTATCACCCTGGGACGAGAACGAGTGTTTCTGGGTGCGGTCTAAAATTCAAGATGGCTGCCAGTGGCCATTTTGTACCGAAATTAGGTCTAATCAGTTTTTTGTACACATCTTCTATACAGCTCAGACTAGAGGCCATATTTATGAACCAATCTTTACGAAACTTCTTGGGTACCTTTGTTATCACCGTGGGATGAGAGCGAGTGTTTTTGGGTGTGGTCCAAAATTCAAGATGGCCACCAGCAGCCATTTTGTACCAAAATTAGTGCAATCAGTCTTTTGTATAGAACTTCTGTATGAAAGTTCTGATTTGAATAAATTTTTGTATGAATGTTTAGTAACATGGAATACATCACATATTGTAAGGGTTTTTTTTTCGTGCCGAAATTATGCAAATTGGATGAACTTTGATTTATTCAGTGCTACTTACACAATGTAAGCACACATGTCAATACGGCTCAGGGTAGAGGCTGTATTTATGAACCGATCTTCACAAAACTTCTTGGGTACCTTTGTTATCTCCTTGGGATGAGAATGAGTGTTTCTGGGTACGGTCCAAAATTCAAGATGGCTGCCTGTGGCCATTTTGTACCGAAATTAGGTCCAATCAGTTTTTTGTCACAAGTTCTACACAGCTCGTATTAATGAACTGATTTTCACAAAACTTCTTGAGTACTTTTGGGTGTGTTTTGGGGTGCCTTTGTTATCACTGTGCTATGAGAACAAATATTTTGGGGTTCAGTCAGACCCATTCTGGGACTCAAAGATTTCTTTTCTAGTTCAGCATCTGACTGTCACCCACCTTTACAATACTTTACCTATACATTTGTTACAGGCAACGGTCAGTATTCATGTACAGACCATTACAATACTTTATATGTACCTTTGTTATCAGGTCATTACCTAGATGTTTGTCATTGCTGTGTCACATACTATACATGTACATGTCTTTGTCTTGACAAGTTGAGCTACAGTGTCATTGACACTTTCATTTTTAAAAAAAATGTATGGGTGCTATCAGAGTAATGCCCCTTGTGGTGCCCATTGTGGGCGCGGCAAGGCTAATTGCACAAACTTGAATTGACATATGATAAGGAACATGCACACCAAATTTGGTTCAATTTGGTCCAGTACTTTGGGAGGAGACGTCGATAATGTAAAGTTCACGACGGACGACGACGGACAGCAAGTGATAAGTTAAGCTCCCTTCGGTGAGCTAAAAATCATCCATATCCCCCCCCCCCCCCCTCCAAGTTACCCCATGTAGGGAACGTTAGGCAAGAAATTTTATTATGGAGATATTTATACTTGCAGGATGTACAAGGGGGGGGGGGGGTGCGTAATAGCAGATTTATGTGTGATATCCGACCTATCTCAATTTAATGACACCAATAAGCCAATTTCGAAACTGCCATCTTTGGACTTTTATCTATGCAAGGTCACAGGTCGCGGGGTGTAAACAGTGCGATTTCATTGCTAACAACGCGTTTTCTTGGAATGTTTACACCTCGCGACCTGTGACCCTGCATAGATTAAAAGCCAAGATGGCAGTTTCGAAATTGGCTTATGTTGTCAGTTATTTGCCAGACTCGAGAAAAAAACGTCGCCGGTGTTCCGTGATATCATTAGGCATACTTATTTAATTCTATTCATTTAGTTTCCTATTTTTTGTCGAATTTTTCAACAACAAAAAACCTTGACTATTGGTATGGCGAGGGCCGGTCGCCGGCCCTTTTTGGTGAAAAAATTAGTTATTTCTGGACGGGTTTTGATATTTGGTGTGTCGCTTGATATGCACGTGCAACACCCAATGACGCAAAATAGGGCGTGTCTGCGCTTTTTCTCAAGAGTTATGGCCCTTTGTTAAAATCTACTAATTTTGAGCTTGATAGCGCGATATTTCAACAAACGTCAAACATCTTTGTCAAAATAGCCCTCAGAGAACTTGTTCCGACCTAAAAACAGAGGGTCGTGCATCATATAAGAGGAAATATTTAGTACTAGACTACTTTATTAGTACAAGACTACTTTATTGGTTGCTGTGCACAAATGACATTCATTCACATTTGCAACTTTACTGTGTTATTTTTTCCACTATACCCCACCCCCAAATTTGTGTTCCAAAATACTCTTTCAATGAAGAAATTATTTTCTAACATTTTTTAACCCTTTACCAAATATAAAGGTCAAAAGTTGCTGGTGCAATTCACAAGTGTTGCCATTCCATGTTCATTATTTTCTCGTTTTTTGTGTCACAAAGATAGCTTATGACCCCTCATTGGAATGAGGTCATTCCAATGGTGTAAAAAGTCATGTTTTTGACACAAAAAATTAGTGAGTCAATAAGATTGTGGGCAAGGGTAAACAGCTGTTCATGTTAAGTAAAGGGTTAACGGCATAATTCAGACAAACATCTAAATACCAGTAAATAAAAGTGCTATGGGCTTTCTGGCTGTGGGTTTGAATGGTGATTTGGAAGGGGGTTGGAAGAATGGACCCCCCCCCCTGCCCCAAGTACTATGATGAGGAACCATGGTTTAATTACATTTGTTAATACATGTGTACATGCAGGGTAAAATTGGTTGTTATTTGGCATTTGCTGGAGGATGTAGTGTGCCCCTGGAGGCTACACTTGCTCAAGATGTGAATTCGCTTGCAATATATAGCCCTTACTGACAAAAACATATTTTCCAAAACAATAAAAAGATACTGTAAGGTGTGTGGTACCCCAATGAATTTTTAAATGTGAAATAATCTCTCAAAATAATAATTATATCAGGTTCGGAATTCAAATTATGTATTTCCTTAATCAACCCCAATCCTATCAAAGATACATTTTACCTCTTTCATGTGACAAAAGGGTCATTTCTGCATGAGAATTCAACTTTTGGCTTCCAATGAGTTAAAAACATGGGAAATTTGTTGTTTTTAAGAAAACTGTCCAAACTGTGTCAAATGGATTAAAAACTGCTGTTGCCTCCAGTACATTTTTCTACTCTGTTACCTAATGAATAAGCTGAGAGGTAAGGAATTCATGTAGCTTTTCTTTGAAAACTAACCTAATCCCAAAATAAAACTAAAATCTGCATCAGCATGTAATACTTTGAGGAAAAATTTGTCTCATTTAATCATATAGCAAGACAAAGAGTGGTGTTCCAACCCCACGAAACAATATGAATGTCAATTTTGATTCAAAAATTGGGGTTGCAGCTGTTTAATTCACCAATATCAATAGACAGTACCATTTTATCCTAACAACTGATGTCAAATTTTCTTCTACATACTGATGTGGCAAAATACAGCCCTGACGGTGTCCCCCTAGTATGCCCCTTTTTATAAAAAACTAGGATGAAATTCATAAATTAATTGATGTTGACACATAACAAACCTCCTGTGATATTAAATTTCCCATTTGTGATAGTTTTTAAATCACATTCTGGCTTCTGAAGATATGTCACAATGCATTTGATGAATATTTTGCCATTCTTGTGAAAAAAGCCTCACTTTCTCAGTTAAGGGACCTAGAGTCATTGGTATGGCACTGACAAAACATTAAACACGATTTTTCCAACAGTATGACCAGCTGAGCACTGCTCCTATGTTTTAGCATAGCACTCTTAAAATGCCTAAAACCATCAAATATTGATTCTGTAGTGATGTGTGTGTCCCGCAAGCACATGTACCCACAAGGGCTCGTTTACAACCTTCGATTTAATCCCTACAGGCACACATTCTGATAAAAAAAAATGAAATTAGGGAAAATACATGCATGCATAGTACCCAGTGAAGATGACTCAGATATTTGCTTCAGGAATGTAGTGCTCTTTAATGTTTAATATATTTGTGTATGTGTGTGTATGGGAGGGGGGGGGGGGGGGTCAATTGCCAGTTATTGAAAATGTAGAACCGTGCAAATGAAAAACAAACCAACACTTTGCATGATGGACAGACAGACATGCAATCACATATCTTGAAAGTGACAGGCTACATGTGCAGAGAAATGTTGTGATGGACAGACAGACATGCAATCACATATTTTGAAAGTGACAGTCTGCATGTACATAGGAATACTGACTGACATACAATGAAAAATATAGTGAGAAGAGACAGGACAGGGTTGTCAAATAGAAAAAAAGACTCAATGGACCCTGAGAGCTGCAGTACTAAAGCAAATCACAGGAAACTGAGAGTGTATGCTGTTTACTTTCTCATCAGCTGAGGGATTCAGTATGGGTGGTAGGGGGACAATTGTTAATGTAGTTTTGTGCTATAACATGGGGACCCTGACAACACTAGTATCAGACTACTATATTGGTATGTGCACAAAAGCCATTCATTCACATTTGCAACATTGGTACTTTTCCCAATGTACCCCCACCCCCTTTCCCCAAATTTATGTTCCAAAATACTCTGTGAATGAAGAAATTGTTTTTTAACATTTTTAATCACTCACACATTGCAATGGCCAAATCGGGCTTAGTTGCACCATTCACCAAAACTGCCATTCAATGTTCATTATTTTTGCATCAAAAACATTGCTTATGACCCCCTCATTGGAATGATCTTGTTCAGCTCATTCCAGTGGAGGGGGTGGGGGTCATAGCTATGTTTTTGACGCAAAAAATAAAAAGAAATTAGTTATTCAAAAGTGCTATCTTCTTTTCATGTAAGGTAAAGGGTTACTAGTAACATCATAATATGGAGAAAGCTTCTATTAATCATTCACTCAATGTAATGGCCAAAACTGGCTAGCACCATTCACCAAAATTGCCATTCAATGTTAATTATTTTTGCATTTTTTGGCATCAAAAACATAGCTTATGACCCCTTCATTGGAATGAGCTCGTTCAGCTCATTCCAGTGAGGGGGCGTCATAGCTGTTTTTGACAGAAAAAAATGAAAAGAAATTAGTTATTCAAAAGTGGTATCTTCTTTTTATGTACAGGGTAAAGGGTTAACATCATAATATGGAGAAAGTTTCTATTAATCATTCACTCAAAGTAATGGCCAAAACCGGCTAGCACCATTCACCAAAATTGGCATTCAATGTTAATTATTTTTGCATTTTTTGGCATCAAAAACATAGCTTATGACCTCCTCATTAGAATGAGCTTGTTCAGCTCATTCCAGTGAAGGGGGGGGGGGGGGGGGGGGGTCATAGCTGTGTTTTTGACCCAAAAATGAAAGGAAATTAGTAATTCAAAAGTGGTATCTTCTTTTCATGTACATGTAAGGTAAAGGGTTATAATATGGAGAAAACTTCTATTATACCAGTGAATACAAGTGAAATTGGGGTTTTCTGGCCGAGTGTTTGGATGGTGATTTGGGAGAGGATTGGAATATATTTGGAATCCCCACTATAACAAGTACTATGAGGGGAAACCATGGGTTAATTAAATGTGTTAATAGGTAAAATAGGTGGTTACATGTGTATTTGGTATTTGCCAGAGGTTATAGTGTGCTACTCAGTTCTGGATGCCACACTTGCTCAAGATGCATTTAACTGCATTATTTTTGGCAATATATGGCCTTTATTACTGACTGTGACAAAAATATAACTTTTCAAAAAATAAAACAGTATTATTCGGTCTGTGTTTCTTGAATGAACATTTAAATGTGAAATACGTGTAATATCCAAATAATAATAATTAAACCAGTGTTGGAAGCCAAAATACATGTACATTTACATGTATGTATTTCCTATAATCAACCCCAAACCTTCCAAAGGGTAACATACAAAACTTTTCCCTGAAAATTCCTCCCTCCATAATTTCTGGTGAACCAAACTTCTCCCCCCCCCCCCCCACTAATTTGTTAGAAGTATATTTAAAGCCATACAAAAATGTTCAAATCTTTTTACCGCTCGACGCCAAGCACTTCCTTAAACTCCAATTAATAAATAAATAACTGTCCTGATAAATAGTTACTGATGCATGTTTTCTTGTAAATGAGTGTTTATGTAATTTACAAATTAAATACATAAGTTTTTAAATCCCTGCCTTTTAACCTTTTGGTGTAAAAGGCCGGGAGGGGGGATTTTTGTACTGCTCTTAAAATAATGAGGGAGATTGTGGTACTACCCTCAAAAACTGTAGGGGGGATTTTGCTAGGTGTGTAAAAATGATTGGGAGGGATTTTAACCAACATTCTAATCCTTCCAAAGATACATTTTACCTCTTTCATTTGATAAGAGAGTCATTTCTGCTTGTGAATTCACTGCTTTCTTTGAAAACTACCCCAATCCCAAAATAAAATCTGCATCAGCAGACAATAGTTTGGGGAAAAATCTGTCTCATTCCACTCCACACAAAAGAAAATGAATATCAATTTTGTTTTAAAAACTGGTGTTGTAGCTATATAAATCACCAATATCAATAGCCATTTTATCCTAACAAATGATGTCATATTTTCTCCTGCATATTGCTGTGGTAAAATATAGCCCTGAATGTGCCCCCTAGACCCCCAGCATACCCACTGTCATCCAAAACTACAGTTAAATCTAAAAGTCCTGTCATGAAATGCGCACAAATAGCACGTTGATATGCGCGTTAATGTACGCGTTATGGCCCAAGTAAAGCTATCAAATTCTGTACATATGGCCTGTGCACAAGCAATGTTTCAGCCACTGGACCTCCGGGTAACCCGGAGGTCCATTGGCAGAAACATTGCATGTGTTTGCTATGAGTACCCAGGAGAACCTGCCGTGCTTTGGATGCCATTCGATATGGCAATTGCGTGCAATTCCAACGCTCAATTAAGCCTAGATAAGCGCACTATTCGTGACAGGACTTCTAGTTTTAACTGTATGATATAATTCATAAATTAATTGATGTTGACACAAAACAAACCTCTTATGATATTAAATTTCTCATTTGTGATAGTTTTTAAATCACATTCTGGCTTCTGAAGATATTTCACAATGTGTTTGATGAATATTTTCCAATTTTTGTAAAAAAGTGTTTTTTAAAATCCCTCAGATTTCTTAATTAAGGCACCCAGAGTCATTGGTAGGTCTCTGACAAACATTACACATTGATTTTTTCCAACAGCATGACAGTGCAGCTCATGTGGTATCTCACAGCACCATTAAAATGTCTAAAACCATCAAATATTGCTTCTGTAGTGCAGTGCTTATACTGCAAATACCCAAAAAGGCACTTTCACAACCTTGGATTTAATCCCTACAGACACTCATGACATATTTTGATAAAAAGAGTAAAATTAAGAAAAATACAATGTACATGTATGTTTTCCAGAGAGGATGAATCAGATATTCAAAAAGATACCTCTTTAAAGTTTAATATATTTGTGTATGCGTGTGTGTGTAAGGTGGAGGGGGTTACAATGTGAAAAATAGTCAGAAGCCAGTTACTGAAAATGTACATGTACAACCGGGCATATGAAAAGCAAAGAATCCCCGTCTGTGATGGACGGTTCTTGGACAACTTGCACCCCGGACGATTCATACCACAATTAGGGGGTACGACCGTACGAATTGTCTTGACAATAAGGTACAAATTGTTCAGACAAAAGGTACAAATTGTCCCAGAAAAAGTTATTGAATTGTCTCCTTTTTGGTACAAGTTGTCTCAAGTAAGTGTACTAAACTGTTTCATGTACATGTATTAACCAAGCCAGAAAATAAGCTGCCTGTCATTTTGCAAAATGCTGTCCCCAGAGGGTGAGGCTATGAGTTTCCCAACTCACTGATGGATGGATGGACAGACAGAAATGCATAATGCCGTCACACATTTTGTAATAAATTAAATTTCAGTTTCCTTTTGAATGCTAAAACAAACTAGAATTAGTAGAATGAAATATTTTCTCTGGAATCAGTGTGCAAATGTCATTTGGAGGTCGGTTCTGGGGAGGTTGGTATTTAGGCTTTTTAAACGTTTTTTGCCATTTTTGGAGAAACAGACATGTACTAATTATCAGAATCCCCACCTCCAGATGTTGGTCAGACGAGGAGGGCGACGACATTGATTAGTTTGAGGATGAATTCAGTTCTATTCTGGTTGCAAAGCCTCAAGCATCTGGGAATTAAAACATTGTTTACCCAAACACAGAGGAAGTGTAATTTAAATGGGAGTTGTGAGTGGTTCTGGTATTTAGCCTTGAGGAGAACACGTCGGATCACAAAATTGGCTGGCCGCTACACTGTAATTCTGACAGTCTTAAACTGTCATTGTATTGTATCACTGGTAAAAATAGTTCATAGACTAGAGCCAGTGAATCTGTGAAGAAAAATCTTGGAAATAAACGAATATCGCTGTTCGCGTGCATGTCTGTTTCTGTAAAATTTTCCTACAACTCGGTGCAAGACTGCATGCCCGTGTTTTGAAAACAAAGATGGTTGTCACTAAAAAGGGGGTAGTACTAAAATGAGTCCGCAGGTAGAAAAAGAGACCGTAAGAGTCCGTAAGAGACCGCAAGTAAACTATGGGGGTTAATGTTCTGAAATGAATGGTTTCTGGTTCTGTGGGTTACAAATAATACATATCCGAAGTTTGGTGTTGATATTTCAACGTTAACCCCTAAAATTTCACTATTAATATTTTGCGCGTTCACAAACTTACCGACTCATTTTTCGCAAGACGGGCCAAAGAGTCCGCAAATGAACTACTAGTCATACAAATATCAAATGAGCGGTTTCTGACTGAAAACAGTATAAATAATACATATCCGAAGTTTGGTGTTGATATTTCAACGTTAACCCCTAAAATTTCACTATTAATATTTTGCGCGTTCAACAAACTTACCGACTCATTTTTCGCAAGACGGGCCAAAGAGTCCGCAAATGAACTACTAGTCATACAAATATCAAATGAACGGTTTCTGGTTGAAAACAGTACAAATAATACATATCCAGAAGTTTGGTGTTGATATTTCAACGTTAACCCCTAAAATTTCACTATTAATGTATAGCGCGTTTTCAAACTTACCGACTCATTTTTCGCAAGACGGGCCAAAGAGTCCGCAAATGAACTACTAGTCATACAAATATCAAATGAACGGTTTCTGGTTGAAAACAGTACAAATAATACATATCCGAAGTTTGGTGTTGATATTTCAACGTTAACCCCTAAAATTTCACTATTAATGTATAGCGCGTTTTCAAACTTACCGACTCATTTTTCGCAAGACGGGCCAAAGAGTCCGCAAATGAACTACTAGTCATACAAATATCAAATGAACGGTTTCTGGTTGAAAACAGTACAAATAATACATATCCGAAGTTTGGTGTTGATATTTCAACGTTAACCCCTAAACTTTCACTATTAATGTATAGCGCGTTTTCAAACTTACCGACTCATTTTTCGCAAGACGGGCCAAAGAGTCCGCAAATGAACTACTAGTTTGGTGTTGATATTTCAACGTTGATCCCTAAAATTTCACAATTATTGTATACCACGTATTGAAACTTAACTACTAATCCTAAAAAGACTCATTTTTCGCAAGACGGGACAGAGAGACCCCAAGCGAACCACAGACTTAGCACTCTCTGGTCGAAATAATAATTAAGTAGGTGTCAAAATTATATTGGATTATCGCTTACCAATTTATCAGGTGGTTTCAAGAGTGCAGTTAATACCGTTCAAGTACATACCCACACTTAATCTTTATTTGTCAATAATCTTTATATACGTGTCATACTAATTACTAATTGGGTTTCGGAGTTAGAAATCCAAAAAGAAGCCCTATCAATTGTTTTCTGGTTGTCAGTTTTTCTCAAATTCCGAATGAGGTTTTCTTTTAAATGTCGAGTGCATAAGGTGTGTGTGCTGGATGGAAAACAGTTGTTTAATGCATTTATTAAAGCTGTCTCGTCATCTGTGCCGAAAACTATTTGACAATGGGGAATATCTCCTAATTTTCCCAACAAACACGAAATAAAACATTGATAGGTGTCAAATGTGCCGTCCCAGTGTAGAAACACAGGCCAAACAAAGTACCGCCAGTTACTTCGTCCATCAGTCTTCACCACAATACTCGATCAAATAAAACCCACCGAGTTCCGTTTTGTCATACTAGTTTGTACCAGTCTTCGTTTCTTCCAGATGTTACCAAACAATGGAATATGTTGCCCGTCTCGGTTAGGGAAAACTGTTCCATCATAAATTTCAGAAGGTTCCTAAAATGGCGGGAATCAACGTCCGCCCACATTCTATGCCGGGGCCAAATCTCGAGCAGCTCAAATTTATCATTGTAGGTTGCGTCTGCACTGTAGCGGTGTTAACGCCCATCTGTATGATAATCACCTCTCGTCTTCACCTCTGTGTTTGTGTGGTGGCATAGAAACGACTGAACACTTTCTTCTGTACTGTACAAACTGGTGGACGGACGTTTCGGACACGGACGTTTCGGACTAGGACATTTCGGACCGGACGTTTCGGACATGGACGATTCGGACTAGGACGTTTCGGACCCCGGACGTTTCGGACTTTTTTTATATTTTATATAATTTTTAGTGGGATATTTTTTATATGGATATTGTTAGTGGGTTTTCAATTTATTTAATTTTGCACAAATTTTTGTTACAAAAGAGTTTTGCTTATTAGGGAATTTTTTTTTGGGGGGGGGGGGGGAGCCTTTTTGTAAAACATAGTGGTAATGCAAACTGATGAAAAATTTTGAAATAAAGCTACAATGTATCATACTCCATTCATTCAGTTTACTATCAAAAACACAATTGTAGGCATCTGTTTTACTTTTCTTTCTCTCAGGCTTTTTAGACTTCAAAGCTTCTTATCTTCTGGCTTTGTGTTTTTATAGCAATTTCACCACAGCTACAATTAATAGCAAGAGTGTTTCTCAGCTTCCCTCATTGTTGAGTGTGTTTTTACAGTGATTCATACTAAATTTTTATGGCAGATAATTTTTAGATCAATTCTTGTTGTTGTTGCAACACTTAATTTCAAAGTGTCCTTTTATTTTTTCTGACTTATGTGGCTTCAAAACTATTCTGCTTTTTTTAATATAAATTCTCTGTTATCACTGTCTCCTCATAATTTGTTGCTTCTTAGTTGCCTCAAGATGGAAATATTATCAACAAAAAGAGGTGGAAAAAAATTGTGTTTTGAGGGACACATGTACACTATTAAGTCAATCTCAGAGAAACAGAAATCTATAACATGGCGCTGTGTGAAACGAGACTCCCCTGTAACTTGTGCAGCTACCTTAAAGACTAATGACTGTTATGAATGTCCAATTCTAACAAAGATTCATTCTCACTTAGCTGACCAAACAGAAGTAGATGTTTCTAAATGTAGACAAAACATGAAGAATATGGCCAGTACAACTAATGATAAGCCAAACCAGATATTCACAAATATGCTTTTTAACAGTATCTGATGAAGTGAAAGCTCGTCTTCCAGATTCAGACGTTGCCAAACGAGTACTCAGGAGGGCTAGAGCCCAACATCGACCCAAAGATCCACAAACACTCCGCGAGTTAGAAATAGTTGGTGAATGGACTATGACTTCAGGTGATCAACCCATTCCATTTTTATTTAGTGACAATGGTCCTAATGCTGATGAGCGTGTGATTATTTTTGCAACAGAACAACATTTGCAGCTGCTTGCAAACTGTGACACTTGGTGCATGGATGGAACATTTTCAGTAGCTCCAAATATTTTATATCAGTTATATGTCATTCATGGTCGGGTAGATAATGTGTTTTTGCCATTAGTTTATGCATTACTCCAACGGAAGACTCAAACTAGTTATGAAACTCTGTTTAGTAAACTGGCAGAAGCTGACTGTGATCCAACAACAGTTATTATTGATTTCGAAAGAAGTGTTCAGCTTTCTGTTCATTCTGTCTTTGGAAACCATGTAAACATTCAATATTGTTTTTATCATCTTTCTCAGTCTGTGTGGCGTAAAATTCAGTCGTTAGGTCTTTCAAGTTTATATGAGTCAGACAATAATTTTCGGCTTTTTTGTGGTCAAATAGACGCTTTGGCATTTCTGCCTGTAACTGAAGTTAATGAGGGCATGAATTATTTGAAAGAGACAATGCCAGAGGAAGCAGAACCTCTCGTTGAATATTTTGACAATACTTATGTTAATGGTCAACTTCGTCAGAGACCAGCAAGAGAGGTGAAATGGTATTCAGACTGTTAGGTTGAGGCGAGTGCCTCCTTTATTTCCACCTTCAAGTTGGAATGTCCATGATGTCACTATTGCCAACCTGCCCAGAACAAATAATATCTCAGAAGGTTGGAATAATAAATTTCAAGGACTTATTGGGCATAGTCACCCAAGTATCTGGAAATTGATTGAATGTTTACAATCTGAATGTGCACGTGTCAAAGGTGTGTTGCTCCAGCTTGAACGTGGTATAAGACCAAAAAAAAGAACAAAAAAAGTATTCACTGAATTACAATCCCGTCTTCAAAATTTGTGTGAGGATAGGTTGTCTGGTCGTAAAAGCATACCAGAATTTCTCCGAGGTGTAAGCTGTAATCTGCGTGGTGGTCAACCAAAATTTATAAACTCAGAAATATTTGATCAATAAGATGAAAAATGTATTTTATATTCATTTAAAAGCATAGAGATTTTATTTTTTCCAGTTCCTTGTAATTTATATTATATATTATTATAACCCGTAATCTGTTACTAAATTTTTATAGCGAAATGTTCAGCCACCAGCATGAAAATTTTATTTTTCTAGTTCTTTGTAATTTCTATAAACTATATAAATCAGAAAACAACAAGTAACATTAGAATTGTATTGTGCTATTGTTTTGCTATTGTAATATTAGTTATAACCTGTTTTTAAATGTTCATGTTTGTTGTGCTATGTATAATATCAGGTAAATTTTATGACAGTTTTAAAAAATTATAAAACTTTCAAATGTTGTTCATTTTCATTTTACAATTTACATCCCACCCCCACCCCCTCCCCCTCCCTTCCACCCACAAGAGAACAATCTCAAAAGTACACCCAAATACATTCTGGCCGAAACGTCCGCCCTGTCCAATATTTCTGTCCGAAACGTCCTAGTCCGAAACGTCCTAGTCCGAAACGTCCGGTCCGAAACGTCCGTGTCCGAAACGTCCTACATTCGTACAAACTATACAGATGTACGTAATCTAACAATTAATACATTGCCGTTTACCTTTGATCTTTCTATGCTCCTGTATGGGTCTGAGCATTTGAGCATCACTGACAACTATCTTGTGTTCAGAGTCGTGCAAGAATATATCATACAAAGTGGGCGCTTTCACTGAGTTGCAGTATATATGTAGACTTGTTTCATTATGGTATATCGACAGGTGTATATGCACCAGTAAATACATCACAATAACATTTTTGACACTAACCTTCCTGGGGAAGTATACCGCGGACTGCCCGGAGTCCGCCCCTGCACTGTCTCTCCGTACCAACAGTATCCTGTTGAAATTAATTTTAACTCCTCTGAGCTGGAAGAGTGGTGAGAACAGTCCAGGCGCGGACTCTTGACTCGTCTCTTGTCTGTTTGCGACGATGGTACTGTTCATCAATAGAGTCATAGACTACACTCATGTGATCGCTTCTGGTATTAATACTGCTTTCAAGTTGGTTTCATCTGCAGATTATTCTGCGTCTTTGTTTCCATTAGTCTATTTGTTTTTCCTTTCTTGACTTTTTTTTTTCTTTTTTGTTCGTTTAATTTTTTTCTTCTTCTCTTGTGCTTTTCTTCTTGTTTTCTTCATTTTTTCCCTCTTCTTTCCCTAGTTCTGACACTTTTCTCTTTCTATCCAACAACGACAATGAGTTCAAACAATATTTTACTCAGTTTTAGCAACCACCTATATACTTTGTAATTTAGAAATGTTCTAGGAGACGGCTTATATAAGCTAAGAGCTTTCTGCCGAATCCTCTCACTTGATATTGTCATCTACTTCTACATGTCTTGCTGTACTGCATACATTTTATTATAAATTCTGTACAGTTAATGTAACATTATCAGTCTTTTGTATGTATTATATCATGTTCAGCTTCTGAATAAATATTGTTTAAACTAAACACAGGCCCCAACATTATCGGCACTGTATTGTTCCCTTTCCGGTTGAGATTGTTGTTCTTAAAACAAACTGTTGTTAGAAAGCATGCGCCAAATATCAACACCAAACTTCGGATATGTATTATTTGTACTGTTTTCAACCAGAAAACCGCTCATTTGATATTTGTATGACTAGTAGTTCATTTGCGGACTCTTTGGCCCATCTTACGAAAATGAGTCCGTAAGTTTGAAAACGCGCTATACATTAATAGTGAAATTTTAGGGGTTAACGTTGAAATATCAACACCAAACTTCGGATATGTATTATTTATACTGTTTTCAATAAGAAACCGTTCATTTGATATTTGTATGACTAGTAGTTCATTTTCGGACTCTTTGGCCCGTCTTGCGAAAAATGAGTCGGTAAGTTTGTGAACGCGCAAAATATTAATAGTGAAATTTTAGGGGTTAACGTTGAAATATCAACACCAAACTTCGGATATGTATTATTTGTACTGTTTTCAACCAGAAACCGCTCATTTGATATTTTTATGACTAGTAGTTCATTTGCGGACTCTTTGGCCCATCTTGCGAAAATGAGTCGGTAAGTTTGTGAACGCGCAAAACATTAATAGTGAAATTTTAGGGGTTAACGTTGAAATATCAACACCAAACTTCGGATATGTATTATTTGTACTGTTTTCAATAAGAAACCGCTCATTTGATATTTTTATGACTAGTAGTTCATTTGCGGACTCTTTGGCCCATCTTGCGAAAATGAGTCGGTAAGTTTTGTGAACGCGCAAAACATTAATAGTGAAATTCTTGGGGTTAACATTGAAATATCAACACCAAACTTCGGATATGTATTAATTATACTGTTTTCAATCAGAAACCGTTCATTTGATATTTTTATGACTAGTAGTTCATTTGCGGACTCTTTGGCCCATCTTGCGAAAAATGAGTCCGAAGTTTGAAAACGCGCTATACATTAATAGTGAAATTTTAGGGGTTAACGTTGAAATATCAACACCAGACTTCGGATATGTATTATTTGTACTGTTTTCAATAAGAAACCGTTCATTTGATATTCGTATGACTAGTAGTTCATTTGCGGACTCTTTGGCCATCTTGCGAAAATGAGTCCGTAAGTTTGAAAACGCGCTATACATTAATAGTGAAATTTTAGGGGTTAACGTTGAAATATCAACACCAAACTTCGGATATGTATTATTTGTACTGTTTTCAACCAGAAACCGTTCATTTGATATTTGTATGACTAGTAGTTCATTTGCGGACTCTTTGGCCCGTCTTGCGAAAAATGAGTCGGTAAGTTTGAAAACGCGCTATACATTAATAGGGAAATTTTAGGGGTTAAAGTTGAAATATCGATACCAAATTTCGGATGTGTATTATTTGTAACCCAAAGAACCAGAAACCATTCATTTCAGAACATTAACCCCCATAGTTTACTTGCGGTCTCTTACGGACTCTTACGGTCTCTTTTTCTACCTGCGGACTCATTTTAGAACTACCGCTAAAAAGTGTACTCCGACCCCCCGACCCCCGACTCCGAAATTACCGACTCCAAAACTATTTCTTTTAATAACTCTGTTATTAATGGATCAATTACACTGAAATTCAACATAAATGTACAGAATTATGTGTTGTATGCATAAAATCATATAAATGTTACAAAAAAATTATGATTTTCATTAAATTGACTTTTATTGAGTTTTGACTCACTAAAAAGTGTACTCGGCGATTTCAACGAAAGTTCATTCTCTCATTCATATAATACGTTCTTCCAGCTAATTTGTTGCAGTATTAGGAATATATTCGTATTTTACGATGTCTTATGCAAGATTTATAATTAATTTGGAAATTAATCGTGTTTAAAATGGAAATTTACTCGAAGATGAGAATCGCCGACTCCGGCTTCATTTGAGGTTGTATGTAAAATTCAAACTTGAAATTGGCGGATCAATAGTCAGAGGTTTTCCCGGATTGTGGTAACTGACGCAGTTAACATGCACGAGAAGGCGTTGAAAGTGATTTTTTCATAGGTAGTTTGTTGGACCCTTCTTTTTCTCTGTGAAATTTATGTCTTGTGTGTGCAAGCCTTTAGCAACAACATTTTAATGCTCAATTATTCTGTTCGTCTTTGATAATTTTATTCATTAAACATAAGTTTTTTGTTTATTAATACAGTGTCCATGTATTATCCACTTCAACCATTGATATTGTTTTGTTTGTTTGTGAGTACTGTGATAAGTAATCACGCGAATGATGAAATGTGAATGGTTTTCAGCACACATATTCTGTGCCCAGTCTAAACTCTACAGGATAAGAGTCGTAGTAAATAAGACCTGATTTTGGTCACTTACCACAATCCGGGGAAAACCTCTGACTATTGATCCGCCAATTGCAAGTTAGAATTTTACATACAACCGCAAATGAAGCCGGAGTCGGCGATTCTCATCTTCGAGTACATTTCCATTTTAAGCACGATTAATTTCCAAATTAATTATAAATCTTGCATAAGACATCGTAAAATACGAATATATTCTTAATACTGCAACAAATTAGCTGGAAGAATGTATTATATGAATGAGAGAATGAAATTTCGTTGAAATCGACGAGTACACTTTTAGTGAGTCAAAACTCAATAAATGTCAATTTAATGAAAATCTTAATTTTTTTGTAACATTTATATGATTTTATGTATACTACACATAATTCTGTACATTTATGTTGAATTTCAGTGTAATTGATCCATTAATAACAGAGTTAGAAACAGAAATAGTTTTGGAGTCGGTAATTTCGGAGTCGGGGTCGGGGTCGGAGTACACTTTTTAGTGACAACCAACAAAGATTTCCCCAGACCGTACGTCAGCATAACTTGAATTCATCCGAACTCCGGCTGTTCTAAGGAAATAGGGCTAAGTTCCCCACAAATGAAAAAGGCCCACTAAAAGTGTCAATAAATCACTTGTTTTATTTTTTTAATTCGTTGTCAACAATTTGTGAAGTACGGCAAGCCGGAAGGGAAATCAACTTACGACTTACGAGTTATGACTTACGACTTATGACTTTTACAAGCCGGAAGGGAAATCAACTTACGACTTACGAGTTATGACTTATGACTTACGACATTTTGATGTATAATTTGCGTATATTTAATTTGAAGCTTAGGAATATGAGAGGTGAAAACTTCAAATAAACAAAATTCCATTTCTTATATAACCTTTTAATACAGTAAACTGTGTTGGTGCAGATATGTAGAATGCTAGATTAGGACTTCCTTGGAATTAAAGAGAGGTATAGAAGGAAAAGAAGTCAGAGGATTAGGAAAAGGAGTCGGGAGTATAGCAGAAGTATTTTGAGTATTACTAAGGGACATCTTGGAAAAATTGCTTCCCTGCGGCTTCCAGTCCTCGGTCCTTTTTTTGCTCCTGGTGGATACACTTTGATGGGTACCATCAATAGAGCTGGGAGGTTATGAAATTTTGCTTCGGTTTTGTTTGCAACTCGGTTTTGATTAAAGGATTCCGATTCGGTTTACGGTTACGGTTTCGGTTATCATGTAGGAAAAAAATCAATATTCTGATTCTGTTTGAACAACCCCTCACATGTATAAGCCTTCTCTGTATCGTTATATAGTTACTATTCAGATTTTAATTAGCATCGATCATTATATAGTTACTACTCAGATTTTAATTAAAACATACAAATATGGATATCGTTAGAACCAGCTCAATGAGCTGGTTCTAATGATGTGCATATGTGTATGAGTTTTTTAGACAATATTTAAATTAGTTGGTAAAGATGTGAAATTCTAGTATTTTTTTTTAGTGTTTCGTGAAGAAATAACATGTCAGATGGAAAAACAAATTCTTCAATTCTCAAGTTTTGCCATGTACTAGTACTTGATTGATTCTCTTCCACATGTTGTCTGCACATCCACATTAATAACCTGAAATTTCGGTTATTGAAATAGTATTCGGTTCGGTTTCGGTTTCTAGTTTTAATAACATAAAACAACTCGGTTTTCGGTTAACCTGCCAGGTCTAACCCTAAATTTTTAATGTGTCTGGTTTAAGGACTCTCGTCTTTTGACATGATTCTATCTGGAGCCATCGTTCCCACAAAACTCATAATGAGTGCGCAATAAGTGCCTAATGTGTGGTACGTATGAGTAAATAGGTTTCAGCATTGGAGTCGTACGAGAATGTACTGTACCCAACATGCAACGCGTTATGTCGTCACGCCGAAGTGTACAGATGACGATGACCACTATGCCCACCAGCTGAAGATCCAAACGCCCCCCCCCCCCCCAGTATACTACTGGGGTAATCAGGTAGGTTGCGAAATAATGGAATGTACATTTTGTTTTACAGATCTTGCCTCAATTAAAGAAAGCCTTCAAGTTTTGAGAAAGAAGAGGAATATCCAGTTAAAATCCTCCGTAAGTGATCATAACCCCTACCCCCACACATAACACCTCACACGAGTAACTTCTCTTGCGCTCTTTGCTCCGACTGCAAAATGATTTCTTACCGATTGTAAAGATAAAACTCAGGAACGATTTCTGAATGCATTGTGATATTCTAGAGGCCAGCGTGGTAATTTTATTGGAGCAAACGGATTTCCCAGTATGGTGTGATTTACAAAGTTGAGGGAGGCTGGGTGGGGTGTGTGTGTGTGTGTGTGGGGGGGGGGGGGGGGGGCAAAGAGCTCTTCAAGTTCATGGTCTTTTGTATTGAGCCACTATATCACAGGAAGAGAATAAGCGTCAACAAATCGTTCGACTTGGAGGCTTTTTTTTTATCGATTTGGACAGTGTTGTGGGGGGTGTGAATCTTTGACGTTTCGTACACATGACGTTTCGTACACGCGACGATTCGTACACAAATAGGACGCTTCGTACACAAAATTTGAACGTTTCCTACACAAGGTGATCGTTTCGTACACAATTTAAATATAAGTTTGTTTTATAAAATTATTACGGAAGTACGGAAGCCCATTAGGGACATGTGAAGAAAAAAATTACATGTGTGAAAAAAAAAAAAAAATTAAGTCGTGCGCACGAGATAATTATCTCGT